>JBAGKP010000008.1:34068662-34082096 GCA_037177255.1 Melanotaenia maccullochi | reverse complement strand
GATGGATGGATGGATGGATGGATGGATGGATGGATGGATGGATGGATGGATGGATGGATGGATGGATGGATGAAGGACGGATGGATGGATGGATGGATGGATGGATGAAGGACGGATGGATGGGGGGATGGAGCATGAAGGAAGGCGTCATGATTTAATGAGAACTAAGAGAAGAACAAACAAATAACGTAAGAACAACAGAATAACGAACATTTTTAGTCGTGTACGTGGAACCGACACCAGAGAACCGAGTCCAGGAGGAGCTAATGCTGCCAAACATTTTCTTTCCATGAAGAAAACCGACAAGAGGAAAGAAGAAGCCTTGACTCTGATGGCCTGACCCCAACCATGAAGCATGCGGGTGGTCATGTGATCGGAGTTGGATTTGGCCTCTGATTGGTCCACCAGTGAGATACTTTCTGGAGTATTTCTAAATCTTCTAGGACAATAAAATGTATCAATGTGACCTCAGCAGTGATGCGGATCACTCGTATGAGCACACAGTCACTCCGAACAACAAATAATAAAATTATTATGGGTGTTTCTATTATTACAGCCGAACTCTGTAAATGTTGGAGAAGAGGGAGGAAGGAAGCAGTGGAAGGGAAAGTGTAGAGAGAAGCTCTATTTCAGACTCGAAGATGGATAAAGTCATGTGAGATGCATGAAAAGAAAAAAGACGACGCTGTTTCCACAGCAGTGTGTGGGCTCAGAGATGGCAGACTCAGTGGGCTTTGTGCACACAGGAAGCAAAGCACTGTGGGAGTTCTTCATCCATCAATAGGTGCCTTTCCTGCAGGGTCTCTGGGATTTGTGCCAACAACCCTCTGAGTGCTGGAAGCCTTGCCTCTGAATGCATACAAGCCCCAGCATTTATACACACATGCAGGCATGTATACGCCACCATGTTCAAACACACACACACAATTCTCATGCATCTCTAAACAAAGCACCAAACAGCAAGTATTCCCACTTCCTGCTTTATGAATATTGACTTATTACACTGACTGAAAATGAAAAGAAATGGAATAAAAGTAATAAATAAAACACATCTTTCCCTTAAAGAGAATACATTTACTTCACACTGCAGCTCATGGAAGATGCTAGAAACGGGTAACTTTCCTTCATTTATTTATTTGACATATATTTTCATGACTGGGCTGTGAAGAAGCAGAAGGGGAAGGCATGAGGAAGCTGTGTGGTTCCTGATCCTGAGAGAGGTCCTGGTTCAGGTCTCAGTTCAGGCCGACCGAGGAAGACAACTCTGCTGCTTGCCATGTGATCTTCCTGCTTCATGCCGCATATGAAACGCACACGTCCAACGTGGCGGTGGTATTTAAGCACACTGCTGCCCTCCACCACCCCAGCATCCACCTGCAGGGTAACATTCCCGCATCACTCCCATGTCAGATTCAGAAAACATGAACGATGAGTGATGGGGTCTGACGGCAAACGTCACATTCTTTTCATCCTTCCAAGTGAAACACGTTTGTTCAAGTTAAAGATGAAGTGGAAACACCGAACAGCTGTTTGTTGGTATCTGACCACCGGTTCGGTTCAGCTGTGGATTTTATAAACTGTGACTTCTTCTGTGCTGCGTCTTAGATGTGTGAAGTTAAAACAAAGTCCCCGGTAACAACAACGTCATCTCAGGGCTTCACGGTGTTCAGATAAGCCAGTTTGACTGATGTGGCCCAGATACAGGTGCTTCGTATTTTAGGGGCAAAGCTTAAAATATTAAAACAATAAATAGTTGTAGATTAGATGAAAAATTTACTCACTCTGTCTCACGTTTAAGTAGCAAAATGTCTGGAGCCCAGGAGACAGAGTGGTAAAGTGTGTGTAAGCTAAAAACCGTTAGCTGGTTAGCTGGTTAGCAATAGCAACACACGTCGCAATGTGTAATTGTGTGTTAAGCTTTTCGGTAAGCCACCCTGACGTTGCAGTGAACTCTGATTAAATATATGAGGCTTTTAGACAATTATATTGACTAAGAGTATTTACATGCTCACAAAGGGAGAGGCCCGGGACACTCTCCTTGGACTTTGTGTGAAACATAGTTCCAGCTACCAGCATCAGGTCAGCATACCCCTGTCACCCCTCATCATGCTGGGTCACATCCTGAGGGTTCAGCTGACTGATAAAAGAGGTTGTGAGTAACCAAAATTTTCTATTATTTTATGTTTTTTATTTAATTTTAGTGTTTTATTTAAATTTAATTTTATCTTTGAATAAGACGATATAAACAATGTTTGAGATGATAGAGGAACCGACTAATTCTGATTAGTAACAGGTAACACACAGGTATCACAACAAACTTTAAACGTACATACGCACCTGGGACATCGCCCAGCGGAGAGGAGCCCGGTGCATCGTGGGACGTCCACTAGCGGAGAGGGGCCTGGTGCATCGTGGGACGTCCCCTAGTGGAGAAGAGCCCTGTGCATCGTGGGACGTCCCCTAGCGGAGAGGAGCCCGGTGCATCGTGGGACGTCCCCTAGCGGAGAGGAGCCCAGTGCATCGTGGGACGTCCCTAAGCAGCCTTGGCCTCTAGCAGCAGGACTAAAAGGCAGGGCCGTGCAGAGACCTTTGAGGGGCAGGTGCTCAGAGTTAAAAAGGGACACATGGAGCCCAAATATTAAACACCAAACAGAACCTGACCTTCCAGTTTAACAGCAACCCATATTTGTAAAGCATGTAACATCATAACAAACCCCCGTCCACAGCTCAGATCTTTGTTGGGGGGCCGTGTGGAGCAAAAGTAGTCCATGTTTTACCTGATGGGTACACCGAACACCTTGAGGTGGCTCTACTGATCTAAGTAGATGCTAAAATCAGCATGAGACAGACATGAATATGGGTCAGGGGTGACAAAGGTGAGAAGGATACAACACCTCTAGGGTGGGTCAGGGCCATACTCCCCCAGAAGAAAAAACTGGACATTTTATATAAAACAATGGATCTGGTGCACTGGAGTTCCAGGCCAGCATGAATGTTCAATAAAGTGTCTAAGAGTTGCTGATGAAATGACAGCTCTAATCCTTCACTGAGACCTTCTAATCAAGAACCAAGACCAGTTCCAGCTGCACATGATACCTGCATCCAGGTGTTTGACCACCAAGTGTTTTCCTCTCCTAACACTCATTGAGGAAACACAGGTGAATGTAGCATAAAGAAAAGTACCATAACAGCATGAATGTCCAGGATCCACACCAGTTTCCTGCACAATGCAAACCTGCAGGACACCGGCCCTCGAGGACCGGAGTTTGACACCCCTGTGTTAGAGGATCTCAGCCAAACCCACTGCTCGGAATTAGGACATCGGTACTTTTTTCCAGGAAAACGTTGGGTGCTCAGTAAACATCTGTACTGATGATTTTTAGCTCTTCATCTAGAAACGAAAAGAAGCCTGGCATGCTTTCCGCTCTGCGCGCTGTGGGGTGAAGTAGCAGATATAACTTAGAGAGGTGTGTCCAGACACGCACACACGGGATGCTCGCTTCACGCCGTCATATTGCAAAAATCCACCGTGCACAAGTGAATACTGCTGCAGAACCTCCTCACCGGGCCAGCAGGCTACCGTCTCCAGCTGCTCCACTGCAGGAGACCATGATTATGTGGATCATGTGACCTACTGAAGGTAGATCTAAATTATCATTATTTAAAGCATCATCTTCCTCCGGATCTCCCCTAACGACGAGCGTAACCTGCGACTGAACTAAGCAGACGTCTCACCAGGTAGAAAATATACCGTGACCCCATGTTCACAAAGAGGCGTCTGTGCAACTCTTAACACAGTGCAGTGCGGAGTGCTGCACCAACCGACCTACCTCATCACTGGCAGCGTTCTGCCAACGCCGTGGCGTTTACTGGCCGGCTCTGAGAGGGCACCCGAGAGCCAACATGTCACATGACTGGTCCACCTCCATATCTCCAGGGACAAGTGGAACAATAGCTCCTCAACTCTGTTATACACCTTTAATATTTAGTTGAATTAGCTTTTGAGGCAATCACTGCAATTGAAGGATTTCTGCACCTGTCAGCAGGTATTCTGGTATTTTTCTCCAGACGCCACGTTTCCTTCCACAGATGTTCAGTAGGATTTAGAGCGGGGCTCATCGAAGGCCCCTTCCATGTTTTGCTTTGGGTCATTAACCTGCTAGAAGACCCATGACCTGCGACCGAATCCCGGTTTTCTGACGCTAGGCGGCTCATTTTGCTCCAGGATGCTTTGATAGTCTGATATGAGCCAGATTTGTGTGGAATAACATGACCTGCATCCAGCTAACTGAGCCAGGTCTTCTCATCCAGCATCACTACCTTGCCTCACATATGTCAGCCTGGAAGGATAAACACATTCCTAAACCTGGTGGAAATCTTTTCCAGAGGTGCTGAAGCCACTGAAGGATGGACCAGCTTCACATTAAATATGTCCCAGACATTATGGGATGTTATGGATCAATGCAGCGTACATGGAGCAGAGAGGACTTGCAGGTCACATGTTCTCTCTGACGAAAAAGACCAAATCAAATCTGCGATTTTTTTTTCTTCATTTTTGTTGTGAGCATGAATCTGGAAACCTATATTTGTTTTCTGTTTGTCTATTTTAATAAACAATTAAGGGGAAAACAGGTGAAATATTTTTTTCCTTTTTAAGAACATGAATAAATGAATGAATGTCTGGTGTGAGAACAGTCCAACAGCTAACCCACAAACGTCTCTTAGCAGGGGAACAATACATAATTAAGACTGGAAGCATCGGCCCATGAAGCCGAAGCGCACACAGACGTGTTCGGGTTGTCCAAAAAGCAGCCTGTACTTGGAGCTGCATGATGGAGACGTGGTTTGGCAGGATCAGCAAACCTAATGACAGGAGGAATCTTTAACTGACTCAGCTGGAGTATCTGTGATGTGCAGAGCCAGAATCAGGAAGATGTGATCTGAAAGCTCAGAGCTGAGATGTTGTGTAACTGACAGGAGAGTAAGCAGCATCCCAGCAGCGCCGTAGAAGAGATGATGCTGAATACATACGATGCTCCAAGCCCACAAAATGATTTAATCATGACCCGAAGCACTTAAATCCAGTGTGGCTGGCATGGAGGATGCATTGGATGAGGTCAAGCAGGGTGAAATTTTCATTAATTATCTATCGGTGGCATTTTCTTCAAGAGTTGTACAACTGGAAGTTCCAGGAAACCAGTCAGAACTTCAGAGACCTGAACCAAAGCTGGATTTTCTCCAACGGACTAACTTCGGTGGTAACCCAAGACTTTCCATCCTGTGATGCTGGCTCATTCTTACCTGAGTTGCCATGGTGATGGTGCTTGTCGTAGCCTAGGTAGCCTAGGGCCCTGCACTGCAGCCTTATGGTTGCTGTCTGGGCCCCTGTCTGCTCTGATCTGGGCGGTTTCCATGGCGATGTCCTCTGTGGTCATGAGTGGGGTGGCCAACGATGTGGACGTACCCCTAAGGAGTCGTTTCCTCACCTGGTTCCTTGACACCGAGACATCAACGTGTGTGTTATAAACGTACTGTGTCGGAAGCGGTCTGTTTAGAACGAGGTGGGGTGTGTGCTCGGTGTGTGTGTGTGTTTCCTAACTTGTTCTGTAATAAACTTGTGTGTGTTCATTGTTTTTACATAGAATAGACTTTGTGTTACTTTGTGAAAAGTGCTTTATAAAAAAATAAAATGACATTAGCTGTTGGTCCTTCAGGTGGAGCTACAGCAGCATCGAGATGCAAATCCTTCAGCTCAGAGAAAGTTCGTTCCTGAGAAGCGACACATCCAGGCAGTTCTGTGATCGGTGAGGATCTCTGTCAGACAAACATTATGTTCTATCTGCAGAAAGTTTTCCAGGAACATACCGGACCCCCCATGTGCACACCTGTAGTGCATGAGATCCCGCAAGGTGCTCTTTTGATCCTTCGGGTGAGCAGACTTCTTTTTACCTCGTGTAGGACTTTTCGTTTGAATTAAAAACGGTTGTTTAGATTGTAAGAATGATCAGAGGAAGTCTCCAGGGTAGATATAGAATGACTGAAAGCCTTTATTTTTACATGGGAAAAAGATTTTTAAAGAAGACAGGACAAGGGAGGGATGTCGGAGGTTAAACCTCTGACCGAATGCACCGTAAACTGTCAGAACTTTGTCATTTCTCCAGCTTTTCCTGACACCAACTCCAGGTCACTGTGGACCTGGTCTGCACCACTGCTCTCCCTGTCCGAGTCCCGTCCTTCTTTACGTGGTGATCCTCGTCTTTCGTCCCGGAGGCCGCTTGTTGTGCTCATCAAAATAAAGTCCCGCCCCTTAGACAGGAATCAGTTCTTCTGCTTGAAGAATCAGCTCTTTTATGAACGACACATCACATCTGTTGAAGAGAATCACAATAGTCATCTGAAAGACTTATTTTAAACATGAAATCAATTTTTATTTATAGAAAACTTTGACAGCAAAGATTCCTCCACAAAAGCCAAAGTTTGAGAAAAGTTCCCATGAACGCCTGAGATTTGAAGGCAAGCGAGTCATGTTTCTGCCACGGTGTGGGGGAGGTGAGGACCCAGGAGCAGGACTCAGAGGCAGTCGGGAATGCAGGAACAAACGAGTTTAATCCAGAAGTCCTGAATTACAGGAACCACGTGACGGGAAAAACCACGAGGATCTGACAGGAAACTGAAAACCAGGGTACAAATTCACTGCAGGACTAATACAGAACCGGTGAGTTGAGTCAGCTCAATCAAACTAATGACAGGAAACAAAACAGAACGAGGGAAGGAACAAAAACAGGAAACCAGACATCACTGACAGAGAACCTACATGACAAAAATCTACTAAACCAAAAGCCCCAACTGGGACCGTTTTCTCTGACAACCCCAGACCTCATCAGACCTCCAGAACTCTCAGGTCTCACCAGTAAACGAGGCTTGATAAAGCTGGGAGAGCGTCTGTGGTTGTACTGTCCTGCGGTTTCCCATTTCCTACTCGTCTGTTTCCACCTGCAGCAGCTGTTGAATGAGAAGTTCTCTCCGAAGTAAAATGGCTTTTTTGTTGAAGCTCTGCAGATGGGTACTGTGTACTTGTACAGTACTTCTTCTCAGCTCACATATCTATGGAGAGGATTCACACCAGCCTGTTTTTTCCAAAATCCTCATCCATTTACTTAGAAAGTCTGCTTCGTTGGGAATATTGTGAATTTACAAACAAACTGAGTCAGATCGTACGAGTCTGGCAGACTGAATGCCTGATGTCTGATTGGTAGAATTCCCCATCGCTTATCCTCAGTGTCAAATGAAAACCTTGCAACTCAAAACTCCAGAAACTTCTAGACTGGACGACACAAACCTAAAGGATGAATGGAAAGTTGTGAGTTTGGTATATTTCAGATTTATTTGGACCCAGTCACCAACCATAGGTGAAAATGCTTCCTGCTGGACAGCTGTGATTGTTTTCCAGTATTCAGTAGTTTGAGATTAAAGAATTCCTGCCATTGAGGTACCACAGTCTGACATCTAACTGTAATCCCAGAGTATCTTTTATCCTTCCCAGGTTTAGCTGGGAGGTGTGGTATGTAGAGGATTTACAACTAGCCGCGATGATCGGAGAAAAGAAGGAAATTAGTCGTATTCATGGACTGTTAATAGATGACTCTCATGTTATTTGTCTGAGGTTGCGTTCACCTCATTTTAAGAGCTGGTGGATCATAAAAACTGCTTTAAAGATGCTCTAAATGGCCATAATAGAAAGATTTATTACGATAACCCCAATGATGAAATACTGAATCATGAGTTCTGTAATTGGCTTCACGTAGTTCAGGTTAAGGGTATTTTTTTTACTTTGGGTTCCTAATTCATTATCTACCCTCTACAGAAAATAAACACTAAACTAAAAGAAAGCTTTATGTGCACTTACCGTCTAACATAACGTCACTTTCAGCAAGTAGTATCCTACTATGAAAGAAAATAAAACTGTAAATATTATGCCCTCCAGCCCAAGACTGACGAAGGGATCAGGCAGGACATGGACATGGAATATCCAGGGCTGTCCTGGAGTGTCTGATATGATGATGTGGACAACTGATCCTTTGGGCCCTGTGGGCTCCTGCTCAGGGTCCTTGTGAATTAAGCTTACATTCCACCGATGCCAGACTCTGAAGTGGTTTTTGTGGGTCCATATCTGTTGTACTGGGTGATCTGCAAAATCACTTAAACCTCTGCAGTCCACGGACTGCCGGCATGTCCTGGTTGCATGACGGAGCAGCAAGACACAGCCTCACTGAGTCTCTACTTGCATTGAAAGTATGAATTTCAGATTTTTAGCTTTCCTTTTAGTGGAAAATGCACCACATCCACTGACAAAGCACTGAGAAGGTGTTGCATCAGATTTCTGAGGAAGAGGGCAAGTTCAGTCCTCCAAACACAGGTGGACGGGATAACTAACACACCCTGGACACGTCCAGCTGGTGATGTCCTCTTGGTCTTTAAGTGGATAGAACTGGTCTTTGTTTTTTTGGAAATAATTTATGTGGCATCTCGTGGTGATACCTGATACGGTGAAATGTTCATATGGTAATTCATGTGTTTGAGTTGACTTGTCTAAATGTCCTAAATAACGTTATATTGTTGACTAAATGAATCTTTACAGGTTTTTCTCCCAATATCTTTTTAACACCAGAGTCAACATGAAAAAAATAGTACCAGTAAATGTAACTTCAGAGCTATGCTTCCATGTTTTCCTTGAAGTGTTGACTGTAAACCAGCGTGTGGTTTGGTGTACACTGATCAAAACAATAAAGGGAACACTAAAATAACACCCTAGATCTGAATGAATGAAATCTTCTTATTTAACACTTTGTTCTTTACATACCTGAATGTGCAGACAACAAAATGATCAATAGAAATCCCATTTATTAACCCATGGAGGTCTGGATTTGGAGTCACAAATTAAAGTGGAAAAACAGGCTGTTCCAGCTTTGATGTAATGTCCTTAAAACAAGTCAAAATGAGGCTCAGTAGTGTGTGTGGCCTCCACGTGCCTGTAGGACCTCCCTACAACGCCTGGCCATGCTCCTGATGCGGTGGTGGATGGTCTCCTGAGGGATCTCCTCCCAGACCTGGACTAAAGCATCCGCCAACTCCTGGACAGTCTGTGGTCAACAGGTGGTGGATGGAGACATGATGTCCCAGATGTTCTCAGCTGGATTCAGGTCTGGGGAACGGGCGACCAGTCCATAGCATCAATGCTTCGTCTGGCAGGAACTGCTGACACACTCCAGCCACATGAGGTCTAGCATTGTCTTGCATTAGGAGGAACCCAGGACCAACCGCACCAGCATGTGGTCTCTCAAGGGGTCTGAGGATGTCATCTCGGTACCTAATGGCAGAAAAAGTTTTATCTTTCATGACTCATTTACACTTTGAATGAAGTTTCTATGTGAAAGATTGCCTGAGATGTAGCGCTCCAAAGTGGGCTGGGTTTTGGTGTGTTCTTTGGTTTGTGTTAGAAGTCGATGGTTTATGGTTTTGGTTTGTCATGTTCTGTTTTGTTCTTGGATTCTAGTTCTGGTTTTTGTGTCTAGTTTTCTGTTAGGATCATCGTTTGTGTCACGTTTTAGTTGTTGTCTTGAGTTTTGGTTTATAGTTCTGGGTTTTGTCACGTTTAGTTCAGTTTTCTTTTTTTCCCTCTTGTCTTCCTGTGGTTTCTGTTTCTGGCTCGATAGGTCACCTGGTCTAATTACTCATTCACGTCACCTGTTCCTTGTTACTACCTCTGTACATACCTCATAGTTTTCAGTTTGCTCTTGTCAGATCCTTATGGTTTACTCCCTGTCATGTGTGGTTTCCTGTCCTGAGTTTCGGAAAATAAACCCTTTTACCTGCACTGATCTGCCTCCGGCCTCATCTGCCTGCATTTTGGGTCCTCACCTCCACCACTCACATGTGACAGAAGGACACGAAACGGACCCAGCAGTCAGAAAAAACTGGCCCAGCACTCACCCAGCAGGCCCTCCCTACATTCCTTCTGCAGTGCTGGAGAGATGGCTACGGGAAGTGATCCCTGGATGGATGATTCCCCCAACAAATGCGGCAGAAATGGTGAGCTGGCATTAGTGGCGGACTTCTCAGACGGAGGATTCGCCTGAGAGATCCCCATTCTAGGGGTCTAGACTGGCAATCTGGACACCACCAGGCAGACCCACACCACAGGGGTCTACACGAACTGCGATGGGAGCTAGAAGGAGGCGAGGCTGTAGATGACCTCGCTGCACACCTCAAGTCATTGGTGATGCCACTGGCCCCACAGTCAGAGTCTCCAGTGTCACCTCCAGCTCCAGTGTTTCAGCGTTCGACGCTTGTGCCCAGGTCCATTTTCCTTATGATTCCTGTCCCTAAAGGGGGTCTCAGGTCGAGACGCTACTCACCTGCTCTTGGTTCCTGACTCCAAGAAGATCGTCCCTCCACCGCCACCTGTGGCCCACACTGTCAGGGAGATGGCTCCTCCTCTGCCTCTGGCCTCGTCATAATATGGATGTTACAGAGCCCCCTAGAGACTCAGCTCCTGTCTGTTCGATCTCACGGTCGCACTCCAGAGGCTCGGTCCCTGTTAAAGCAACTACCCAGTCGTTCACCAGACAACATATTGTTTGTTTGTCTTCCAGTGATTCAGTCTGTGCTCCTGCTGAAGACCCATCTCCCGTCTCCAAGCCTCCCTGAGTTCCAGCCCCAGTCTGCATGTCTCCAAAAGATCCAGTTCCAGTCTGCACTGCTTCCTGAGGTCCAGCTTCAGTCCATACAGCACTCTGGCTGTCTGCCAGAGTTCCAGTCTGCACATCTTCCAATGATTCAGCCTCAACCAGTGCGCCTCCCAGAGGTTCAGCTTCTGTGCACGCAGCTCTCTGGCTGTCCACCAGGGTCCTACGCAGTGCTCCTCCCAGAGATCCGGCCCCACACAGCGCTCTCTTCAGAGATCCGACCCCACGCAGTGGTCCTCTCAGAGATCCGACCCCACACAGCACTCCTCCCAGAGATCCAGTTCTAGTCTGCGTTTCCATGGGTACAGCTCCAGTTCGTGCCGCCCTCAGGCCAGCCTCCAGAGATCCGGTTTGCCCGTCATCTGGAGGTCCTGCTCCAGTCCATGCAGCCCCCTGGCCGTCCACCCGAGATCCACTATGCCCATCCTCCAGGTCTTCCTCCAGAGATCCGGCGCAAGTCTGTTCACTATCCAGGCCTCCTCCACCCGCCGCTTACATGTGACAAGCTTTCTGTGATTTTCATAAGACTTTTATGGCAAAAGTCAAAGCACACTATTCCTGAGAGAGACGCCCGTTGTGATAGAGCTTTTGTGGTGGTAGATTTGAAGCTGCATGAGTTAGACCTCAGAAATTACAACAGAAATGGAACAATAAGCGGATTACATGTATTATAATGTTTACAGCACTGGAACCATGAGATGGAGCAGATAATGTGTTATTTGATTTCTTTCTAAATTATGTGAAGTTTGGGGGAATTCATGTTTTATGTGTGTGTGTGTGTCCATGTGATAATAGAGGTGAATAATTTTAGTATGTGCCTGGTAATTGGTTTTAATTTAGTAAGTTTTTCACAAGCAATTTATCTCTCCATTGTTTGAGATGGTTAAATGAATCCTGCTCAGAATCAGGAAGACAAAGAGAAAAGGAGACGAGGAGAAACAGATTATCCTGGTCGTGTTATCAGTGTGCTTGGCAGGGAAAGGCAGATTAGTCTCCTTGTGATCGCTGCACACCCATGCCGAGAACAATTTGAGATAAATTAACTACAGACCTGCAAGTAGCCAGAGGAAAAGAAGAAAGACTAAATCCACAAACAACTATTAGTTGTTGTTTGTTAGCAGAATAATAGACCCCAGTTTTAACAAGGATGGGATGGAAGATGGATGTAGCCACAGGGCGAATCTGAGAGTCTAGATTCTGCATAAGCTTGTTTGTGTAGAGCTAATTAGGTTCTGTCATTCAGCCGAGAAGTCACCTGACTTCAACTTTAATTATCTGTTTTCCAAGTCTTCAGTGCTGTCGAACACACATGGATGTGCTGGTGAAGCTGGCCTGCAGGGTGCTTTTCCTCTCATTACCTGCTGCAGGCTTAAATTCATCTATAACAACTTTACACTGATTTCTGTCAGAATCAACCTGCACGTATGAAACTGCTTCTGCTTAACTCACCTGCCTCAACACGTGCTAGGGATTCATGGCTATTTGTTATTGGCCAGGTTGTTGGGTTTAGCCGTGACTGCGTCTGTAACAGACCCACCGGTGTTACAGCTGGAGCTGCGTCCTGGTGTCCATCTGCTCAGTTTGACCTCACAGTGTTTCTATGGCTCTTCATCAAGGACCACACACATCCAGCTCAGAGACGTATGTCAGCGTACTCTGCATCATCACCTGTTTTCTGCACAAATGCCTGCAAATGTGCTGCTAGGGACATATTTTATATCAAATCAACAGCACCAAGGAAGGAAGAACAGGTCTGAGATTGAAGGCATCGTTCGATATTCAGGTGTAAACGCTTCAGCTACCGTTAAATTCCCTGAATGTACCTGTAGCTCGTGACTTGTTTGAAGCCCCCCTATTTATTTTCTTTGATTAATGTGTCTCATTTATTTTTTGTGACAGAAAAACATGTTTGTAGTTGTAGGAAGTGTTTACGTCACCGTCACAGATCTGTGATGATGGGGATCCAGCAAGCAGTTTTCCAGCTTTCCTGTGATCCGTGTCCTCGGCTGCAGCAGCAACGTCTTTAAGTAGCATCATTCTCTCGAAGCGGAATACAACTTATCACACGGTCCCTGCTCAGTCGTTCTACCCGCAGTCCTCTTGTACCTTTCCTGCTTTTAATCCACCGCTCTGATTTCCTTTCCAATAAATTATTAAAACATGCATTTCACTCCTCGTCAGGAGTTTTTCTACGTACCATAGCAATTACTTCAAATCAGCAGAATGAAAGTGGACTTGTCTAGTTCATCTTTTCCAACAATGAACAGTTATTTAAAAAAATACATTTTTACCCTCAAACTGGAACTAGAGCTACCAAACCGTCTGATTACAAGGAATATATTAAAGACTTATTTCATACTTGTAAAGAACTCTTTATAATTATAAGTTCAAGTAGGAAACCAGTCCTAAATCTTCATGTGAGTCAAAACCTTGGACAAGTAGTGAATTTTAAACTCTAATAGAAATATTTCAGTCAAAAGTTAAATTAACTCTGATAACAGCGCAGGATGCAAGTTAGGTATTCCCCCGATAAAAAAAGAAGAAGAAGAATGCTGAATGACAAAATAAGAATTTTCATGCTACTTACATTAATTTTATTCTGTCTCTTCGACCATCCATCCATCATCCATCCATCATCCATCATCCATCCATCCATCCATCATCCATCATCCATCCATCCATCCATCCA
>JBAGKP010000008.1:33995886-34006100 GCA_037177255.1 Melanotaenia maccullochi | reverse complement strand
TGGATGGATGGATGGATGGATGGATGGATGATGGATGGATGGATGGATGGATGGATGGATGGATGGATGGATGGATGAGTGTATTATTACTGTTAGTGCAGCATTCAGTGAGACTCTACGTTTACATTTTTGAGTTGCAGCAGGTCTTCGTTTGGAAGTCCAGCTGTCAGACACATCAGGCAGCATTTGTTCCAGCACAAGTTAATCCCTGCTGCAGCAAACAGCCCGAAGGGGGAAATATTTCATAGACCACTATGAACATCCCAAACCCAAGCCAGATGGCTCTCCATAAAAAGAAAAAGGAAAGTAACGTAAGCTCTGCTCCATGGCTAAAATATTTGAGATTAGATGGTTTCCTGGTTCAGCATCACTCCCACTTCTGATTCTCATGAGGAGACTTGCTTGCTGTCACCCATCTACTCTCTGTAATACCTGCAGTTTCCTCACAGAAACCTCACCTGCATGTGGCTGCATTGTATTACACAGCTTCCCTCCTGCAGCCGGATCAGCTTCACTGCCATCACAGGTTGTTTCCTACATTCAGCTGTGATCTGTGATGTTGACTGGCCGACAGCAGCAGCTGGATGACCAGTACGATCACCAGACTGCAGATGTTAGTTTAATAATAAAAACAATGTGCTGATGTAGAGTTTGGAAGCTGTTGTCAATTAATGATGTTTAAAATGTTTAGTTTACAGAAAAGATGAGTTTGCATGTATTTCACAATGAGTGCTCTAATAATTCTCACATGCACACGGATTGTTTAGTTGGATTGTTTAGCGGCTCGGAAAGGTAGAGCGGTGGTCTTGAAACCCGAGGGTTGCCCGTTCGATCCTCGGCCAAGTCGAGTTCACGTCGAGGTGTCCTTGGGCAAGGCACTGAACTCTAAATTTCTCCTGATGGGTTGTGGTTGAGCGCCTTGCATGGCAGCTTCGGCCATCAGTGTGTGAATGACGTACCGTGTTGCTCAGCTCAGGCTCTACTTCGCCAGTTTTTAAGACTGGAGGGTTTTTTATGTCCTGAAGAATAAAATCGTGCTCGTTTACAACTGTATGCTACCTGAAGTGTGTTTTCTTGATGCTGAAACAGATTAAAAAAATGTATTTGCACTCCTGATGCACATCCCTGCAGGTTAACTTCTACAACTCGTCTAATTATAGTTCAGCTTCCTCTGTGTTGCTGCCACTGTAGCTGGCAGATTTACAGGATTAGTTCTGGCAGAGCACGGATGTTGCTCTTCCCACACTAAGGGAGGAGGTGCTGCCACCTCTTGCTTAAAGGAAAACTTATTTTTATTCATTTTTTTAATCTGCCCCCATTTTTCAATTTAAATAATCAGTGACACTTGTTGCAACAGGAATGTAGAGATGGCCTAAAAGAAGCTGACCAGGAAGCACAAGGCAAAGTAAAACTGACTCTTTGACCCAGTTCGACTCAAACAGTCAAATCACGCCTTAATTGGGGCGATCCATCCATGATTCCACAAAGTGTGTCCAGTGAAAGGCTCCCTGGCCTGGAAAATCATTCCTGCTCTCGTCTGTAACTCTGATCCATGGAAACATGAAGATTCTCGTGTCTGCTCATCCTCAGTTTGCAGTGAAATCAGGGGACTGTTGCTGTTTGTTGGAGCTTGTTAAAACTTATACAAGTCAAACTCTGGGTTTTCAGACAGTGAAAAATAGCTGAAACTCTGAGTCGGTTACCATGGTTACCGGGGTTTCATGACACTAACCTGCTGACTGGCAGTTTGTGTTCAGGTTTAGCAACTGCCTGATGCACGGTTTCTCATCCATGCAGCTTCATCGTGCACACACCGACACGTCAGCAGAAATTTACATGACATCCAGATGCCACAAGAGCACCGGCACTACGAGATGTTACACATTTCATGTCGTTTGTGTCCAGCCTGATTTCTGAAATAAATGATGGAAGAAATGAGTCAAGGAAGCAGCAGAAGTGTTGATAGAAATGACCGAGCTGGATGAAGAATGAAGCATGAATGAACTGCAGGTATTAGCATTAGGATGTGGAGGCGGGAACGTCGTACTGAGGATGTGGAGGCAGGAACCTCGGACTGAGGATGTGGAGGCAGGAACCTCGGACTGAGGATGTGGATGCAGGAACGTCGGACTGAGGATGTGGATGCAGGAACGTCGGACTGAGGATGTGGAGGCAGGAACCTCAGACTGGGGATGTGGAGGCGGGAACGTCGGACTGAGGATGTGGATGCAGGAACCTCGGACTGAGAATGTGGAGGCGGGAATGTCGGACTGATGATGTGTAGGCAGGAACCTCGGACTGAGGATGTGGAGGCGGGAACGTCGGACTGAGGATGTGGAGGCGGGAACCTCGGACTGAGGATGTGGAGGCAGGAACGTCGGACTGAGAATGTGGAGGCGGGAATGTCGGACTGATGATGTGTAGGCAGGAACCTCGGACTGAGGATGTGGAGGCGGGAACGTCGGACTGAGGATGTGGAGGCGGGAACCTCAGACTGAGGATGTGGAGGCAGGAACGTCGGACTGAGGATGTGGAGGCAGGAACATCATACTGAGGATGTGGAGGCGGGAATGTCGGACTGAGGATGTGGAGGCGGGAACCTCGGACTGAGGATGTGGAGGCGGGAACCTCGGACTGAGGATGTGGAGGCAGGAACGTCGGACTGAGGATGTGGAGGCAGGAACATCATACTGAGGATGTGGAGGCGGGAACCTCGGACTGATGATGTGGAGGCGGGAACCTCGGACTGAGGATGTGGAGGCAGGAACGTCGGACTGAGGATGTGGAGGCAGGAACATCATACTGAGGATGTGGAGGCGGGAATGTCGGACTGAGGATGTGGAGGCGGGAACATCGGACTGATGATGTGGAGGCGGGAATGTCAGTCTAAGGATTTGGGGGCGGGAATGTCGGACTGAGGAGTTTTATCTTATGTGATCCGTGTAATCTTTGAATGAGCTGTGCTTGAATTGGGAGGCTCTGAAATGGGCTGGTAGTTGACTCATTTCAGCCAAACCCCATTCATTTCAATGGGACAAAAATCGCAGCTTTTTTGCAATTTACATAAATCTGTAAGTCTTTTTCTTCTCCTACAAGGTTACAAGTTATGTCGGAAGAAAATGACATGGTCCATGGATTTTGGTTCAGGTTTTTGTTGGATTTCTGTTCCTAACATGCTGTCTTGATTTCCTGTTTTATTTTGGTAGCTTAGACCTTCCTGTGTTCATTTCCTGTTGGCTTATTACATCACCTGCACCTCATTTTGCCATTAGTTCCCTCAGCAGAGGTGTACCCCAGCCTGGTCCTAGGGACTCATTTCTAAAGATGGCGTGGGTACAAAAACCAGAGTACGCCAATTCCAGGCAACTTTTGGGATTTCTAAAGCCCAGCTTGGTGGGAGAATGTTCCTGCCTCCATGACCCTGCCGTACGCACAAAATCTGGAGAAACAGGAAGCTCCAACGGTCCAGAATAAAACCAGAGATGATGTGAAACGTAAGACATTTGTTCAGAATCTAATATTACCTTTCACACCACATTAGATATTAAATGATAGAAGAGCATTTGACATTAATTCTCCTAAGAGAGCACGCTCAGAAAAAAATTAATAAAATCCAGATTTATGAGAGAAGCAGATGTTTGTTATGAACCAGAAGCTCAACCAGTAAAACATGTTCTGTCATTGTGGAACAAAACTTCCATTAGGGCTGAATACGGTGACAGTCTGCTGCCAGCAGGTTCCACACATTAATAATCATTACTATTAAATAACATGGTCGTCATGGAAACGTGCTCCTCAGTCAGGATACAATCAGGTGTTTCCACCTGTAGCTGTTCAGAACATCGATGGTTGAATATAAAACGCCTCCCCAGAGTGTAAAGATATACAACAGCTGATCTGGATCTGCTGGACCAGACTCTGGAGGGATCGGGTTTTCAGAGACCAGTAAGTCTTACTGCCTGGCTCATGAACCGGTTCTGACTGTCGTGTGCTGTGATGGTCTTGGCCCGGCGTTCCAGAGACGCACCAGGAGGAACCAGGCCGTACCAGGAGGAACCAGATCGTATCAGGAGGAACCAGGAGGAACCAGGCCATAGCAGGAAGAACCAGGCCGTACCAGGAGGAACCAGATTGTATCATGAGGAAGTGAGGTGATACTGGTGTAGTGATACTGGTGAAGTGATACTGGTGTAATGATGCTGGTTAAGTGATACTGGTGTAATGATACTGGTGTAATGATACTGGTTAATTGATACTGGTGTAATGATACTGGTGAAGTAATACTGGTGTAGTCATAGTGGTAAAGGGATATTGGTGTAGTGATACTGGTGTAATGATACTGGTAAAGTGATACTAGTGTAATGATACTGGTGTAATGATACTGGTGTAGTGATACTGGTGTAATGATACTGGTTAAGTGATACTGGTGTAATGATACTGGTGAAGTGATATTGGTGGAATGATACTGGTGAAGTAATACTGGTGTAGTCATAGTGGTGAAGGGATATTGGTGAAGTGATACTGGTGTAATGATACTGGTGAAGTGACACTGGTGTAATGATACTGGTGAGGTGATACTGGTGAAGTAATAGTGGTGTAATGATAGTGGTGAAGTGATACTGGTGTAATGATACTGGTGAAGTGATATTGGTGTAGTGATGCTGGTGTAATGATAGTGGTGAAGTGATACTGGTGTAGTCATAGTGGTGAAGGGATATTGGTGTAGTGATGCTGGTGTAATGATAGTGGTGAAGTGATACTGGTGTAATGATGCTGGTGCAGTGATTCTGATTCATGTACGTCTAGGAAGATGTTTCTCTTCTTCTACAAGTGGCCTGTCAATCACACAAGGCAACACCTAGAGTGTCCAATCATATAACAAACAGGCTATGTGACCCCGCCTTACTGCAGAGTGAAAGCAGAAATATGCAGCCCGACCATCCAGTTAGATGTAAAACATGTTTTATGGAAATGTTAACATGGTTAAAAACTCAATTATGGTTGCTGGGGGATTTTAAATAATGGGAGATGAGAGCTGCACAATGATTGATTTTCACCAAAAGGCTATACTCTGCAGCGTTTCAAATCAGTACTTTTCATTTCTCCTCCAGGGCGCCTGCTCACTTTTTAAGATGCAGCACACTGATTTCTCCATTTTAAGACCTCTGTTATGTATTGATTTGGGGACTGCTGTACTTTTCATCACAGTGAGCAGAAGTCAGCAGTAAAAATGCCTGAATCTCAGTCAGTATGCAGCTATAGGTGTGAGAGCAGGGCGGTGCAGGGGTACAGTGGGCCGCTCATTCTTCTGTGAGCTCAATAAAAGTTAAAATCCTATTTGGAGAGTGCTTGTCCTATTGATTATGCATCAGCACGGTAACACGGACTCTGTTAGGCTGGATTTCTGCAGGGCTTCAGTCAGCATGTGAGGCAGTGACAGAATGAAAGAGATGCCACGGCATATTTTGGAGAACAGGGATGTTTTAGTCATTGGTTTGTCGGGGTTTATCAACATCAAAATGTTTTCCTTGCTACATTTAATAACTGCAGCGTACATGGCTTACAGCTACAGCTGTGTACACAAACCTCCATTTAAAATCATTTACATTTAAATCATATTCATTTAGAAAGAAGAGGCGGAAATCATACGTTAATTTACACAGTTACTAGCACTTCATCATCAGATTTCCGGTTCCTAAATTTTTTTTAGTCTTGAGAGAAGATCTCGGAGAAGAGACGGGACGAAGACGATGCCGGATTAGCCGTCGTTAGGGGAGATCTCGGAGAAGAGACAGGACGAAGACGATGCCGGATTAGCCGTAGTTAGGGGAGATCTCGGAGAAGAGACGGGAAGAAGACGATGCCGGATTAGCCATCGTTAGGGGAGATCTCGGAGAAGAGACGGGACGAAGACGATGCCGGATTAGCTGTCGTTAGGGGAGATCTCGGAGAAGAGACGGGACAAAGACAATAAGCGTAATAAGCATAAATTCATCATTTCTAGACTGAAGGTATTAAAAAGCGTTTGTGTGAAGAGCTAGACGTGTAGTCTCATGTGTAGTGTAGCGTGACGTCACACACTGTGACGACGGCAGCTCGTATTATTAAAGCGTGATCCCAGAGAACGGAACGAAACCTTCATGTGCAGACGACCAGGATCCGACATCACCTCTAAAAAACTCTGTTCTTAGGCGAAGAAGTTATCAATAAAGAAACCGGATTAACATGGGTCTAGGCCTGTCACGATAACAAATTTTACTGTGCAATAAATTTTCCCAGAAATTATCGCGATAAATGATAATATTGCGCAAAGCTTTAATGTTGTCATTTTAAGACCACTTTCAACTAATATGACAATGCCATAAAAATGCAAGTACACCCTTTCAAAGATCAATAAACTTTCATTTCTAAAGAACATTTTACACAAACTGGAAGAAATTTTAAATAACAAAACAAAACAAATAGAACCGACTCTCAGTTACTTTCATTAACAATGAATGAAAACCAAACACAACCAAAGACAATAAGTATGACAGATAATAAAGTCTCTGTTCTGTAAACAAAACTGCCCTTCAAAAAATATATTTAAAAAAATTAATCATGGGCCCACACAGGGAACCCGGTCAAACTGCCAGTTACTAGGAACTAGGAAAAACATATTTTGTGCATCGTTGCTGTTTGTGAAGCTGAATATCTCCCTCATTGCTGCGTGTTGGACGCGACGCTGCCTCTTTTTCCATGCACGCCAGGACACCGGGAGACCGGCCCAATGGGAATCCGCCCGAACCTCTCGATTAGCCGGTTGATGTGTTTTTCACCATGAGAAGTTGGTGGTTTAGTGCGAGAGCGTAAGAAGCCGCTCAATGTGTGACAGTTAGCAGCCCTGTGAAGAAACGTGACGTAGCGGCTGGCGCATGCCAACTTCCTCCCCACGGTCTCGAGCTGCAACATGCTGCTGTCACGTATGACACCAGAGAGAGATCACGCCTTCAGCTGGGAAGCTCCACAGTGAAACCTTTAGTCATACACAGTCTATGGTAAAGTAAGATAGAAAAAACAAAAAATCACAGCCGGTAAACATGTTTTCTTACCGTGCAGTTTACTGACTTATTGCTTATCGCGACAGGCCCACATGGGCCCAGTTTTTCAAAAGACCAAAGCCCTGCAGGAGCTAAAGGGACTACGACTCGGCGAGCTTCTTCTCCGAGACATTAAGTCCTATAACCGAGTGTTTTTCCACTGTCAAGTCCGGCTCGTGAGAGACTTGACAAACAAGAAGCGGAACAACGAGGGATGCCAGTTATAGTATAATTTATTAAGAAAAGGTGACTAAAGTAAATAAACGGAGCTTAACAGCGCAACCTATGTGTACAATCTGTAGCATCAGTCATGTGTGGAAGTGTTGGTTGTAAAGAGGAGTGGGAAATACAGCCCGCTCTGGGGTTGTCACACCACTAATAACAAATCTATTTACACTGGTGTAAATGCAATGGGACATTTTCATGTGTTGCTTGAAATAATTAATTATTACTTTGCAAAAGTGTTTTTCCATCTAGTGTTGGATGGTAACCAGTGATGTTCTCGTTTCAAGCGTTAAATCTCAACAAGCCTAACTTACTGACACAATTCAAGACCAGAACACTAAAAAGAAAATACTCTAACATTAAAACTGCTCAAAGAAACACCAGAAAAACAAGCAAATATGACCTGGACCAAGGATATTTAACCTTATATTTCAGTCTTTGCTGTGGGCTGAAGAGATCCAAAAAAGAAGGATGAAACTGACCAAAAAAGGATGAAAAATGTTTGAAAGTCTGACATCTGACGTGTTTGAAGGGAATGAATCATCACACAGGGTTTGTGTTATAGTAAAATGGTTGCAGGTTGGTTTAAAGCTTAATGTTCATGTATTTAATGTTTTAGAGATTTCTGGCTCGTATTAGCGTCAACATGAAGGAATCTCCATCTTTCACGCCTTCGTTCTGCCTCGGCTCAGGCCTGCTCGTGGCTCCTGATTCGACCACCCACACCAGGTAATGAGTTCATTTCCTCTCCGTCCCATCAGTTTACCTAATTGGCTGTGATTAATTATGTCAAACCAAATTAGTAGCCCGGTTGGTCATTGAACAAAAGAAACCATTTAAAACGGCCTCATGGATTCATGCTGTTCCTCCACATCTTCGTGGTGGGATGGATGTGTGTGTGTTGCTGTGTTTCCGTGTGTGTGCTCATTTGAACGTTTGTTGGTCTTTAACGGGTGATTGGATCTTAACTTTAATGCAGGTCAGCAGTGTTCTAGATAAAATCTAATGCGCTTCTCCTCCTTTACGAGGCTGAGCTTCATATGAAGTCCAGAACTTTCTTTAATTATAAGAAGAGAGAAAAACAATTCTTTCTAATTCATGAAGACGTCAGATTTTACTCCACAGTCAGATTAACCCGAAGGACATGACGTCTGACAGCAGGGCCTGAACAGAGTTTAGATGCAGAGAGACCCAGGACCAGGACTAGACCAGGACCAGGACTAGACCAGACCCAGAGCCTGAACAGAGTTTAGATGCAGAGATAAAATAATAAATAAAATAACCAGAACTCAGAGCTGAAGGAAGAAAAGCAGCTCGTCGTCACCAAAAACGGGATCAGCGTCACGTCTAAAAACAACCAAAGTCTGGAAGTCTGGAGAAATGGCAGCTACTGACTCAGGACCAGGACTAGACCAGGACCAGGACTAGACCCAGGACCAGCACTAGACCCAGGACCAGGGCTAGACCTAGGACCAGGACTAGACCCAGGACCAGGACTAGACCAGGACCAGGACCAGACCAGAAGTGGTGAGGCGGGGTTAGGGTAGACGTGTCAGATCAGATTATTACAGTAATCTGATTACTCCCAGGTAACTGAGTTTGATTGTCAGGTAAACGGACTCAGTGTTATCTGAGAATGTGTTTAATGTTCAAGAACAATAGATGGTGTTACACAATGAGCTGTAAATGAATCGATATAGAATCAAATCAGATTTAATCTAAATCTCATCCAATGTGAATCCAATCAAATCAGTTCAGGAAATTAGTGACGATACCAGCCCTGAAAAAAATTTTGTTGATTGGTTCAACTGACCAACTAATCATTGAGTTAAATAAACCTCCATTTATGGATTAGATTGAAATAGAATGGATTGGATTGGATTGGATTGGATTGGATTGGATTGGATTGGATTGGATTGGATTGGATTGGCTTCCTTGGGTGTCAACAGAAAAAAGTAGTCATGAAAAAGACTTTTCAAACTTTTTATTCAGTAAAATAACGTTATATTTAGTTTTAAATTTAGTTACCACGGTAACCGATATGGATAATTCGGATCAGACTGGTTCCCTAACAGTAGCTACTATGGCAACTTGTCTGGGACTCATTCAAGCAATGAAAAAGAAGTCTGACTTTGATGATCCAGACTGGAAATAAGCGAGACTTTTTAACCTTACTTGTTGGAAAAGCCCTCTGGTTACCTGCTGGTCCTTCCTTTCATTCAGGGCTTAGTTAACAGTCATTTACCAGACTGGTCTGTTTTACATCTTTCTTTAAACACTGCATTTGACATCAGCATCAGTAATTCTTCATCTCTGTGTTTGACACACACACACACACAGAAAGCCTATAGGGTTGTTGGGGAAGATGAATGCGCCATCAGACAGGAAAACCCTGCAGTAGAAAAACTGACTCTAATATATTCTGACATTTATAAAGGGGCCTTCAAACTGGCCATGATTTAATCATAGCTAAAACACACACACACACCATTTATAAACAGTATTATGCATTTATGGCAAATATGATTTAAAATGAAAGATTCCCACACGATAATTCACAATTCTGAAAATTAGTTCAGTTCAGTTCAGTTTATTTGCCATTTGCAGTATAAAAAAAAACCTCATTGGAAAACAGTTGCAAGAAGCTCAAGCATTGTCCACATATAAACAGACGAAACATAAAAAACACAAGCCTAAAAAGACACACATAGATCATAAGAACACATAGATGGCAGTAATATAATAAAACAACAAAACACTGTATAAATAAGTAGCAATAAAAACGTAATAAAAACAATACAATAAGCTGCTTGTTCAAGGTGTTCAAGGTGCATTGTTCAAAGTCTTCACAGCTTGTGGAAAAAAGATGTTAGCATGGCGAGATGTAGTGCATTTAACAGAGCGACATCT
>JBAGKP010000008.1:33904048-33915318 GCA_037177255.1 Melanotaenia maccullochi | reverse complement strand
TAATGGAACTGTCTATACAGGAAGACGGTCGGGAGAGGAGGTTCAGAGGAACGTAGGAGAGAAAATTGTGCAGTGCCCAGTTTCCAAGGACAGAAAAGTCAGTAGCTGGTGTTCCCGGTGCACCAGGCCTGTGTGCAAGGAGCATAAACATCAAATTATAATTTGTGAGGCATGTATAAACTGAGGTGGCAATTTGTGTTCTAGTGATGTGCCACCAGTTCACAGCTCAGCTCAACAGTCGTGTTATCAGAGGTATGTATGACTAAATTAAAATAAATATGTTGAAAATATTAACTACATAAATGTTTGGCCCCACTCACTGCTAAAATAATTACTTCAAACAAATTATTATTATAGTATTAAGTCATTTAATTTTAATGAATGTGTGTAAATTTGATGTATTGATATAAAAACTATTTTTGCTGAAAAAGTATGAAAGGAAAAATGGAAATATGTGGTAATCAAAAACAAGCCATTTAAATAATACGTGGAATATTAAATCATAAAATTCATTGATTTCAAAAGAAAAATAATGAAATAACATGAAAAATGAATGCAGGTCATGTTTGACCCATGTTGTGCATCGAAGGGTTAAATTTCTAACCCTGTTTTCATGGAACTAAAAACAGAAAAATTGAGTTTTTCTTTCCATATGAGATTTTGGGTGGTTGGGGACTTCGTGTAAAGATCAGATTTAGATACTAGAAATTGATAAAAATCGAGTCAGATTCGTGATTTACTATCCTTTCGGGTCATCAGAGGACATAAAAGTCTCCTCCCAAAATCTGCTATTAAAAATGGTAGAATAACATTTTAATAACAAAAATGATCAGTTTGACTGAGTATTGATGGTTTAAAAAGGTTGCAGTGTGTAAATTAAAGAGTTTCAAAGAAAAGGGGGATATTAGTGTTACATTGGTTTCTCCACTGAGAACCAGCAGGTGTTTGAAGCCGAGGCCGATGATGGGAAAACGCCTCCACGTCAGGGTGACCAGTAAAAATGGCTCATTTTACCAGTTTTCTCTAAAATAAAACCCTGACATTAGACGAAGCGTGATTATCTTGTTATGGTTGACAGATTGAAAATGTGGTTTAATAGGAGTCAACAGGACCTTTAAATAAAATTCAAACTGGAACTTCAAAGTTCTTGAAATGAAACTTTCACCCATATGAACCGCGGCAGGGTCACACACCATTTTACTTATTATGCTCTATATATAATCACACATATAATTACTTCCTTTACTATATTCATGTATAAATTTACACTGATTGTTACCATATTACACTTTTTTACTCTCTTTTAAGGTTTCTTCTCTTCATGTACATGCTCTGTTAAAAGTTCACTACGAGGGTAAGATGATCTTCATCTGGTCCTTCCTCAGACCCTCAGACTGGTTCTAGTGGAGACACAACTATGTGTGGTTGTTTTGATACCAGCTCTTGGAGTTGTGTGTCCACCCAACGTCTTCAGGAAAGATTCTTCCTACAGAAATGTACAACTATTGTTTTTCCTCTTTCCTCCCAGAGCCTCTCTCCACTTGACGAGAGTCAGGACGACCACTCTCATTACTTGCAGGTAATTCTGTATTCAATACTTCTCCTGTAATAGACCTTATGTACTTCTACTAGTTCCAGACTCTTGGTAAGGTTCAGCAGAATCACCCTGCATGGTTTACATACCTTCAGCAGTTTGGTTTAGCCGTCAGTAGGTGGTGCTGGTGAGCTAAGAAGCACAGAGTAATGAGCCTTTTCGGGACTGCTGGGCTGGAAAGCGTCATTGCTTCTGGAAGCTTCATTTGGCCATCACTGGATCAGCTGTGACCAACCTCATGGTCTGGATGGAGTAATCGGTCCTCTTCATGGTTCGCTGTACATCACCTCAGCCTCTCCAGGTTCCGCCTTCATTTAATCAGGAACAGACCAGAATTTTCCCACCACACGCCGGCGGGTTGATCCAGGTGAAGGATTTACCGAGAGGTGGCAGCCATCGTTGAGCGTATCACCGCCTCACGCCTCACTGAAGGTCTCAGACGAGTTTCGTTTCTAACACCAAAGTAAAACCTGAAACGAGATCCTGGCCAATCAATGAGCCACATTTTCTTCTGTCCTCTTGGCCAGTGGCTGTTCAGGGGAACATCGCCCCTAGTGAGCAGCTGTTGTAACTGCGTGGCATCCAGGCGGTTCGTCCATTCAGTGTGAAAACAAAGCCCAAAGGAAGGTGGGACACTTTTAGGAATTCCAGCCCATCCGTACCAAGTCTCCCAGACTATCCTGGTGGGAATCACCACCACTCTGGACCATCACCACACCAGAGTTCAGTGCCGTACTTATTGAACCACACCGAGTCATGTTTCAGATTTATTAGAAAAAACTGCAACAGTAATTCTGACACTCAACCCCCCCCCCCCAAAAAAATGTTTATCCATAAACCTGCTTCCATCTCCCAGCTGATGGGACCTCATCTCTACCCACCGATCCACCAAAGCCTGCCCCACCCAGCTGACATCCATCGTCTCCACAGGTGTAAAGCTTCTTCTGACCACATGAAAAACGGATCAGAGGCAGAAACTCCCAACATGGCCGACAGAAAAAGAAACTACATCATAATGTGGATTAACAGTAAAATTGTGTGGACACAGTTAAATTACAGATATGATACCAGGACAATTATCTTCTCTACGAGTATTTTACTGCCAAAACACAGTAGAATAATATGACTGGAAGGATGACTCGGGTCCGCTGCCCTCCCCGTCTACTTCACCCAAGCTCAAAAGTCCTCTGTTGTCATGGTAACCTTGTGACAACCAAGTTCATCAGTCTATTGCTGGCCTTCTTTCTTCTCTCCCTCTGATGAGCCGGAGCTGCTGCTGTCGCGCTCTGCTGCCATCTGCAGGAACACAAGAGGAAGTTCTTCACCAACCACAAACACTTCCACACAAACAGACCCCGTCATGCATCTTTCAGTCCCAGAAGAGCACAAACACCAGATGCTGAAACAGACATGTGACCATGGGATGGAAGATCTGAGCTGAAAGGGAATCTAACGCCAGTCCCGCCTCCTCCTACCTTCTTGTAGGCCATCTCAAAGAGCTTGAGTGAAGCCTGCTGCAGATTGTTGGCCGCCTGCTTGATGTTCTCTCCCGTCTCAGAGTCCTTGTTGGCCAGCAGATCCCTGACCTTCGAGATCTCGTCCTTCAGCTTGGAGCACTGGAAGCAGATCCATGACAGGACCAGCATGAGTTAATGAGCTGCTTCATGTTTGGTCCACTTCCTACCGCGCTGACTGTAGGATTTAAACAGATCTGCCTGTTCAGCTGCTCCCTGACCAGCACCGGGCAACTCAGACAGCCTGCGGCCAGTTTTCCACCCCACAGTCCCCACGACCCACCCCATTTGATCAGAAATAACTAGTCATTTTAAATTAATTAAATCTCCACATATTACTGTAACCACTCATTAGTCCATAAACATGCATCCATCTTTTAGAATAAAACCAGTTTTTGTTTTTCTGGCTGGACTCAGGTCACATTTATGTTTCCAGGAGACGGATGCAGCCCTGCAATCTCTTCCACGGCCAGCAGAGGGCGACATCCGCCTAGAAAACAACCCTCTTCATCACCTGATCTCCACTCAGTAAAATCTGGTCTCATAGGATCTGGTAAACCTGTTAACCTGGACTTTGTAACCGGATATTATCCCAGCATGCAGCAGCTGCTCGTCTGCTGAACCTGTTTGAGTAAAAACATTAACATCATCTCGACCCAAGTCATACCTCATCAGCAGGAAGCTGATCTTTGAACTCCTCCATCTTGGATTCTGTATCATGGATGATGCCCTCGGCTGTGTTGACGGCCTCCACGCGTTCCTATGACAACAGAAATCAGAGTTAGTCCACGTTGGAGATCCTGAGCCGCTTTATGACGCTTCATTCAGCATGCTGGCCTCCTGTCGCGTCTGCTGTTTAACAACAGAAAGAGTCAGTGAGAGAACGCCCGAAACTCGTTATCGCCATATCTGGCGTGAAGTGGTCGCCAGCTTTGTAAAGACTGAAACCTTTAGACAGCGAACATCAGTAGAAAGGAGCATCAGCTGTCACGCTACAAGAATCAACCACTTCCAGCAGCTTGGATGATTCCAGACCTAACAGACAGTAACCATAGCAACCACAGGTGTGTCCCCCTCCTCCACTGCAGCTGGATTCAACTCGGTGAGACTCGTCCGTTCTAAGAGCAGCAAGTCAGTTACATGTTTGGCATGTTGGGTTTTTATCGGCTGCAGATGTTTCCTGACGTTTGAGTTGCACAGATGAACCAGGATCAGGTTTTGAGCTCTAGCTGCCTTTCTCCTCTGGAGCACCTGTACAGGTGAGTTACTGAGCGTATCCCAGGTCCGGGTCTGATCATTGGTGGAGATCACTACACTGGCTTCGCCGCTGATGAAACATTAAAATTCGGTTTCCAGCTGTTCGGAGGACTGTGGACATCCGTGTTCTAGAAAGACCTCTGAACCTCCATCCTTCAGACCCGAGTGAACAGAATAACAACTGCTGGCGTTTTACAGGACCACATGATCCACTTCCTTGTGGTTTGATGTTTTTATTTTGGATATTTTTTATTAAAGATCATATTTCAAGCACTGTTTTCTATTTAAATCTAATGGTTTTTTGTGGTGATTTTACTGGACGTCTTGTTGGCTTTGTTATTTATTGTTAGATTTATTTAATGTTTTCTTTGCGGTCGTGTCTGAACCAGGTTTCTTTAGACAAGCAACTAAAGGACGCCGGTTCTCCTACCTTCCTCCTGCGGTCCTCCTCGGCGTACTTCTCGGCGTTCTTGATCATGTTCTCGATGTCGTCTTTGCTGAGACCTCCTGACGACTGGATCACAACTGAGGAGAAAACAGCCAGTTTCATTCTGAGCAGTTAAACAGGAAACTTCCACCAACCGGAGACTAGTTCATGTTATTTAACCGGGCCGCGTTAACCAGACGTGAGACTAAGTGGAGACGGTTTAAAAGGAGGAACTGAGGCCATTCAAGATGGCAGACACTCACTTTGCTGCTCGCGGCCTGTCCCCTTGTCCTTTGCGGACACGTGGACGATGCCGTTGGCGTCGATGTCGAAGGTGACCTCGATCTGAGGGACTCCGCGGGGGGCCGGCGGTATTCCTACCAGGGTGAACTGACCCAGCACCTTGTTGTCTGTCGCCATCTCTCTCTCTCCTTGACACACCTTGATCTCCACCTGAGTCTGCCCGTCGGCCGCCGTGGAGAAGACCTGGAGGGGACAGAGGGACGTTGTACTTCCTGTTTCTTAAAGTGGGCGGGGCTGAGGATCTGCGGGGAGTACCTGGCTCTTCTTGGTGGGGATGGTGGTGTTCCTGTTGATGAGTTTGGTGAAGACACCTCCCAGAGTCTCGATGCCCAGAGACAGAGGAGTCACGTCTAGGAGGAGCACGTCGGTAACATCGCCGGCCAGCACACCGCCCTGGATGGCCGCTCCCATGGCGACGGCCTCATCGGGGTTAACGGACTTGCTGGGAGCGCGGCCAAACAGGTCCTGCACCGTCTGCTGAACCTGCAGACACCAGTACTCCACTTCAGACCCTGAAACCAGTTAGGACCAACGGACCCACCAGAGACGGAAACCTGAGACGTATCTGGCGGATTTAGTAAATCAGACTTTACGGTTACAAGTTAAACTGGCTACCAGCAGACCCAGATTACCCAAGAAACCTAGCTAACTCGTGGACCTAGCTAACCCAGCTGAACCCGCCCACATAGCTAACCCAGCTGAACCCGCCCACCTAGCTAACCCAGCTGAACCTGCCCACCTAGCTAGCCTAGTCCACCTAGCTAACCCAGCTGAACCCGCCCACCTAGCTAGCCTAGTCCTGCCCTGCATCTTGTTGAAGGATTCCTACCTTGGGCATGCGGGACATTCCTCCCACCAGCAGCACCTCTCCGATGTCTCCTTTGGACACCTCGGCATCCTGCATGGCCTTCTGACAGGGCGCCACGGTGCGGCGGATCAGGTCCGCCACGATGCCCTCAAACTGGGAGCGAGTCAGCTTCATGTTGAGATGTTTGGGGCCCGAAGCGTCCATGGTCAGGTATGGAAGGTTGATGTCGGTCTGGAGACAGGACAGACATTAATGCGGTATTTCCATGAGGACATTTAACCTGCTGGTGCGACGTTAGACCTCTCAGCTGGATTACCTGCAGCGATGAGGACAGCTCACACTTTGCCTTCTCAGCAGCTTCTCTAACCCTCTGAAGAGCCATGTTGTCTTTCATCAGGTCCACGCCAGACTGGAAACAACATGACAGCATAAACAAACTGAAACATGGATGACGAGGAGGACGGTGAGGAGAATACCCACCTCTCTCTTGAATTCCTTCACAATGTGTTTGAGGAGGTGCTGGTCGAAGTCCTCTCCTCCCAGGAACGTGTCCCCGTTGGTGGACTTCACCTCAAAAACTCCTTTCTGGATCTCCAGGACCGAGATATCAAACGTTCCTCCTCCCAGATCATACACAGCAATGCTGCAAACACATGAACATGTGGGTTTCCTGAATGCAACACGGATGGATGTGAAGGCAGCATCGGTCTCGTACTCACATCTTGTCCTGGCTTTTGTCCAGACCGTAGGCCAGAGCAGCAGCTGTGGGCTCATTAATCACTCTGAGGACGTTCAGGCCGGCGATCTGACCGGCATCTTTGGTGGCCTGAGAAACAAACGCACCTCTACAGGTTATCATCATCATAATACTTAGATCAGATAATTTGTATTAGAGACTTTCCGGCTTTCTGTAAGACCTTGGTTGATTCTGATGACTGACAACAACCAGTCAGAGTCAAGAGAAAGTCTCCCAAAAGGGAACAGAAGTAAATCCAAACGTAGTAAAGTCGGGCGGTTTCATCCATCTCCTGCGTCGGTTACGTACTTAACCCGTTAAGGCCCCACCCATGAAAAAATGGTAAGTCCAATTTTTTTAATATGAGGTCTTTATTTGGCCCTTTAACAAAGTCTAACAAAAAAATTAACATTTTGTTGGGGGGATTTCTACCATTATGATAGTTTATAAATATTATGTAGTTTTCTGCTTCTGGGAATCTATTAGGAGACAGAAGACAAGTATTGGATTGTGTTCAACAGGATTTTGAGCAAAGTTTATACCATAAATTGAAGCAAAATGTCTCAGAAACTCTCACGTCGGGTTCTTCTGGGTTAAATTGGTCCGTTTTCAGGCAGCTTAGCTATCCGTCATTTAACACAGAAGACGGAGCGATACCAGCGGACATAGCAGGGGTCGTGCTGAGCAGAATAGCTGACATGCAACCAGGGAAAGAAACAAACCAGAGAAGAAGAGGATGAAAAGGAAGGGGGGAAAAGCAGAAGGCGAACGAAGACGAGGACAACTGCAGAAATTACGCAGGTTTTGAAGAAAGACGATATGTGAGCGTTTAGGGCGTGGTGGGCGGTTTTCACCTCCAACCGGTTTCTGAAACTGACGTTCGATCGGAGGAGTGACCTCTGAACTCAGCACTGCCCACTAGTGGAGGAACTGACCTAACAACCATGGCAACGTGAAAGACGCTGGAAGTATGAGCACCAACATATGAAAACATTTGAAACGGACGTCACCGCGCTGGCGGGCTTGGATCTGATGGGGGTTTACCTGTCTCTGGGAGTCATTGAAGTAGGCGGGTACAGTGATCACAGCATTCTTGGCTTTGGTTCCCAGGTAGTTTTCTACAACACAGAAACAACCAAACTGAAGACCACCTGAACATCTGAAACTTTACACTGAAACGCCCTCCGTCCTTACCGGCCGTCTCCTTCATCTTCATCAGAACGAAGGCTCCAACCTGACTGGGGGAGTACAATTTCCCGTGAGCCTCAACCCAAGCGTCCCCATTGGATGCACGCACAATCTTGTAGGGAACATTCTTCCTGTTGGTGAGAAAGAGATCACTGCAGCTGGCGGCAGAACCTGAACCAGGTCTTACCAGGTAAGACTCCAGACACATGGACGATGACCAACACGACGTCAGCTTCAGTCTAAAGCAAATCATTTAGTCCTGACTGGCTCCTAAAGTAAGGCAAGAACAACCTCAGATATACAAACATAAAACACTTATTTCCCTGTGACGTTTATTAAACAAACACAAGGCCACGATGCGGGAAACCATTTGTAGAAAGTTGCATATGTTTCTTTATATGAGTCATTGTGGACGACGTCTCAGCCTGGAAAGCAGGACATGAAACAGGAAGTCCATCCAGCATGTTTCATGTCCTGCAGGACAAAGGAAACGTTAGCTGGTCAACGCCGCTGATGTTTAGCTAACGTAACTCTAACATCAAATGTTCTCCTGTTATTCATAATTCATGTAAGACTACATAAGATGTGGTCTAGCTTCTCTTTCCACTGTTCCAGGATTATATGTGTCAAAACAGCAGCTGGAAGTCAAAGCGAGCCAGATGTTTTCCTGCTTTCTAAAGAAATGTGTTTGAGCATTTTACAACATAGTTTCCAGAAAGAAGCCTCCCAAGTCCAGGTAGAGATCCTGGAGCTTTTCCATCGGTTGCTCTGAGTTAATATGAAGGATTTATTTCTCCTGCGCAGCAGAGCAGATGTACGTGGAGTTTACTTTGTTTACTCTACTGTTATGTTGGGATCCGAAGACAAATAAAGAAATCTTAGACCTGTAAGGGAGCTCATATGGTTTCATACATTTAGGTGTTTACACCACAACGTTGAGACAGTAAAACGCTGAAGTTTTGTTGCGTTCTGGCCTCTTGTTTCCATGGTAACAGAGTTTTAAGTGGACAAATCCACAAAGATTTGACAACGGCCTAATTCCTCAACGCAAGGCGACATTGAGGCATTTCACGTATTTCACTCACAAGTCTTTCTGGACCTCTGAGTCGTCATAGCGACGTCCAATCAGCCTCTTGGTGGCGTACAGCGTGTTCTGAGGGTTGGTGACTGCCTGCCGTTTAGCGGGCATGCCGACCAGACGTTCTCCGTCTGCCGTGAAGGCGACGACTGAAGGAGTTGTTCTGGCTCCTTCGGCGTTCTCCAGGACCTGGAAGATAAAGGAAAAACCTCCAGGTCAGGTCATGGAAACACAACGGGAGGAAACAAAGCCACGAACCACACCTGCCCCTTCCTCCAGATAACGCGTCAAAAAACAGTCACAGTTCCCTTGCACGACGCTCCGACTGATCCCACCCCCGTTCCCCTGCACGACGCTCCGACCGATCCACCCACGTTCCCCTGCACGACGCTCCGACCAATCCTCCCACGTTCCCCTGCACGACGCTCCGACCGATCCCACCTACGTTCCTCTGCACGACGCTCCGACCGATCCCACCCACGTTCCCCTGCACGACGCTCCGACCGATCCCACCTACGTTCCGCTGCACGACGCTCCGACTGATCCCACCTCCGTTCTCTTACACGACGCTCCAACCGATCCCACCTGTTCCCCTGCACGACGCTCCGACTGATCCCACCGCCGTGTCTTACGCTGACACGTAACCGAAGACGGGACGCCAGCTTATCCTCACCTTGGCCTGCTTCCCTTCCATGACAGCAACACATGAGTTGGTAGTTCCCAGGTCGATGCCGATGACGGCCCCCCGGATGGCTTCGGACCTGCAGAGAAACACATTGGTAAATTCCTGACAGCTGATGGACTTAACAGGTGTAACAGGAGGAAATACTCAGACTACAGGTTGTAGTCGCAGAGATGAACAGAGAACCTCCGGAAAGCTGCAGGTGGAAAAGATAAAGTGAATTACATGTTTGCTGGAGTGGAGGCCAAAGAGGAAAACCATGACGGTAAATAACTGGAACAGGCTTTCCGTTTTTATCTGGAAGAATGTGTGATATCAGACATCCCACCGACACGATCACCTGATAAATAACACGCAGCGAATCTGATGCACGACCTGCTGCAGGCCAGAGGTAGACGTTAGTACTGTTAGCATGTCGTGCATGTTTGTGTTAAATGGCTGTACACATTTATGTTTCTATTATAAATATGTCTGCCTTAGGTCAGAAAGGTTGCAAACATCTTACTAGATTTTACTACAGTTGCCGTGAAGAAATTTGACATATTGAACCCCGAACTTAAAGGATTTTCCATCATTTTCTGATTTTTTTACATCTGCATTCAGCAGCAGGTCAACACGACAAAGATGCAGAATAAATCTGTCTTTGAACTCATCTCCAGAGGAAACTCATGTGGAATCAGGAGTGGAAGGAAGTCTGACATCAGCCAGAAATCCAATATGGTGCATCCCAAGTAAAAAGAACACGTCGAAGGGCCTGGTGAGGCTTCTTATACTCACTTCCTCTGTATCGTGTTATCAACCCCCTCCATTACCCATCTATTCTTTCTTTTACAGCCCCTCAACATTTTCTGTTCCTCTCTTCCATTAACTATCGGTCCTTCAAATAACCCTTATTACCCTCTTCCCAAAAGCCCCTCTTTAGGGGTCTGGGCTCTATCTTAGAGATAGGGTGAGAAGATCGATCATCCAGGAAGAGATTGGAATAGAACTGCTGCTCCTCCACATCCAGAGGAGCCAGATGAGGTCAGGATGCCTGCTGGACGTCTCCTGGTAAGGAAACACGCTGGAGGAACTACATCCCTCAGCTGGACTGGGAAACCATCAGGATCCCCCTACATGAAATGGCCATGGAGAAGGAAGTCTGGGAATGGATGAACGAGTGGATGGATGGGTGGGTGGGTGGGTGGGTGGATGGATGGATGGATGGATGGATGGATGTTATAGTCAGGTCTGATGAGGAGGTCGTGCACACATGGGGGATGTCATTGTAAAGTTTCACCGCCCACTCCGGGCCTGGCGTGGACCCGACATCCATTCGTGTTTTCTATCTGCACAGACGCAGTTTTCATTCCACTGTTGTGTAAATGCAGTTTTTTTAAAACACGTAAAGAGAAAATTTGGTGTTTTGCTTAGAAACGTCGTGTAAACAGGAGCTGAGCTTCTTGCTCACCACCACATATAAACAAGTCAACATCAGACTCAACAATACCACCTCTGGCAAAAATGGAAAAGCGAACCCAGATAGTTTCAGGAACTTATGATGGAGCCGAGGTAAATGTGACAGTTTCATCCTGTGAGCTGAGAGGAAGCCAGGCCACCGCTGGGTGGATCAACATGTCCTGGGACGCAGCTGTAGATGTTCACAGCAGCTTATGTGTGACATTCAAATACACTCCAAGAAAT
>JBAGKP010000008.1:33691121-33702528 GCA_037177255.1 Melanotaenia maccullochi | reverse complement strand
ACACTTTCACATATACACACTTTCACATATACACACATTCACATTTACACACTTTCACATATACACACTTTCACATACACACACGTTCACATATACACACTTTCACATATACACACTTTCACATATACACACTTTCACATATACACACTTTCACATACTGTATACACAACCTAAAACAGGAATAAATGTCAGGCTTCTCTGATCTCCTGCTGCTACAGACTGAATAAATAAAGGAATGTCTCACTGTGTGTCTTTTCTCTCAGTATAAGGAATCATTAAAAGGCCTGAGGGTTGGGCACAATTTATATAATCACAGCAAATCTGGTAAAAAGGCTGGTTTATTTTCTTATAAAGCAGTGAAATGAGTTTATATATGATTCTGATGCTGACAGGCAGCCAACGTTAAAACTCAGCTCTCTCTGTGGGATCTTGGAGGAGCAGCAGTGATTGACATTGACATAAGATAAGAAGTATTTGAGTGATGGCTTAAAAGAGATATTTACACTGTGGGAATGTTTTTCAGATGATAAATTTAATTCTGTAGCATGTATTTCAATTTAAAGTTATAGAACAAGTTCTGAGTCAGAACATCTTTGAAGATTTTTAGCTTTTCTGATGTGTTTTATAGCATCAGTAGTATGACCAACACTACTTCTGATTTGATATCTAAGATCGAGGAGAAAATGGGGGAAACATGGTGACGTAAAGCTGCGTGTCTTTAGCATGGCTCTGGAAATCGTCTCCTGATGCCGTTTCATGGTGGCAGCACGTACAGGTTAAAGAGACATTACATCATTTTCTGCTTCCTCTGCTCTTACTGGAACCCGAAGGATACTAGTCTTGTACTTCTTGTTGTGAAGCCACAGCATTACTGTGGATTTTATGAGTGTTTTTCAGTTGAACCATGTTATGATGAACACAGAGTCCAGCTGTGTGAGAACATACAGTCTATCTTTAGAGAAACAAAATGGTGATTCACGGTTTTTCTTCAGCTCAGAGCGGGTTGCTGTCACGTCCTTGATGATCACTGATTGGACAGATTTTTTTTTTATTTAAAACCCCTTCACTGATTACAAGCAGGGACCTGAGTGTTTTCACAGCTTTACGCTCATTAAAGTGCTTTTAAAAATGTTCAAGGTCACACCACGTTACCAACATCAGAGAAGCTTGCCTGCAATAAATTTTCTGTATTGTGCATCCTGTAGTCTTAGAATCCCTTACAAGGGAAATTTCAGTCTGTGGAAACAATAATCAAGTCAAACAACTCAACACATTTAATGGTTTGGAGTGTGTGGACGAGAAGCGTTTTTCAGGATCAAAGGTGTTTTAGTCCTGCCTACATTACCGAGAAGCAGCGAGGACTGGAGGCGATAATTTTAAACTGAATTAACATAATTTCCCAAGTCAGCAGAAATAAACAAAGCTGGAAAGGCACTGCTGTCAAAATGTAAATAAAAAATATAAACAGAGCTATTATTTGACTTCACGATAATAAAGAGAAAAGCCTCATTCCTGTCACAAACAGCTCTGATCCCAGTGCTTTCCAAATAACTCGATGTAAGCAGCGTCACCCTGCAGTCACTCTAAAACAACTCGTACGGGGAAATCTCCCCGTGTACTGGTTCAGCTGGAGAGTACTGGTCTTTTCTCCATAATACTGACCTCGCTGTGTGAAGTGCAGCTCGTGATGACTTTCAGACACATATCACACTGTAAAAAACAGCCGCTGGATTTAACCCATCATGTCTGCTACTATTATGAATTTATTCTTAAACCTTTAAAATCCTGTAGTTTCCCCCTAAAACAGGTCTTTATGGATAAAAGACTTGTAGTGGAGCAACTATGTTACTGGACATTTTTATTTTTACTACTGAACTACTACTTTTAAATTGAAGCTTGCAGATGTAAATTTATGTTGCAGCATCAATTGAGAATAAACTTAAAACTTTTCAGTAATAAGTTTTTATGGAACCTGCAGTTATTATTGTAGCCTGGAATGATATATATATTAATATATAATGGTATACATTATTCACATCTCAAGAATCGTAGCTTTCCACCAGTGTTTAACATGTGGAGGTAATCTGTCATGTCCCAGGTTCATCAAACAAAAGGTTTCCTTCAAAAGAAATAAACTGTAGATGAATTCTGAATTATGATCTAGAACAACATATAGAAGTACATTACATTACAATACAGTAAAAACTGTAAGTTGTGGTTAATCTGATTAAAATTTTGACAAACCTAGATAAAATTGTTCCGTTCATCCATAGCACTCTTTCTCCCCATCTTTCTCCATTGTGCACACATGCACACACACACAGAAAGAGAGAGAGAAAGACAAAGACAGAGAGAGAGAGAAAGAGAGACAGAGAGAGAGAAAAGAGAAATAGAGACAGAGAAAGAGATAGATAGATAGATCGATAGAGAGAGAGAGAGAGAGATAGCGAGACAGAGAGAGAGAGAGAGAGAGGTGGAAACAGATTAGTTCTCTTCTCTTAAATAACTTAGTTTAAAGAATTAAAACTGAGCTGAATAATTTCAAAATGCTTCTCAGCAGGTGACTGAGGAACAGTAGGTCAGCATACATATTAAATATGGCCGCTCACAAAGTGTGTTTGAAAGTCGTCTACTGCACACACTTTCCTTACACCCCAACGACCGACTCCACCGACCACCACGACACAAACACACTCCATTTCCTCACTGGTGCCAGGTGAGCACCACAACCTGCTACCTGGTCTGTAGGAAACACCGTAAAGCTGTTATCCTGGATCATTGTGGATTTACCAGATAGTCTCTGAATAAACGCTACACTTAATGGCTGGTTTGTAAACCTCCTGAGTGGGATAGAAAGTCTGGAAAACTCCACCCAAAGGGGAAGCTTTGACCCCACACTACCGCTCCTGAGGCACTGATGACGACGGCGCTCCAGCAGATCTGGTGGAGTTTTAACGGTTAAACTTTTTATAACTGTAATGTTGAAGTGACTCATTTCTTCTTCGTTTAGTTAAAACTCAAACATTCCTGCTCCGTCTCCAAAGCAACCTTCACAAAGTTTTTAAAATGAAACTGTTTCCTCATCATGGAAAGTTCATCAGAGTTTGTGATGTTTCAACATTTTCAGTCACATGCAGCAGAAACAACCAAGTCTGAGGGTGACGGAGCTCCAACTTTCTTCTCTACAACAGTAGCAGCAAACAATCATGACTAGCTTAAGGAAAATGGAAAGCAGCTATGCTAAGAAACAGAAAGAAGAAACATGGCTTCAGTGACTGACAGAGAATTTCATACTTCAGTCACCTGATAGCAGCAGAGCCAACAGCAACGTGCCGGCTGATGCAGCTCAGCGAGCCAGAACAATCATCACCTGTAAAAGTGCTGAAGTTTGCACCATGAAAAATCAAAACAAAGGAATAAGAGATGCTAAAATATTCTGGTCAGGTGACAATTCTGGGCCGGTTTGTCTTCGTGGTGTGAGCAAACACTGCAGTTTAAAGAGATGCACACTGGTTGATATTATGATGTACACTACTTTAATTCACGCTCCTCTCTTCACTTTATTACTACATGCTAAAACTGTAGTTTGCAGCCACCCCCATAAACAGCATCCCGCTGATCTGTTAGCACATGCACACACATCCAAACATGTTTACTTCACTGTCCTCCTGCTCTTTCACTCCATCTGATGCTCTCTGTATTTATAAAAACCCTCCAGCTTTCTGACTGAACAGGAGCAGCACTGAGAATATTTACACGTCCAACAAAGGCACATTTACAACATTCAGAATTTTAAAATGACCACCTGGAAATAAATTTAATACAGATTTAATAACCACAATAAAGAGCCCAAAAATCTGCTACGAGCAGCCTCCGTCTGATTACATACAGCTGATGAAAGTAGTAAAGCTGAAGTTGGCATAAGTCAATGACACTGTGTGATCGTGTCATCGGACTCATGGACATGATGTGCATCATAAAGCAAATGTAAGTGAAAAACAGCGTGTTCCTGCAGCAGTTCAGATTCTGTTTTCTTCTTTGTTTTCCTTCCAACTTGCTTTGTTCAACATTGATCGTTGTTTTTCCTGAGACTTAAACACAGTTAGTTTATGTGGTTTAGGTTTATTTTAGCTCTGCAGGCAGATCAGAGGTTTTTTAGTGTGGACGCTCTCAGAGTTTACAGATTTCACACCACAATAACGGCAGCAGTCTTCCACCAGCGCTGAGCTGCAGGCTGGTGTTCAGCCTGGTTACCTCTCCACCTCAGCTGGCATAAACAGCCTCACAGAGAGAATAAACACATTTCATGTGGGCTGCTTGGTCCACAGCCTGGTTCCAGCCTCGGCTGGGACTTTTCTGCATGGAGTTGGCATGTTCTAGGGTTAGGGTTAGAGTTAGGGTACACAATAAACATCATGGAAAGATTTCCATGTGAATTTGATTTATTTTAACATTATGCAGTTCTGTTATTCTAACTTTATGTACTTGAACCAAACCAACTTCATTCATTCTGTCATGATTCACAGTTTATGTTCTTTGGTACTGTCCGGGTTTTGGTTCATGAGCTTGGTTTTTGTTTGTTCATGGTCTTGGTTCTTGGTTTCTTGTATTTAGGGTTATGTTATTTAAGTCCATTGGTTTCAGTTCTTTGCAGTTCATTGTTTGCTGTTTGTGATGTGTTTCATGCCATGTCTCGTTTGTGCCTCCAAAGTCTTTTGTTTTGTAGTAATGGTTTTACATTATTTTTTTATTATTTTATATATATATACACACACACACACACATATATATATATATATAAAAAGAAAGAGAGAGAGAGAGAGAGAGAGAGAGAGAGAGAGAGAGAGAGAGAGAGAGAGAGACCACATGACCATTCAGGCTAAACTGAGCCACAGTATTTCAACATTAATGATTCCAACAAGATTCAACCTGTTAAAATTGATTGAGGATTCATTAGAGGATTTAGTTACTTTGCCTTGGAAACATCTTGGACTGTTTTTGAACTGAAATCACCCAGTTTCACGTTTTTTTCCTCTGTGTTTCATGAAGGGTTGCAACCAGTGTTGGGGTGCATCATGGCCATGCAGCAGCTTCCTGGTCCCTTTTTAACCAATCGGTGGCAAATCATCTTAATTACATTGATTCAGTTCTTCAATTCAGACATTTTTAGTTGGCACAATAAAAACTAGCATACTCATTATTGTCTCTAAACATGTATAATTCCTGATCACAGAAGAAACATATGCCAGTTTGCAGCTGAGTAAATTAATTACAGTAAATTCAAAGACCTGATATTTTCCTTTTCTTTTGCGTGTTGGTTTTCTCCAGAAGCTTCTTCCTGCAGTCGAAAGACATGCATGTTGGGTTAAATGGCATGTCTACATCCTCCCTCGTGGTTGTTTGTCTCTGTGTGTTGGCCCTGTGATGGACCGGTGATCTGTCCAGGTTGTACCCTGCATTTCACCCGGTACCCACTGGGATACATTCCAGTCACTCAGGGCTCTGCACTGGAGTACAGGAAAAGGATAGATGTACATTTGTTTGTAGCGCTCCTCTTGAATTCAGGATTAATGTGCAAAGCCACTAAGAAGGTATCTCTTTCCTGCCAATACAGTCCTCTGAATTGATGTGATAGAGGAGAAAGTGAGGAACAGGCATACGGTGACACTGATGGACAAAGTAATGAAGAAAGACACAGAGGCTCCAGGCTGGTATAACAATCATCTCTGTCTCTCAGGTTATGATCTTCCCATTAGTCTCAGATGAAGAGGCATAACCACTCAATCTAGGACTTAATGGGACAATGCTTATATGCTTAGATAGAGCCGGTGAACCTGAGGCAGAGAGTGATTGCTTTAGTGACAGAGTGAATGAGAGTTGAGGTTGGAGCTACATGGAGAGTGTCTGTCCATCTCCATCGATTTAAATCTCAGATTGTAGTTGGTAAATGATCAATACTCCTTGGTTTATGGATAAATTTTTCCTCAGGCATGAAAAACACATTCTGCACAGTCTGCATTCCACAGGCTATTCATAGAAGTTGCTCTTTTTAGCAACTCCTACACTTTAGGATATTTTGTGATGCATAAAAAAGGTAACCCTAACCCTAACCCATAAGAAAGGTATAGCGTTGCATCTTGTTTTTATAATTAAAGTAAATTAGGTAAAGAAAGGATGCAGGCTGCATGTACTATTTCCTGCATCTCTCTTCAAAGGCCAACTTGTTATTCGAGGACAGAGCCGGTGCAGGCTCTTGGACTGTGACTGACTAAGCTGATTTTGGCTCACAGGGCCTGAGAGGTTGTTCAGCATGTTAACTGCTGAATATTTGGCAATGTAAATTTACACAGGCTTCAATTCAGACCTTGACTCAGAGTCTGCTTTCTGATACTGTGCAAGTTGCATACACAAAAATTATGCAAATAACTAACTAATATACAGTGGCCTAAATTTAATATGTACATATGCTGCCAATTTCTAAATTTCTAAAGCTGGAAGGATGGTGGGTCCCAGGAAGAAATGTGGTCAGAAAAACATCCTGAATGATGGTGATCGGTGATCAGTAAAACCTTTGGTGGAACCAGATGGAAGAAAAACAGCAGTAGAACTCAGGACCATGTTTAATAGTGAAAGTTAGAACGTTTCCAGATGAACAATGTGAAGGAACTCAAGGGACTGAACAGCTGTGGAGCCAGAAGAAAACCACTAATCAGTGAGGCTAACCGGAGAAAAAGGCTTCAGGTTGCTAGGGAGCATAAAGACTGGACTCTGGAGCCATGGAAGAAGGTCATGTGGTCTGATGAGTCCAGGTCTACCCTGGTCCAGAGTGATGGAGCATCAGGGTAAGAAGAGAGGAGGATGAAGGGATGCAGCATCATGTCTAGTGCTGCTGTACAAGCCTGTGGGGGCAGTCTATGACCTGGAGTTGCTGCAGTTGGTCAGGTCTAGATTCAGATCTAGGTTCAGGTCTAGGATCAGATATAGATTCAGGTCTAGGTTCTGCTCTAGGTTCAGAACTAGGTTCAGGTCTAGGTTCAGGTCTAGGTTCAAGTCTGGGTTCAGACCTAGGTTTAGACCTAGATTCAGGTCTAGGTTTAGGTCTAGGTTCTGCTCTAGGTTCAGATCTAGGTTCAGGTCTAAGTTCTGCTCTAGGTTCAGGTCTAGGTTCAGGTCTAGGATCAGGTCTAGATTCAGGTCTAGGTTCTGCTCTAGGTTCAGGACTAGGTTCAGGTCTAGGTTCAGGTCTAGGTTCTGCCCTAGGTTCAGGACTAGGTTCAGGTCTAGGTTCAGATCTAGATTCAGGTCTAGGTTCAGGTCTAGGTTCTGCCCTAGGTTCAGGACTAGGTTCAGGTCTAGGTTCAGATCTAGATTCAGGTCTAGGTTCAGGTCTAGGTTCTGCCCTAGGTTCAGGACTAGGTTCAGGTCTAGGCTCAGGTCTAAATTCAGGTCTAGGTTCAGGACTAGGTTATTCCATCTTCCCTAATGACTCAGTACAGGATTCATGGAGCTCAGACTGTGAAAGACTGGTTCAGGGAACAGGAGACATCATGTTCACACATGGATCGGCCACCACAGAGTCCAGACCTGGACCCCACGGAGGATCTTTGGGAGAGTTTGAAAAAGATCCAGCAGTCTGAAAGCAGCTAACGGACTGAAGCTGGAAACAGGATCTCTGAGTTAGCGCAACTTCTAGGCCAATGAGATAGATCCTAGTCCTCTGCAGAAGCCGTAAACTTTTATCCACACTGATCCTCGCCAGTTCTGGACGGCTGTGAACACGACACACACGAGCAGACAGCAGGAGTAGAAGCCAAACCCTGACACGCTCTGTCTGACTTCCAGCCTCTGGGGTTAAACCACTGACAAGCAGGGTGCATCCATCCTCGGTGAGCACGCATGCAGACATACATGCAGGTAGCAGGCAGGAAATAACAACTGAACACAAAGTCTCTTGCACACACACACACACATTTCTCTGACTTACAGCAGGCCAGAGGGGCTGACATGAAGGGATACGAAACGCTCTGATGTCACACGGTGAGGCAAGACAATGACATTGTGAAGTACTGCAGTGAAAAGTCAATGTGAGCTGGAGGCACTGGCCATCCATTACGCTGCTGTGCTGCAGCACAAACACACACTTTATGAGGCATTTCAGGAAGGCCGCCGTTCACTTGTTTCCTAACACCGGTTCAGAGAAATCCGCTGTTCCTGCCACACAGCTCCAGGGTTGATGGAGAAAATGTGAAACAATAAAAGGAAACCTGTAGCCACAAGTTCACCATCAAGACTCAGAGGTGTTTATTTAAATAAAAATATAAATATTAACGAGAAATAAAACCAAAAATAATAAATCAACACAACAAAATCTTCCTTTTCAAAATGAAGCACAAGCTCATTTAATCCCCCAGAACTTTAATTAACTGTAGTAATAGTACTAATAGTAGTAGTGGGAAAAATTATAATTACAACGTATATATAATCTTACATATTATATCAGTGTAATATGTTTTATAATTATTTTACTTAAATTTATACATCTAATAAATAATAAAAACACTAATATAATAAATTGATTGAATAATATTCTTCTCAGCCGGTGAATTTTAAATGTTTTAAATGTAGGTTTTTATATTATATGGTAATAAATTATTGCTAATGCTTTCTTGGATGACAGCATTTGTTTATTTGCATTGCAAAAAGAAAATGGAGACATAGAGGAAAGGGATTTCTTTTGTGAATACTTTTAGACTTCTGGGAAAAATACTGACTTCCATGATAAAATATCTGCTTTCTTAAAAGGTGGTTTCCAAACTTTTTGCGCCTCGACCCCCAAGTTAACACATGTTGGTGTTAATAAGCTTCTGCCACCGACATTATGCCAAATTCTCATTTTTAATTTATTATGAGCAACAACTGTTGTTTATGTGTTAGTCTATTAAAAAAATAACATGTTCATTTAAGAGATGTGTTAATAAAATTCAGATTTTTTTAATAAATTGAAGCTATGTTCCTTTCACAATGATCTGGTGACCTCCTGAAATGTGCGTTTAAAGATAAATTAGCACTTGTTCCAGTATTTGGCTTTTCTCCATCACATCAGCCTTTCAACAGGAACAAAAATCACTACGAAGAAACACCAGGTCAACAAGACTTTTCCTCTCTTTCTATTGTTGGGTTAAGAAGTCAGATATTTACATTTTTTAGGTTTATGTAATGTCCATTTTTAATGTTCTTCTCTTCATTTTTTAAATTTCTCCATCTGGGACAGTTTTGCAATTTGCTTCTATTTCAAGTTCAAAGGAATTTAAATGTGATGTGAGATAATTTGTCAGGGAAAGTTTTGCCTTCTTATTTGGATGAGGATGTCCTGGCAGAGTTGGTTCAGTCTTGGTTCAGAGTTAGCCAGCCTTTCATCATGCCTACATCATGTACTGTAAGTGCAGACACATGTCAGGGAGGAGGCAGGAGACGAGGGAAGATGATGACACAGTGGGTACATGCAGGGGTAGGTGGACAAAGCAGCACACTGCTTCACTTTGAAAGGGTTTTATCTGCTGGGACAGGAGCACAAAGGTCTCACTAAACCAATGCACTCACCCCTTAGGGGAGCTAAATGTGTGTCCAAAGGAAAGGAAAGTGTTGTAATGGATGTATTACATGTAATGGATGGTTAATGTCATGATGCCCTATTGTGTTTGCCTTGTAGGTGATTTTCACTGTGATGGGGTCAAATAAGATGGGAATAGTCAGTCCAATTCTGCCTCTGAGGTACAGAGTACCAGCGTTTCTGGATGCCGCTCTGAAAGCTGACCTCTACTGCTCATAAGGTTTCACTTTGCTATCCAGAGGCTGTTTTCTCTCTCCGACTTGTGTGGAAATCCAGAAACCCGAGGTAGAATTAGGTGAGAGCAGTGTTTAATAGAAGTCTGATCTACTGTAGAAGACCTAAAACAATCAAATAAAGTTATTTTTTAATTAAACTAAATAACTTTAACCAGCAGTGAGTCGCATCGGATGTGTAAACTTGTTCACTAAGGCTGAAATCTTCATTCTCTCCTTAGATTTAAGGTTTGAATGACAACTATTAAAACATTTGGACTGCCTTTAATTAGAAGGTATAGACGCTGGGCAGACAACTCTCCTCAACGTCCACATGTACAGCCTGTCAAGTTCCCTAAAGACACCCAGCATATTTCCGTTCCCAGCTGGAAATATTTGTTCACTGTTTTGATTTCCATCAACATGAGAAAGTGCATACAGACTGTTTGATTTATCACTGTACATTTCGTTTAAAAGCTTGGCTGCATAACAGTGTTCGGCCGGTGATACCAAGCTGAAATGCAGCTTGAGGGCATCTTCCTGATCTAAAATTCTTTCCATACAGTCTGAGATCACCAACCAATGGGTTGAGCTGGGTGACAGGAATTTTAAGGGAGATCCGCCATCATTAATAGCCCTGTAGATTCTGTTATAGTCACTGGCATTTTGCTGACTGTGCAAACCAGTTGTAGGCTTCTCTTATCATATATTCCAGATTGCTTGGAAGAAGTTGCATAGCTTTATTAGCAACAATATCCATTGAGTAGCAAACACAGTGAATAAGCTGCTAACTTTGCTGCGTCTGTTTCAGTAGTGTGAAAACAGAGTGATTTTTTCCGACCAGAACACCTGCGCCATCAGCAGTGTTCCCGTCCATATTTTTTATGTCCAGGAAAGAAACTATTGCATCTGATATGCCATGAGCACGAGCACTGAGAAACTCGACAAGCCCCTGGTAGGTACTGAAAACTTGCTGTGTTTTAGTAATCGGTACTTTACACACATGCAGAGGAGCTTGATCCCTGATATATCCAGATCCAGGATTTTATTACAGGTTCGATCTCCCATTCCTTTCTGTACAATTTCTTGTATTTCCCCCACTTTGGCAGGATGCTAATGTTACTGGCGTCAGGCTTGCAGCGTAGCTTCAGTCCATCTGCAGCTAGTCTGTTGTACTGATGTTACATTAAGTCATGAAATTATTGTGATTGATTATAACTGATCAAATATTTTACTGATTTTTTTTTTACTATGCCGTTGTAGTTTTGTTAATTTAATATATTTTTATTTTTTTCTACCATAAAATGAGAGCATGTTACGGAGCCCCCCAGGTAACATGGACATTTTTTTTTATTTTGCGTGCTCTCGCAATACTTTTGCGTGCTCTCGCAATACTTTTGCGTGCCCACGCAATACTTTTATATTAAGCAGGATGTACAACACACTCGTTAGTTGCGTCACCGTGGACACAATGGAGTTTCCTCACCCTCTGGAGAAGTTTATTAAGTTTTATTTTGAGATCGGTCTGCAGTATAAAGATAGGAAGAATGAAGTGAGATAAAATAATTAACCATCATATCATGAA
>JBAGKP010000008.1:33573487-33587017 GCA_037177255.1 Melanotaenia maccullochi | reverse complement strand
GGGTGCGAAGGGGGGGGGGGAGTGAGGGGAGCATGTCTAGGAGGTGGGGGTGTCGTGTGGGATATCTAGGATATATATATATATATATATATATATATATATATATATATATATTCACAGCGACTTTTAATGTTGTCAGTGAAAGCAGTCTCATTTAATTCCTCCTCTGCAGTAACAGTAATGACATAAATCCTGTAAAACACTGAAACTGAATGTTTATAGAATTGCCTTTATTTGCTGGAACTGAGTCGGCCTCTTGCTTGTCTGAAATCAGACAAGCAAGTGAGGCAGGAGGCAGACAGGTGCAGGAACAAAATTCTTACTTATCACAAAGGAACTTACAAGCACAAAACATGACTAGGAAACACAACAGATGAGCCGACAAACACTGACTGAAACCAAGGGAATAGAGCTGACCATGACAGTACCCCCTTCAAGGGGCAGCTACCAGATGGCCCAAAACAAGTCCAAAAAGAAAAAAAGAATAGCCTAAAGCTGGGTGGGTGGAAGGTGTCTGGAGGATGGACCAGGCCAAAATGAACAGACCACATGACAGAGCAGTGTACAGTAGGACGGCCGGGAGGCCAAAGGGCTGGATCTCTAGAGGTCAGCCGGGAGGTCCTAACAACAGAAGACAGAGCTCTGGACAGCAGCCCGGAGGCCAGAAAGACAGCGGCTGGATCTCTGAAAGACAGCTGGGAGGCCGCGACGAGTGGAGACTGAGACCAGGAGTGTGTTAGGGAGGACACGTCAACAGGAGACTGAGACTGGGTGGTCAGCCAGAAGGCTGCGACAACTATAGACAGGTATCTGGGGCTCCGCCTGGAGGCTGCGACAACAGAGGCTGGTTCTTTGGATGACAGGCTGGGGACCGGGTCAACGGTTGAAGATGCAGACCAACACAGAGTGGCCAACATGGCAAGACCGCCACAGGAGGACAACCTGAGACCCAGGGACAAAGGAGCAGGGACAGCAAGCAACAGGACATCCAGTGAGCACCAATATCCTCAGGTACACGAGCAGGGACCAGGGGCAGATGAGGGGTGACGCCTCGTAACCAGAAACCAAGGGCGGAGAAACATTCCGTCCTTGGACCCTCTCAAAAACAGTGACCTCAGAGGGTAGAGTCCAATCTGGAGGCCTCCTCAGAAACAGGAACTCAAACAGGGTGAGGAGCGTTGTGAATTTATATATATATATAAATTCACGATGCTCCTGAGAGGAGGAAACCAGCAGTTCATGAATATTTGGTAAAATAAAGATTAAATATAAAAAACATTAAAAATCACAAAACAAATGGAGGGAATGAAAATTCATCAGTAGTGCATCAAGTGTTTTCCAGCTGTAAAAAACTGCAGGAGCTGAATATGTACAGGTAGTGAACAGAGTCTGTTTTACATCAACTAAGATGAGTATATTTCACATTTTCTTGCAGGACTGTGGCACCCCATCTGGTTCTTGGGCCTGTTTCAAGCTAAAGTCAAAAGGTTATAAGTTCTGATTTTATTGGTGTGTTAACTTTTACATGAACTTTAACAAACATTATTTTCCAGTTAATGACATGTTGCTAAGTGATGCTGTAACCCCCCAACGCCTGTTTAAGGCTACATAGGTGCTGTGGAGGTGGATATCACCAGGGAGAGTGCAACTGTTTCCCACTTCTCACTAAAAAAAAGTGACACGATGAGCTGCTGACACAAGAGGTAGTTCAGGGCTTTGGGGAAAATCCTTATGTGTGCATATGGCTGCATGTGAGAGCCAACTATAACTCATTACACAGAGGAGTAAAAGAGTATCTGTTGGAGAGAGAACATGAGTGGGAGTTCTCCCCTGAATGAACCGTTCCACAGAGCCAACCAAATCTCTGATCAGAAGCCTAACGCCATAAGTTTCACTGGGGTTCATGACAGGTAGATAAGTTTGTGAAGTAACTGATGAAGAAAACAGTGTTTCTGTTAATGCAGCTCTCAAGGTGAACATGGAGGAAGAGTGTAGCAACGGAGCTCTTTTAAAAGCTGGTCCACAAAAATATATTTAATAATGACTAATATTTCAGTGGTGTAGTAACAAGAAGACATTCATAGTTCATAGAGAAAGCTGGGGCAGCTGGCCCTAAGGTGAGATCCTCCCTTTAGCTGCAGGTCTGGCTATCAGATTAAGATTTACTACACTCATCTTTGGTTTATGTTCAAATTTAACATGACAAATCTCTAGTAAGTAAACTACAGGCAGCGTTTTCAGCGCAAAAAGCAAATGCTGCACTTCTACTTTCAGATTTATCAAAGCGTGCGCACACACATTCTAGACCTGAAACTCAATCAACTCTAAAGCGGTGCACGTGAGGGACGCCTTGCCCCGCCCACATGGTGGCTATAAATGTTCAGGTGGACGCCTGCAACAAATATTCATCACATCATTTCCACGATGGCTCGGCAGCGGAAAAGGAGGAGACAGAGATCCTGATGGACCACGTTAGAACAGGTAAAAATGTTTAACTGGTGGACGTTACTGGTGTCAGAAAGACAGAAAGGTGGCAGCAGGTGGAGACGCTGTCATCGCAGCGTCAGAAGGGAAGAAACACCAGAAACACCAGAACGTGGATATCTCAGTTCAAGTTCAAATCCCAGACAGGAGAATTTGTTTTAATTTAAAAAAAATAAATATGTCCAGATAAATCTGAGATTGGTAGCAGTTTATTTAGTGTTAAATAGAAGTTCTTTCTAGTTGCTGGTTGGTCCAGCTGGGTGGGCGGTGCAGAGGGACACGATCACCACTGTTAACCAAGTGGACAAGAAGTTACAGGAAATCAAGACCGTTTGAAAAGAAAAGGAAAGAAAAAAAAAGCATTATATAAGAACAAATAAATAAAGGAAATCCTCCTCTTGTGTGTTTCGTTAGCGTAGCATCGCTTCTAGACCTCCAGCCTCCAGTCTGGTCCCGCTCTGCTGGAATAAAGGACCAAAGCTACTTTCCGTCTGTTCTTTTACTGACTGCTACATGCTGGCAGCGGACTGGCTCCTTATTTATCTGGATGGGTTTTATAACATGAAGTTTTTTTCCTGGAAATCCTGTTTTCCCGAGCGTTGCTCTTAAGACGATTAATATGAAATGTGTCTTTATTGATTTCTGCAAACAGCTTTAATAACTAACATGTGGTGGAAGGTGATAGTGGATTGTACACAAACAAATTTTATTCTGGACTGTTGGTGTCACCGTTTCCCGTTTTGCTAGATTTTGTGAGTACGCCTGGGTCAGAGTAGCCGTGGAGGAAGGAACATTTTCCCAGCGAGTATGGTTTTTATAAATCCCAAAAGTTGACAAAAATTGGCATTTTTGTTCCTACGCAAGCTTGATAAATGAGGCCCCTGGAATCAGATCTGAAAGAAGTTAAATCCTAGAAAAACTCGTCTTCAAACAATTTAAATCATATACCTGCCGATTCATTTCTGTCTTTACAATAAAAGAAAAAAAATCTCATTCATTAATGTTATTAGTTGGTCTAAATTAAGTCCATGAATACATTTTCCTTTATTTCATGCAAAGGCATCCAGCTGCTCAGCTTCCTCTACTTTAGCTGCGAACGACGTGGCCATGGTTACGTGTGTTTTTAATTTAAAATTAATAGTTCAGAATTAAAGTATTCTCCATTTGCTTGGAAATAGTAAATCTGAATTGATGTTTACATGGAAAGCGTGTTTAATCGCCTTGGTTCATTCCACTTTAGATTGGGGGGTTGGGAAGGGTTCTGATTGGACGGTGGAACGTGGTGTATTTACGTCTACCGGAAAGTCAGAATGAAATAAGTGTAAAATTACACATGGGAGGCTGTGATGAAAAGAATGAAACAAGGCAGGTAAACAGTTAAAAAGCTGAAATATAAAGACAACAACAAAAGGGTTACAAAAACATCCAATTATTGACCCCCGAGGGTTAAACATAAACGTCCCTGCAGACTTTTCACGTGCAACCAAATAAATTCACGAAGGTCACATGGACAGTGAGAAGGTGAAGAGCTCCTCACTATGCAGTTTAACAGTAATTTAATCAAGCTTTCTGGTGACTGATTGGTCAGATCAAAGCTATTTTAAAAGCCTTAGTTTTCGTGGATAGTTTAGTTATTTGGAGTCATCCCTGAGCTCCCGTGTCCTCTCCTTTAATTCTGCCACACAAATGTTTTCAGGATGGATTCTCTATCTTTCTGTTACGGTAAGCTCTAAGACACAGGGGTGAACATGATTGCGAATTGATTTCCAATCGTCATGCGGCAGCTGCTTATCTGGCCTTCATTTGATAAACTCTGCTTGTTTCTCCGGTTGCCAGACAGATACGTAATCACAGTTTAGGTGATGGTGAGAACAGAACAGAGGGGTCCATTATCCAGAGGTTGATCAACTGCTTCATAAACGCTCTTTTTATTTTTTGTAATTATTATTTTTTGTGTCCAGATGTGTATTCTCCCATTTCTGGACACAAGACGCTTACGTCAGACTGCTTTTCAAAGACTTCAGTTTGACCTTCAACACGATCTTCCCCCAGCAGCTCAATCTGAAACTGGACCAGCTGGGAGTTAACGCCTCACTGTGCAACTGGCTGCTGGACTTCCTGACCGGGAGACCACAGGCAGATCGGGTCGGCAGGAACACATCCAGCATCACCACATCCAGCATCACCACATCCAGCATCACCACATCCAGCATCACCACACTGAACACGGGGTCCCTCAAGGATGTGTGCTGAGCCCCCTCCTCTTCACTCTGCTGACCCATGACTGCACACAGAAAAATGCTGACGGTCGGATATACAATTTGTGTATGAACAGGAAAGAGTGTTGGCATGACAAGTTTGTTTGAGCTGTATTAAGAATAATTTTGGGGATGTAGACAAGATATAGACTACGTGATGTCAAATGCTGGAATGTTGGCGATTTCTGATTTTCCCGACCCTGGTCCCCGCTGGCGTCCCGGCCTTGTCCCTGCCACCGGTGTCCTCGCACTGGTCCATGCCACTGGCGTCCCAGCTCTGGTCCCCGCCGCCAGCGTCCAGGCACTGGTCCATGCCCATGCCGTCCCGGCCCTGGTCCCTGCCGCCGGCGTCCAGGCACTGGTCCCTGTCGCTGACACTGCCCACACCAAGTCTTGTTCCTGCTCCAGTCTCCGAGGTGGTTCCTGGTCGGGATGCTCCTCTGCCTCCTGAAGTTTTCGTCTCCAAGGAGGTCCAACTTTTATTATAAAACTCTTTTAAAACAGTAAGTACTGACCAAAGTGCTGAACAGTAAGAATACATAAAAGATTTAAAAATGAATTTAAAAACATAATGTACAAAAGACCAGAACTAAAACAATAAAAACCAGTTGAATGTAGATTTTACGCAGTATTTTCAAATCCGTCAGGATTTTGAAACATCAGGCTGTAAAACCAGCGTACAACCAGGTTCCAGGATCGTTCAGATGCTGTCAGATTATGTCTGAAGTGGGACTAACGGCTCTAATATATAAGCGACAATAACGGCTGGATAACAACATAGTATGATTAACAAGTTCCAGAAAAAAAAAGAAACGAAAACAAGCAAAAAAAACAACAGTTGTCTAATTTCACTATCAACAGTAATTCCTGGTAATTATGTTAAAGGTGTGATGGTTTGTCTCTAAGATCCAGGCGTCGTTCCTCCGTTCTGTCCACTTAAATTTGAAAACGGAGGGAAAAACTTTGTTTTGCTGTATTTATTTAAGATGATGTGACATGTTCTGATATTAAGCCAGCTAACCTCTACATGTTCAGTGTCTGAGTTAGAGTATTAATGCATTACAGAATCAGATTTATTGCCTTCTGAACCTTTGAAGAACATCACTTCTACTTTGAGATTTACTTTCTATCAAAGTCAAACTCAATTACATTCATCCCTGAGCACTGAGGTGAACAAATAAGAAAATTAAGCTGCATAAAGGGCAGTGGTTGAGTGTTACAAGCATCAGCAGTCAGCAATAAAAGCCTCTGACTCACAATTGTTTGCTCATAATGAATCTAATAGGCTGCACAGAGCACTCACACTCTCATTTGAATGTCATTTTTGTTTATTTACCCATAAACTTCTTCAGCTGACATTCTCATTTCCCCACTCTTAACTGATCTGAGCTGTCGTCATGTAATAGACTACCGACACAAGGCAGTGCCTTCATTTGTACTCGTGCACAGTGTGTGAATCCCAGCCACAGCTTTGTGTGCTAATGTTTACACAGATGCACACACAGAAACACACTCATGCTCCCGGAACGATCTGCCCTAATGATTCTCCATGTGATTGGGTTTCTCTTCATGGCCACCAGGCTGTGTGTCCAATTCCAGCTGCCACTGGTTTGGTTTCCAATGACGACCGAGTCATGATGTAGACGTGACGTAGTGGCGAATCCTCAGCACTGTTCCGCCAGCAAACCTCCGCCCCTTTCTTTCATTTTTCCCTCCACAGCTTGTTTATTTATTTCAGCATTTTTGTTCTTGTTTTAATTCCTTAACCAGCTGCATTAACAGTTTACAGAGACTGTACTGTAGTTTAACCCAATAAAATCCCTCATTATGCCTCCATCAATCGACTTCAACACGCCTCATGTAATGCCACCCCTGCTGTGTGCTGTCAGCAAGAAAGACTGGACTTATGTAGGTTCTCCTCATCACAGACAGTCAGGTCTTAGACTCTCACAGGACTGTAAAGCACATTTAAAGTGCAACCGTGCAACTTTGAACAGGTTCTGTGGAACTGGATAATGAATGGGTCCACCATCCCAGAACTGTAAAAGAACTTGTGTGATCCCCTGGTTACACAGGAAATTAAAGGGAATGAATGTGAATGCTTTAGTTATATATCCCAGTGAAAGCCAGGAGTAAAGATGGTACCACTAGTTTTCCATAAAAGACCTGAGATTCAAGATTTTTTCGTCTTTATCTAGAACGTAACCTTATGTTTTTGGAACCAAATCGTCATCATCTCCTCCAGATCTCCTTACTCTTCCTAAAACTGAGTGTCAGCTGGCAGTGAAAGTACCTTCAAAAGCAACAAAACACGGGAAAAATTCTAGAGTATTTCTGATGTATCCCACAGTGAAGAACAACTTTAACGCCCTGGAGTCGATGAACGAGTCAGTGCAGCCATATCTCATGACGGATTTTAAGATAGCGTAGCAAGACTTTGCCTTTTGCTCCCAACTTTTTCCAACAGCAGGGACGTCTGTAGGATTTAAAGACGGGGGGCTTAGCCCTCAGAAGTAGTGGTGGTATACTCGATTCTTTTTACTGACTCGAGTTTGAATGAGTCACTCACCAAAGTGAATCAGGTTTTTGAGTCATTTGAGTCAGCTGCCCGGAGAGTGCATTATTGTACATGTGCACACACGTTTCACCCATTTCTGACTGACTGATTCATTAGACTATATTAATAGAAAAATATTCTATTAATATAATCTAAACATCTGACAGTGGAAAAAAGTGAAAGGTCAACAGATCTCCAAGAGAAACCTTTTATTTTTCTTTTATTACTGTAAGTATAAATGCAACTGAGTAAATGTGCGATGTTTAAACATGTGGTGGACTTTTTATTTCAGAATGCATTGAAATATCACTTCTTCTGCAACAATCCATTTTTTCCCTTTTACTGTGAAGTATACGCTAAATAAATAAATAAATACAGACAGTCATTTTCATTTTTAATAATTCCGATTTTTTTCTGCCGGAAGACATGTCCTGGTTTTGCCATGTAGAGGGCATTATGAGCCATTTTTAACCACAAACTCATTTTTATAAAATAAATTGAAAAAGACAAATTCTGTCAGCAGTATATGTGAATTTCATCACAATTAAGTAAAACTGTGATGTTTACAGCTCAATAAACACATTTTTGGGTGCACTACCCCTCATTTTGCTCACCTTGTCTTGCTTCCCTGCATTAAAGGAAACAAGCTGCAGGATCATGAAATGACTGCTGTAGAAAAAACACCCGAGGACTGACCGAACATGTGGGAACCAGTCACTCTAAACACTCACTCTCCCAGCCCTTAGAAATGCTGCGTTAGAAGCAGAATTTTACCGTTTAAAGACTCTGTGCAGCTAAAATGGATGTAAAAAGAGACGGTGCTGGAAGTTAGCATAAGCACTCTCTGAACAGCCTCTCTTGAACTGCACCTCTGTCAAACCTCTATAACTTCAGCTGTGAAAGTCCTGCAGAGAATTTTACGACTTCTGGCAGAAAGTAGCAGCTGCTACAGGTTTGGCAGCTGTGGTTGCATTAAAAAGGAGATTCATCTGCATATAAAACCAAACCAACCACATCTAAAATGGTGCAACCTGGATTAGCTGACGAGGGGAATGTTAGTTATTACAATTTACTGTATGCCTCAAATCAACTTGGCAAGCAGGTGGGAGTGATCACAGTTTATTAAGTTCAGGTCTTGGCTCAATATTCTTACAGAAAGAAATTCCTCAAACAAAGTTCTGGAAAACTTTTACTAACTTTCTGAGTGTAGAGTAGCTCTTTGGTGGACTGTAGTACCAACGTAATCCCACGCTGTGGTTGCTGTATTTAATGGAGTTACTATATGATGGAGTTACCACAGTATGAAGGCAGCACATCTTCTCAGAGAACAAAAATTTCAGGAGAAACTAAAGTCGGTGACGTTTAGGGTTGATTTTGTGCAGAGCCACATCGAAGCGATGATCACCAGCAGACATGAACCAGTCGGGTCCCGCTATGTTTTTATCCTCTCACAACAGAGACCAATACATTACTCATTTATTATCTATGAATCGTTGTGATTACTTATATTTGGCCTTAAACATGGATAAAAACACATTTTTGCGATATGACAGATTGTAGATTTACTTTTGCTTTACTCAGACTTTAGAGAAAAACAAATAGATATAAATAAAACTTGGTACTTGCTAACAGCCATCAGCTTGTGTTGACGCCCTAATGGCTCAAAAAATTTAGTCTGAATAAATCGTTCATTTTGGTAACAGCAGGTTATAATAGAGCCTGATGATCTCATCTCTAACTATCAGGACCAAATCTCCATCGTGTTGATGTCTTACTTCCTCTGTGTTGTGGTTAAACTGGCGTGAATGAGGACGGTTCACCAGAAAGAACCGAGGTTCTGAGACTCCAGACCAGAACCAGAACCATGTTTGAGTGAAACCACCTCATGTTTTACTCTGTGTGTGGAGTGGGAGATGTTTCCTGACCTTTGACCTCCTGAATTCAATGACCATCTCTGTTGTCTTTGATGTGTTGAGGACCAGGTCATTAGCCTGACCCCACTCAGGCACATGGTCCACTTCCAGCCAATGGTTGTCATCCTCAGTGAAAACTGGACTATTGTCATTTCATCAGCAAACTTAACTATTAAGTCCAAGGTGTTGGTGGGGATACAGTCAAAGGTGAACAGTGTGTAGAGCCTTATATGCAACAAGAGAATCAGTTTTATTGTCATTGCACAAGGTTGTGCCATGACACTTACATTTCCTAATGTGGCCGAAACACCTGGAAGTCCATAATCTAACAAACTGATGGTAGAGGACAGGAAAAGTTTTTAAGTAATTACTTACCGAGTCAGTCAGTAATTCCACCTCCTGAATGTTTGCAATAAAAAAAATCATCATAAGTGAAGACATTTGAGTCTGGACCACAGTGGTAGATCAGCCAGCCTACGATGCAACCCACCACACCTGAACGTTCACAAGTCAGGTAGAAAACACCAAGCAAGTAAAAACAACAAAGGACCATAAATGACCGTCTTTAAATGTACCACAGTGACACAAAGCAGTGCAGCTGATTTTCAAAGGTTTCCTCTAAATGATACACGGGTGTAAACAGACGAGTCAAAGCGCCGTGGTAGACACACTCTTTCAAATCTTTGGAAGTACAATAATATAAAAGTATAAAGTAGTTATGAAAATAGTAGATTGAAGGGAAGAAATAGTTGTCACAAGGGAGAACACAAGTGTCTTTGCAGCTGTGTGACAGGAAGTGGAAACACCTACTCAAGGCTGGGACCTGCTGACAACTGGGGATAAAGGAGGAGGAATAATTGACATAATAGGGAAGAATCTGATGGGGAAGAGAAAGAAATTGTCCTACTCTATCAACCCTGGTGGATTCATCAAAGAAGCGGAGGGAGATCTGAGAGGAAGGAAACAGACTGAAATGATTGTTTTTACATGGGTGGTGCTTCTCTGAACTCAGCCAGGATGTTGTTGAAATGCCCAAAAATAACAGAAACAGATAAATCTTTTAAGTGGGTAAAAAGCAACTGGAGCAAGAATAAAAAGACCTTATTGCACCTATCTGCTGGCATTCTGCAGCTCTCACATCACCGTGCTTCGTGATGTTTCTCACGCCTCCCTGCAGCCCCGAGCTGGCGGTGGAAGAAATGCATGGATGGATGTTTATCTTTCCAAACGTTTGCAGGGTTATTTAGGACCTGGACATTTTCAAACAGTCAATCTTTGATCTTTTTGATATTAGATATGTTCTTCGATCTGTCCTACAGCAAGACTCAAACCATCACTTTAACCCTCTGGGGTCAACGGACGAAGCAGAGTTTCCAAATCGCATATCTGACCTATGACGTAGCAGAAAGATGCAGTCACACAGTCTCTGTTGCTATCAACAGGGCAGACTCCAAACTACAAACTAGTTTTAAATTCAAAATACACCAAACTCAGACTGAAGTGCTGCCTCCCGATGGACAGGAAGAGTAGCGCACCCTGGACATGTCCAACTGTGATGTCCTCTCGGTCTTCCAGTGGACAGAAACTGGTTCCTGGACTGGAACAAATCTTTAAACTTCTGGTGGAAACTGATTGTTTTGTAAATATAAAGACTTCCTGAGACTTTTGCTGCATTTTGATGTAAATAGTTGTTTATAACTGTAAATGTGAACGTAAGGTTTAATTTATCTTTGCATTCTGTGTTAAAAAAAATGGTACTGCTGTTAAAAAACGTGGCCAAGAGGCATCAGGTTCCTGAAACTGTCCATAGGGCAAAGGGCTGATGTGATGGGGGTCTCAGTTTACGGGTTAATGCAGTGCAAGTTGAGTCAAAGTGTCACGCTGTAAAATCAGATGCTGGCGATGATAACCAAGCAACTAACAAAATACCGGTTCCTACAACCGTTAACAGTTAGAATATGACGGCCTGTAGCAAGGCATCACTGCAGGATGAGACAGTTTGAAGCTGCTGCAAACAAGAAGAAAACAAAAACAAGCTGTTTAATAAAACAAGCAAAAAAAAAGCTGATCAAATTTAAAAAAGGTAATTATATCCACATGTAAATAAAAAAAGATCAAAATCACCGGCACAGCATTATGGTACCGATAAATGTAATGATTTACAGCCTTTTACAAGGTAAATAGTTTCAGCTAGTCACCAGATAAAGAACAAGCAGGTCAGTGGGTTTATTGTTTATTTCCCATCTTTCACTCTGAAACACTAAGTTAATGATGAATCGTCAGACAGGGAGCTTCTCTTTTTTCTTTTCAAAGAGAATTTCTTGGTAGGGAGGTGATGCTTCTACACATCTCAAACTCTAACCGGACCCACAGCAGCATAAGTTGTCACGGCAACACATCACGGTACGATGTGAACCAGCATCGTGACGCTGAAAACCCAGAATTTAACCTGAAGTTGTCTCAGCTTTCCAAGTCACCGCCAACATGAACATGAGTCTCCGTCGTCTCCACTGTCAGACTGAGGATGGTTGAAATAACTCAGCCAAGTTTCCAAAGGCTGAATCAAAACCCTTCGGTCAGAGGAAGAATTAGATTAGACGAGTCTGTCTGAGTTCACCCCCCAATCCCCCCCCCGAACTCGGAAAGTACATAGCGTTGGGTAAGAAAACGACGTGATGCTACACCCTCACTGCTGCTCACACCACCAACCTCATCCATGAACAAGATGTCATAGAAATAAACGTATGAAGTGTGGAGATGTGGTGACGTCCAGTCTGGAGTAAACAGCTCAGTGTGATGGCCATGACCTCCACCTGCAGGTGGTGGCTCCCGTCCCAGCCTCGCCATGCCTGGCTGCAGACTGCCGCCGTGCATGTTAAAGGTCGCAGCCTGATGAATGCAGCAGACACGTCCACCACAGGGTTGAAAGAAGCTCCGAACTCTGCAGGCTGAACAAGCTCACCACTTTCTTTGTGCCTAGAGATGCTGTGAAGGACGGCTGCAAACAGAAGCAGGGAAAAAAATAAACTAAAACCTTCATACGTAGAATATAAACACAGTTCTCCTCCCAGATTAATAAAGATTAGATGGCTCAGACAACACTTGCATGCAAATAATTCACCTTGGAGAGGAACCTGGTACAACACCTGCTTCTAACCCATAAAACTGATGTGAGACTGAACAAAGTCCTTCCAGATCAAACTCAGTGAAACTGAACCCTGTCTGGGTTCTCCCATTGTGTTACATACTGTGTATGTTTGGTTCCACCAGGGTGCGATCCCCCCCATCCCCACCGGCTAATCGCACCCTGGGTTCCACCTTCACTTCATATAATAATTCTACCTTCATACCGTAGACGCGTCCTTCATCATCTGTCTTAGTTTCTATGTGACACTGGTTCAAAGACGGGTTCAGTCTGTCTGATGGGGGCTGAGGAGATACCTCTTCTACTGTACAGCTGTGGGAAAGGCTTTTCCTTTGCTGCTGCATGGAGCTGGAATAACGTCCAGGCATCACCACGGCTTCAGCGTTTTATTTCTGGTGTGAATTAAAAACTCTGCGACGGCTTTTCTTCAACTGATTTTGTGATGTTTTAATTGTAAGCTTTCAGTTTTCTTTCCTTCTTTTGCGTTTTTACCAGTGAAGCTCGCGGCCAGCTCCCCCTTGGAACAGAGATTTTATCTCTACAGACCTCCTGGTAAAATAAGCTGAATAAAAAATAAACAGATAAATAAATGCTGTGTTTGCCAGCTCAGGAAAATCTGGCTTCTTACTTTTGATGTTGTTTGTTCTGCAGCTCTCTCCAGATAAACTTCTCTTTACAGATACTATAAATCTCTGCTGCCTCCCAGAATTTCCATTTTAATTGAGATGTGGTGCAGATATGTCCTGCTGTTTGGGCTGCTGAGCATGGAGGGAGAAATGTGGAAATAATCAAGCCATCAGCACCGTATGCTCTCATAATATATCTGATGTTCATTTACCTTGAATCCTCTTAGAGAAGAAGCTGCCTGTACAGTGTTTTTACATTAGTATACAAACACAAGTCCGGCTGTACGGAGGTGCTTTCATGGTGTCTGTGAGTGAGTTGTGATGATTAATAAGTAGGAAGTTAGATGTCTGGTCAGGTGTGTGCACGTGTTGATTTCCACACGTCTATCTGTAAACAACCCCACACGGTGGTTCAGGAGGGAAAAATGTCTTTTTTACGTCCCAAAGTCCACCTGAAGTCTAAATATTCCTGGGTCATTCCACCGAATGGGTGCCATTTCCATGTTGCAAGTCCACTAAATTAAATATTTTATTTTTTTATTTTTTT
>JBAGKP010000008.1:33543008-33556821 GCA_037177255.1 Melanotaenia maccullochi | reverse complement strand
GAGAATACTTATCTCTAAGCCTTGAAGCTGAATAACAGACAGCAGACTCCTATACACACACACACACACACACACACACACACACAAATGTTAATTGTTTTGGTTCGTTTTCTTAAAGGGCCAAATAAAAACCTCATACTTTTCTTACCATTGTTTCCAGGTGTTTATGGTTCCGGCCGTTCGTCTTACTCCCTGTTTTAAGGTGCTGCTAACAGCTCTTAGATAAAGATAAAGTCTAAACTTTGAGTTTTTACACAGAAGCAGACGGAGTGTTTCTGCTCCAGGCTGCTGGTGACAAACAGTCTCAAGTTTCCAGCTGGTTATTTGGTAAAATGGCTGTTGCGTGTCAACAAAACACTGGTTCAGTCTTCTGGCTCCAGCCGGCTGTGGCCTGGCTCATGGACTGAAAATGAAACTGAAATCAGCCGATGTTTGAAGAAAACTCTGAATGACTTCCAGAAAGCCTGGAGAAGCGCTTTGAGATGTGAGAAGAAAGCCTGGCTGCCTGGAGGGAAAACACAGAGACAAAAAGGACTTTTCCACAGAATCAAACCCTGGAGGAGCAGAAATCTGCAGGTTGCTGGATTCAGAATAACGAGCCAGAGAAAAATCCTGGACCAGATGCAGGAGTTTGGGATTTATGTGTAACACAGAGTTAGGAAAACTATGGCCCAGGGCCCAAAACTGGTCCGCCAGAAGGGCCGGTCCGTAAATATGAAAATAACTTTAAACTGCATCTGTTTTTTAATAAAAGTAAATAATAATAAACCGGGAGGAGAATGTTCTATGTGTCTATCTCTCTGTGGACGTGTGGAAATGCACATGTGTGTATGTTTAAAATAAGTTCTAGATGTGGAAAAGTTCCTCAGGTCATCATGTGGATCCATGCTGGTCTGGGAGCTGGAATAAACCTGGAGATGAGTACATATAAATAAACATTAACATTACATTAAAATTGAATTCATGTAAAATAAAAATATACATTTTATGTGTGAAGTTACAAAAATATTTAAAATTTATTTACAAAAAGGAAATTATTTTATAGATTTATAAATAATTATACAAATTAATTAGGATTGATATAAAAATCTCAAATTAAATAAACAACAATAAAAACTATAAAACATGTAAATAAATTTAATGTGCAAATGTTAAATTAATTAAATAAAACAATGAATAAAATGTGTTAATATGAGGCCAAATATTGTTGGAACATGACGTATTTTCTCAGAGATTTCAGGTTCACGAACGAGAACACGGTGATAAAGTTCTAAAACTTTATTTAAAGGTTTTTCTGCTTTTATTTACTTTATTTTACTCCATCATCTAAACCTACAAGCTGGAATCCACACTTCCTCCATCTCTCTCTCTCTCTCTCCCTCCCTCTCACTCTTTCTCTCTCTCTCTCTCTCTCTCTCTCTCTCTCTCTCTCTCCCTCCCTCTCACTATTTCTCTCTCTCTCTCGTCTCTCCCCCTCTCTCACTCTTTCTCTCTCCCTCTTTCTCTCTCTCTCTCTCTCTCTCTCTCTCCCTCCCTCCCTCTCTCTCTCTCTCCCTCGCTCTCCCTCTCTCTCTCTCTCTCTCTCTCTCTCCCCCTCCCTCTCGTGCGTCACTTGGCTCCTCCACCTGTTGCAAGAGGAAACCAGAGGTGAGGCTTCCGCTGAAGCAGCACTGTCAGGTTTCAGGTCCTCGTTCCTTCCAAACTGTGTCACCTGGACGTGCGAGAGCGCGTGCGCTGCGCCACGCCACCCCCGCGCACGGCCTGAGAGCATCACATTAATAAACGCACGCACACGCACATAAGGAAAGGGACTTTCATGATGTGGGTTGTCAGGAGCGGCGTTTGAATCCCTACCTGCGCGCGCTCCTGCCCGGATCCGGGCTGACTGCTTTCCGACCTCCTTCTTTTCTGCTCTGACTGCAGCACTCTACAATAACACCCCCTCTTCTTCCTCCTCCTCCTCCTCCTCTCAGCCTCTGTCTTCTGTTTAAAATGCCGCTCACAGGCGCGCTCCCGTTTGAAGCGCTCACTCTCTCTCCAATTGGACCACGGGGACGCGCAACTTAAGCCCAAAATGCACCTATTTGACAGGTAGAAAGATTTTCACTCTTATCAGCCACCAAGCCCACTCACTCAAACACACACTCCCCCCGCTCTCTCTTTCTTCTTCGCTCTTCATCAGCTTTGATCTCGATCCCCTCGGAGGTTCCAACTGGAGAGGAACTAGAAGAAGAAGAAGAAGAAGAAGAAGAAGGAGAAGGAGGAGGAGGAGGAGAAAAAAAAGGAGACGAAGAGAGTCTACTGAATCGAAAAGACAGAAGAGCCTAATTAGCGGATCTTAACAGAAGATGCAGAAATGCAGCGCGCGCTCAACACAATGGATCTGTTTCAAGGTCTGCACGCCCCCCTCCCCCCCTCCTCTCTCTCCCTCTCTCTCTCTCTCCCTCTCTCTCTCCACATCTCCTGGTAGTCGTGTGGGAAGCGGAGTGAATGCGGCTGCAGAAGGAACCAGCAGACTTCAGCCTCACACTCTTCTGTCTCTCCTGGAGCTCGCTTCTCTCCTCCGTTTTCTCCGCCTGGATATTTATATACATCCATGTTTCCTCTTTTAAATGGACGCTTGAAATCCTTAAATTCACCCCTTCAGTTGTTTTATGAGCTTTCTCTCTTCCTGGGCCGAAGGAAGCCACAGAGCGCGCGGACTTTCCAGCTCCTCACTCGCACCACAGCGGACTGAATAACTGCATTATTCATCTTTACGCACCAGTTTCTTTTAACCTGGCTTATTTATCTTTTTTTCGTCCTTTTCTTGGATCCGGAAAACGAGCCTCATGATTGTTATCAACCCGTTTTAAAAGATTATTTTAAAGATCGATCCTGTTTCTTTTTGTCACGCTGGATAAGACAGAAATAAGAATTCTCCTTCCTTGCCAAATAAACTGATGATGGAGGAAAAACGCAGCAGGTTTTCAGCAGGACTGGATTTACATGGCCAGGATGGAAATGAATACTCACACACACATCACGCGCGTGGAGCGTTCTGGCTGCTTTTTGCCCTCTGAGCTTCATCCCGGTGCGCAACTTCGCTCGAAACAAACCAGTATTTATTCCTTGGATCGGTTGCTGAACGAACTGAAGGCAGACGCACAGTATTGAGGCACCCTTCCTCGTCATTCCCACCGCTCTTTTGCTCCTCTTCCTCGCCCCATTCTCTCTTTAAAAAAGGAAGAAAGAGAAGAAAAATGAGGGACTTATTTCACCGCATCACCGTCCGTCTTGCGCCTTTTTCCCCGCTTTGGAATCACCGGAGGCGCCGTCAGGATCTGTGAAAACGCCGCCTGCCTCACCCTTTGCTCACCCCCTCTCCCCTACCTTCCTCCGGCTCTCTTCCCCCCTCCGTGGCCAGATGAAGGCTCTCCCATGGAGGTAGTACAACCACCTTGGGGGCCGAACGACCAGCGGGGTGATTTTTCCAAGCAAAAGGAGCCCGTCAGCAAGAGACGCATTGGATGAAATCGGACCCCCCCACCCCTTCCTCACCCCTCCTCTTCTCCTCTGTTTCTCCTTCTCCGCCGCACCCCCTCCCCCTCCAACCCCCCTCTCTAGTTTTTCTCGGCTGGTGTTGATCCACAGCATACATAGGGGTGTAGGGACTGGAGAAACCTTGTTGCGCCCCGCAAAACTGTCTGCGTTCTACTTCTGCCGGGAGGACGGTTTGCGCACGTCTCCATCCATGTCTCAGCAACGCTGCCCCGCGTCTCCGGAGGGAGCCGCATCCATCACCACCGCAGCTTCTGGTAAGTCTCCTTCATTTGGAACATCAGATTTAAGAAATGGTCGGTTTTAAGTTTTAAGACAAAATATCCCTTAAAATTCTGAGTTCTTTAGATAATTTATGTCAGTAATCTAGAAGATGGTTTCTAGGAATGAATTAATCCTGCTTGAAACCCCCTCAAAATGTCAGTGATAGCCACAGTCCCGATCCTTCCTCTCTCCCCCCTCGCCCTCACAGTTGCTAAATAGCCTGAGTGTGCTGCATGGTGAGACCCCCTGGAAAAAAGAGAGACACGTTTGACTTTGATTGTGTTGAAGCAGCTGAAGGGGGAAGACCAGAGTCATGCTGTCTCTGACATTTTCAAGACGATGCATCATGATTTGGACTGTCAGAGAAAAGATGCACAGATATGCAGCAGTTGGTGGATTTCAGTAATTGTGCTACTTTTTCCTGCAGCATTAAGTAATCTGCATCAAACATCTGAATGAGAAGAGTAAAAATAAGAAGTCGAATAATTAATAATGTGCATCTTTAGATGAAAAAGCAAACAGAAAGAGGGAAATAAAAAGTGGTGTTGGGAATATTGGGAAAGCTTCTGATGAACACGGATATGCATTTTAAAGGTTTTCTCTGTGCATGTCTGGTCTTGTTCTGTACGTCTGTGTGATTGAATGTTTGTGCATGCGCCCGTCTCTCTGTTTTTTCTCTCTTCAAAGGTTACTAAATGGTTTTCTGGGGGAGGATTTCTAATCGGCGAGATGCTGCTCGTACTCCTGCTGGCAGCCTTTTTTTCCTCCATCTCCGGCTCCCTCTCCTCCTCCCTCTCCTCCATGTCGGACGGACTCCCGATGGCAGACCCATCCGCCTCGGATCTGATGGCTGAGACCTGCAACGCTTGCTCCTGCATGTCGGTGGAGAACGTGCTGTACGTCAACTGCGAGAAGATCACCGTCTATCGGCCAACGCAGCTCATCCCTCCGGTCTCGTCTTTGTACCACATGAACTTCCAGAACAATTTTTTGATCATACTCTATCCGAACTCGTTCCTGAACTTCACCCACGCTGTGTCGCTGCAGCTGGGGAACAATAAACTGCAGAACATTGAGGGTGGAGCATTCATGGGGATGAGTGCATTGAAACAGCTGCACCTCAACAATAATGAGTTAAAGGTGCTGCGAGCAGACACTTTCCAAGGCATTGAAAACCTGGAATACCTTCAAGCTGACTATAACTTGATAAAATACATTGAGAAAGGAGCTTTCAACAAACTGCACAAGCTAAAAGTGCTGATCCTGAATGATAACCTCATACAAGCACTTCCTGACAACATATTCCGCTTTGCCTCGCTCACACACTTGGATATAAGAGGGAACAGGATCCAGAAGCTTCCTTATTTGGGGGTGCTGGAGCACATTGGGCGTATTGTAGAGTTGCAGCTGGATGACAACCCCTGGAATTGTACCTGTGATTTGGCACCGCTCAAGGCGTGGCTTGAAAACATGCCTTACAGTATTTTCATTGGCGAGGCCATATGCGAAACCCCGAGTGACTTATATGGGAGGCTCCTGAAAGAAACCAACAAGCAGGAGCTTTGTCCTCTGGGAACAGGAAGTGAGTTTGATGTCAGGATGCCGCCACCTGATAATGGTCAGGTTCCTTCCAAACTGTTTCCAACCACCGTGGCTCCCGTTGCCACCAAAGCGGCGAAAGCCACAGACTCGTCTAAGATTTACGGAAACGGTATTGTGGCTGGTTTGCCGCCTTTTGGAAGAAACAGCCAGATTGTTTCCTTTCAGACACGGACCCCTCCGGTGTTGTGTCCACAGCCCTGCAGCTGTAAAGCCCACCCCTCAGACTTTGGCATTAGTGTAAGCTGTCAGGAAAGGAATATTAAAAGTCTAGTTGAGCTTATCCCCAAACCCCCAAATGCTAAGAAACTGCACCTAAGTGGGAATTACATCAGTGACATCAGCCTGACTGATTTCCAAGGGTTCGAAGGCTTAGATTTGCTTCATCTTGGCAGCAATCAAATAGCCACAGTGCAGAAAGGTGTGTTTGCTAACCTCACTAATCTACGGAGACTGTATCTGAATGGAAATCAGCTGGAACAGTTACACCCAGAGATGTTTTTGGGCCTCACAAATCTGCAGTACCTGTATTTGGAATACAATGCCATCAAAGAAATCTTGGCGGGTACGTTTGACTCCATGCCGAACTTACAACTCCTGTACCTCAACAACAACGTCCTGCGGAGCCTCCCTGCCTACGTCTTTGCCGGTGTCCCTTTAGCCAGACTCAACCTGAAAAACAACCACTTCATGACTCTGCCGGTGAGCGGCGTGTTGGACCAGCTGCGGTCGCTGACCCAGATAGATCTGGAGGGGAACCCGTGGGAGTGTTCCTGCGATCTGGTCGCCCTTAAACTCTGGTTGCAGAAGTTAAGTGATGGAGTGGCTGTCAAGGAGGTGAAATGTGCCTCCCCTGTGCAGTTTGCCAACATTGAGCTGCGCCTCTTAAAAAATGAGATACTCTGTCCTAAACTTGCAAGGCCTCTTTTTATTGTGACCAGCGCCACCCCTGTTATGACCTCAGCGTCACCTGCAGGGGTTGACAGGGCCCCTCCAGGAGGGCCCGTGCCTCTCTCCATTATGATTCTCAGCATCCTGGTGGTGCTTATCCTTACTGTGTTTGTGGCCTTCTGCCTTCTAGTGTTTGTCCTGAGGCGGAATAAGAAACCAGTGGGCAGGCAGGAGGGGCTGGGGAATCAGGAGTGTGGCTCCATGTCGCTGCAGCTCCGCCGCCACAGCCACAAATCTGGTAAAAAAGGCTCCATCCCTGGAGATGACCTGGGAGGCGAAACCTTCATCCCCCAGACAATTGAGCACATCGGCAAGAGCCACACCTGCGGAATCGGACGCTCCTCGGACATGGACGCTGGTTTTAAGTTCGCAGACTCACAGAGACAGAAGATCATCCTCCGTAACTGTGCCGACAAGGATAAAGACTCGCTTTCCACCCTGGAGCGCAACAAGCGCCTGAGCACCATCGATGAACTGGAGGAGTTCCTCCCCAACCGAGAGCCCAGCATGTTCATCCACAACTTCCTGGACACCAAAAGAGATTTCAACAGTATAGGGATGGGTGGGTACGAAATCCGCTACCCAGAGAAAACACTGGATAAAAAGATGAAGAAGTCCTCGCTGATAGGTGGGAACCACAGTAAGATCGTGGTGGAGCAAAGGAAAAGTGAGTATTATGAGTTAAAAGCCAAGCTCCAAGGAACACCTGATTATCTGCAGGTGCTCGAGGAGCAGACTGCCCTCAGTAAGATGTAGGGGGGATGTTGTGTTTGATTTTCTGCATTGATTACACACACTCACACACACACACACACACACACACACATGCAGGCAGACAGACAAGCCAAACACACACCTATCTCTCTCTCTTTCTTTGTCGTCCTCTGGCTACATTCAAGCTGCCAGATCTCGGCTCTCTCTCTTCAGCTCTTTGCATTTCCACACACACACAGCAAAAAAAAAGTGCCTTCTGGAAATCCTTAATGACCAATGCAGAGATGGACAAAATGGCTCCACACGACAAAGCTATTGCTAGAATCAGCGTGGATTCAGATTATAAGACGTTTTGGATTATTCATGCCACTAGCCGTACGAGTCTGCAAACAGACCGCAGGACACCCAGACAGTCCTAGTGGTTTTTGCTGCTATTGAAATAGGTACTTATCTTCTTTTTTTGTTCTCTTTTCTCTTTTCCTCCTTTTGTTTTTCCTACCAAATCAAAGGGTCTTGAAAACAGTGCTTGAGCAAATACCTCGCCGCCGTCAGCCCATGTGTTTTTTGGTTTTGTAAAAGGAGCATCGGTTGCTGTTCTTTTGCTCTGGAGAGCATCCAAAATCACTACTTCTGGAACTTCTGGGATAAGATGAACAGAATTAGTGACTCAGTGGATGCTACTTTCATTTTTCTTGTTTTTTCTTTATTTTTATGGGGTCATCTGCAGACTCGGCCATCTTGTCTGGATTACCCACCAGTAGCAGTACACCTGCTCTTTGCCGGGAGGATAAATGGCTCCTGTTTTTCCAGGCCGCCTGGGAAAACTCTCTTTTTCTTTTTAGTGGGGAATGATTTCACGACTTGTTTTCTTTGTGTAAAGAGCCATGTTAAATATAGTGTCTTCTGAATGGAGTTGTGTTTCTCTTCAACATGTAAACGTATGTTTTTGGGTGAAATTTAACGGCACATACTCTGTCAGAGGACCTTATTTCTGAAAAATGGAATGAAAAAAAAAAAAACAACAAAAACCCAAGGATTAAAAAAAAAGATTAAAAAAATGACAAAGCTGCTTGCCATGTAAGCGTAACCCCAAATTTATTTTGTAAGTCTTACATTATTTGTATCTGTGGGACTGGTTTGTAAATTCCAAGGAAAGACGAACATCTACACAGGAACACACTCGTACTGTGCAACGGAGCATCATCACCCAGAGACTAAGCCAGAGTTGTCTAATCTAATTCAATCTGTGATCCTCCTTCCTCCTAAGCTCTTAATTGGTAGTTTAAAGAAGAAAAAATGTAACTACATAGTTCATTTATTTTTCTATGCAGGATTATTTAAAGAGTTATTGTTATTATTTAAAGCAGATCATACAGAAAGAGTGGGGAGGCCATTCAGGCCTGGAGAAGTGTGGCGGGTGTTTCTCAGCCCACCAAACGACGGGATTTTAATGTGATCTGTCATGTTTGTTTTTAATGAGCCGAGGCCTGTAGAGTCTGTGACGTTCCAAGCAGTTTCCGTATTCTTATATCTCCCACAGTATCTTGTAAAAGGTTTTTTCTAAACATTATGCAACCAAAATAAATGTGCATTAAACATGATATGTTTCTGGCATGGTCGCGTTGGAAGGCTGCAAATGGAAGTTCTAAATTGTTAAATCTGGACAGAATCATATCTTAAAACACCATGTGCAATATTAGTAAAATAATACTCAGACATGAAGGCTTCAGATCTTTCTGTTTAATTTATCTAGTTTGAGGTTTTATTGTGGAGACGGGTTCTACTGCGAAATTCTTTTCTCAGCCTATCTGGTCCTTATTTAAAAAGTATTGTTAAGTTAAACTTATGAGTGTTTTCAACATTACAAATGAATAGAATGTATCATGGAAAGTATAATAAATACAATTTTCTATTGGTTATAAATCTCCTGTATATTGGTTAATTTTCTCTTGTATAATCATGTTGAAATCAAGGTATTAAAATCAGCACCTGTTTGCACCGTGTCCCCTTTTTCTTTAAGGTGACGTCCTTGGAGCCTTCCCATGCAGCTGGAGACTCTGCTTTCAGTTGTGGTTGTGTTGGATAAAATGCAGCTTTGCTAGGTTCGAACGTTCAGGCGCCATACGACGCCGCTCGGTTCAGGAGCTGAGAAGCTGCATGGCTGCGTTTTTTTCAGCTAACTTCAGTTTGCTGGGTTTGTTCGTTCAGCATCTTCCAGAGTCAGCCTGAGCTTTCAGACTGTTTATGTCATTATATCAAATGCTCTTAATCATTTCTTTTTCAGCTTTTTTCTTTTCTGTGGAAGCCCCGATAACAACTTAAGCGTCATGTTATCTCCCAATAACAAGGATGGGTTTCGAGATAGCATGCCTCAACTCGCAGATTCAGGCTAATTGCAACAACTACCAGTTAAATTAGGGGGTAATCACTCGTATTCAGGCTCACTTTGATCAGCTCATGATATGAAGGAAACAAAGCTTGCTATCTTGTGATAACTATTTACAGTAAGCCGGTTATCTCGAGAAAACAAAGGGCAGATTTGTTGAGCTAATGAGATGAACGAAGTGTTTACCTGAACATGAGGTTCATGTCCTCTACAGAATATTTGGCTTCTGTATTTACCCATCAGGTCTGTTTTGAGTCACCTATCAAACATTAATGTCTTTTTATTAGTTAAAAATACATTTTTTCCTGTTTCTTTGGAGAATCCAAATAGCAGAAAGTATGACTCATCCACATGCCAGAGAATTGTCCTCATTACTTATTAATACCGATGGTGGTTATGAACTAAAACGGGGGAGGTGAGAGAATCTGATATGTCCACCGTGTTTCCCTCCACCCCTTAACTCCCTGTCAGTTACTTGATGCTCTGTGAGAGAACAGAAACACCAGGAGGAAAAAAGTGAAATTTGGCTGAGAACGTGTGTTTTCAGTCCAACACTTCACTGCAGTGACTTGGCTCCTGAGTGGGGTTCTGTTCCTGGAAGCTCTGGGTTTATTTTGCAGCAACAGTTGCATCACAAGATGACAAGGAAATTCATATTTTCTCTGTACTTTAACTCAAGATCGAGCAACAAAACTGTGAAGGGCCTCATGATTGTTTTTTACATCCCTCGTCTCTGCTGAGGAGACACTTGTGTAATTCTGTAAAATCTCGTATTCTGTGCCTCAAAGTGTATTCTTACCTGAAGGGGGTTACTTGGCTGAGTGCATGTGTGTTTGGAGGGATATAAGTGGAGGAACAGCTGGTAAAAGCCTGCAGGAAAATGCTGCATCCTGCTGTAGTTACAGAGTTGGCCACTGGGGGCGCTGTGAGCTTAAAGTACAGCAGCGAGTCTGACTGGGATGAAGGATTATTGATGCTTGAAGGCCTTTTGCTTTGAAGGGAGAGAGAAAAATTTTATTGTTCTCTCTGTAGTTTTGTCTTATTTTCAAGCCTTTTTTTTATCTAAAGGCAAAAAACATTTCAGAGGCAATGTAGCTGCATGTGTTGATGATGATGATGATGATGATGCTTCCTTTTATGTCCAGGCATTTATGATGAGGGTGTAAAAGCAATTTGGGTCAGTGTCTACAGGGAAGGAAGAAAACAGGGACCAGACTTAGGACATAATTGGTGAAATAATGAAAAAAGGACAAATGTTTGTTCGGAATGTGAATAATTAATAATAAAACTGTGTTTCCTGTTATGGTTTCAGATTTTAGAAATTATTCAGACACATCCACCCGTTCAGTAAACCACAGACAAAACTGGATTTGGCCTCAAGCCTCGAACCCAAACGTATGTTCAGTGGAAACATGGTGGAGTATGAAAGAAACAGAAAGGTTTCAGAGTCAAGTCCTTCATGAACTCATCTGATGTTCCTCTGGACTGCAGTCTGAAGGTCTTATAAAAAAAAGAAGCGTTTAGCCGATCAGAGGAGAGGAATCGTGCTGGTCTTCATACCGGCTGGATGATGGGTGTAATGGTATCTGTCGGAAGTCCTGCAGCGGTTTCCGAACCTTCCTGCTTTTCTTTACATTCTATTTGTTCTCCAGGGAATTTCTTCAGTCTTACATCGTTCCTTCGCTTTCTCGCTCCCTCCTTCACGTTTTTTCAATCCAAACTGAAAAGTCACACTTTCACCCTCCGACATGAACAACTCTTCATTCCTGCTCTGGAAAAGCATCTCCTGTTGGATGCAGCTCGCGCATCAGGCTAATTTATCTGCAGAATCCCTGTAAGGATGGCAGGAAGTTAATGTTCCGTTTCATCGCTGCATGTCAGCCCAGTGCTCCCAGTTTAACTTGCATGGGTCAAAAAAAAGAAAAAAAAGATTTGTATGTATAAACTACATGATTTTAATTTATTATCATAACTGAAAGAATGCAGGATTGTGTGTAGAAATGTGGGGGTGTTGCATCCTTCAGACCAAAGACAGCTTTGGAGCAATATGACCAGAGATAAACATCCTGGAGCTGGGGTGTCAAACATACGGCCCGGGGGCTAAAACCGGTCCATCATAAGGTCCAATCTGGCTGATGAATGAATCAGACAAATATAAAAATGCACAGAAAACATTAAACTCAATTTTTAAAAAGCATAAAAGTAACTAATATAATAATTAAAGTAACTGTAATCTCTAGTGTTTCCACCTTTTCTGACTTCCTGACTCCATAGAAAGAGTTTATTTGTTCAGCACATTTCATGTAGACAACCCAGAGTTCTCTACACACAACACCAGCATCGCAGATGGTGTTACAACAGCATTAAAAAGCAGTAAAAGTGTGTACGTGTACGTACATTTAAAACAACTTCTAGATGTGGAAAAGTTCCTCTGCTCATGTGGAATCCTGGATTTTTCCAAAAGTTTGCTGGTTTATAGATCCATGCGGCTCCAGCTGTCCCCATGTAAATATCTAAATAAAGTCATTATAGTTGACTAAATAAATAAATAAAATCCTTAGACAAAAGTCTAAGTAATGCAAAAAAAAAAAGATAAAAATCATTTTATAAACAATAAATGTTCAAATTTAAAAAGCAAAATGTTATCAAATGATTTTTATTCAAATGTTTTTAAATATACATTATAGATAGAAAATTCAAAGAATAAAAATATTCAGTTAAAAAAGACGTAAATGAGAGAATAATTTAAATTTCTTCATATTTTCTAAGGTTGACGTAAACATCCAGATGATGAACTTGTACTTGATAAAGTAACTCTGTAACTCTGATTCTGCACATCTGTTCAAATCCAAACTCAAAACACATCTTTTCAAACTGGCATCCTAACTGTAATGTTTCACACAGTTTTTATTATTGTTTCATGAATCCGTTAATCTATGAGTGTATTTACTGATTTGTTTTATTCTTGTGTTTTATCCTGTAAGGTGACCTTGAGTGTCAAGAAAGGTGCCCACAAATAAAATGTATTGTTATTATTACGGTTGTGAACTGAGACACGTTTGAGCCCCGTTGGACAACAACTCGCTCAGTGTGGCTGATTTTCTTTCCTAGTTTAACTTGGTTTTAAAACAGTCGTATTTACCTGCTTTGTCCAGCAGCCGAGCTTCAGCAGAGCTGCTCTAAAGCAGCCGATTATTGTAACATAATCAGTTTTTTTGGGCTTTTTCTGTTTCTGCTTCCCGAGCTGAAGCCAGACAGCAGATTTACTTCCTCTTTACTGCTTCATGTTTCAGTAAAATGATGCATCTCCACTGCTGCTGCTTCTATCATCGTGGTGCAAGTGTTGAAATGAAGCGTGCACACGTGACTGTATGACTCTCAAACCAGATGTTTACACCAGGGGTGCCCTGTAACTGTTCGATGCATCCTGTCTCCAACACATCTGAATCAAATGACTGAATTCCCTCGAGCGCATGTTGCTCAGCTCTGCAGAGGCTGCTGACGACACATTCGTTTGGTTCCGGTGTGTCATGGAGAAGAGATGCATCTAAGAGCTGCAGCATAGCAGATCTCCAGGACTGGACTAGGCAGCGTTGGTGTACAGGCCTGGTTCCTGACCGAGGTGGCCTCAGAGCACCACACTGTGCTGGGACTGGCTCTTCATCACAGCACCACGCCATCTTTATGTGTCGACATGAAACCTTTCAACCAGCACACAGCATGTTTGCAGGAAGCTTGAAGACGGTTTAAAATCCTTCATTTCTCCTCTCTTGCTCGGGTTTAATTTAGTGCAGCCGCATGCTTAAAGATAGCACTTTTTCACATTTTACAGCCCCTCCAGGGAGTATTTGCCCTCCATGCCCAAACTATTAACTGAATTTCTTTTCTCATTCAAACTCTGTTCTGTGAATGAAATTTTCTTTCTTTTGTTATACCAGGGTGGTTCCTGACCAAGAGCAGATATTCACCTCTAAATTATGTGAATCTGAGTATAATTCTCTTATTCTCTTTTTAATTATCTTTTTTAATTTAGGTTAACACGTCTTCTTTGACTTTGGTTATGAAGCCTTTAGATTTTATTCTGCTGCTTTTTAATGTAGTGTTCACATTCTCATTGTCATAAATGGCTGCATGTTTTCAGATGATTCAAACAACGTCCCTTTTCTTTATTTTTGTTTTATTTCTAGTGAGATTTTGAATTTTAGGGGACTGCAGTACAGTAGGGTAAACTGATGGATAGCTGCCCTTTAGCTGATCTACGGAGGTTTTCCAGCATTTCTATTCCGTCCAGGAGGTTTACAATCCAGCCACTAAATGTAGTTTTATTCAGAGACTCTATCTGGTAAATCCACAATGATC
>JBAGKP010000008.1:33294524-33305417 GCA_037177255.1 Melanotaenia maccullochi | reverse complement strand
TCTATCTATCTATCTATCTATCTATCTATCTATCTATCTATCTATCTATCTATCTATCTATCTATCTATCTAGATATGAAGATATGAATAAATCAAACTAAAAATAATAATAACTAATTAATTATTTTAGAAAATTAAAATTGAAAATTAAATGAAATAATATTATATGAAATTGCAATGAAAATTAAATAATAAATAAGATAAATAAATACAATAAGGATGATAGAAAAGTTAATGGGGTCAGAACGAAAGCCGGAATAAAATAAATAAATAAATAAAATAAAAAGCTGGTAAATCCTTCATCAGACAAGAACAGGTGGCCCTCTCATCTCTTCGAGTCTTCCAAACTTTTATGTGGTGAAATATTTATTGAGCTGCCACAAAGTGAGATGCTTATTATTTGGTTTCCATGCATGGTGGCACACAGGCTCATTACAAGTAAATATTGTGTGCCATATGCTTTCATTTTTACTGACTGATGTCCTGCACACTAATGTGCTATTACCAAGGGAAGGCAGGAAATGAGAGAGGAGGCTTTAGTTTACCAAGACATGCTGTAGAAAGTTCCAACAAAACAAGCAAGAAAATATTGTTTGATCTGTCACGTTGTAGACCTCTGGAGTGCACTAAGTTCAAAACAATCTGGTTCTTGCCTGTGCACGTAAAGACTTCACATTTCTACTCACTCACATGCTTTAGTGTTTGTTGACCATTGCAAGTTCCTTTTAGGACAAATTTGGAATCTGTGGTCTTTCCAGCATCAAAAAGACTGCACAACCCATTTTCATTTCCACCTCATCACATTCTGACACTTGGTCTGGGATGCAGCCATGCCAGTCGTACGCCTCCAGTGATGGACAGTAATGGAGTACATTTATTGAGTACTGTACTAAGGTACAATTTTTGAGTATCTGTACTTTACTTGTGTATTTATTTTGTTGGAAATGACTGACTTTCACTCCACTACATTTCAAAGACAAATATCGTACTTTTGACGACATTTCTAAGAGCCTCAACCAGTTGAGGCAGATGGCCACTCTCTCTGAGTCAGGTCTTGCTGGAAGTTTTTCATTCCTGTTAAAATGGAGTATTTCCTTTCTTCTGTCGCCTCTTGCAGCTCAGGATGGGGAATTGGATCGAAGTCAAGATTCAATATAACCTGTTGGTTTTCCTTAACTAGGCTACTATTTATTATGAATTGGCTCAAACTGATTTGTCTGTAAAGTACCCTGAGATGACATTGTCGTGAAGTAGCATTATAAGGTGAATTGAATTGAAGCAGGGAAACATCTAAAACTTGCAGGACTGCAGCTGTGGAGGACAAATCAAGTTTGTATTTGTATTTGTTGTGAGGTCATCGGTTTGTTGATGTTGTGCATTTACAGTTCATGTGTTGTCAAATTTGTAAAGATAATTTCTCATTTAACTTGTGAATTTTCAAATATATAAAAGAAAGGGTTACCATATTAGCACCACTTCTGGCCAAAAAAATACTAATCTTAATCCACGTCCAGGCCATCAGCTAACACAGAACCACATGTAGCCCACAGCAGACATGGCATAATCCAATCCAGGCTGGCAACTGACATCTAGTCCACTTCCTGCCCACACAACACTTGCCATTGTCATAACTGACCCATAAAACTTTATTTTGTACTATTTTCATCCTTTATTTTTATGTCCATCCATCCATTTTTTGCCGCTTATCTGGAGTCGGGTTGCAGGGGCAGCTGCCTAAGCAGGGAAACCCAGACTTCCCTCTCCCCAGCCACACTCCCCAGCTCATCTGGAGGGAGCCCGAGGTGTTCCCAGGCCAGCCGAGAGATGTAGTCCATCCAGCGTGTCCTGGGTCCTCCCAGGGGCCTCCTTCCGGCGGGACGTGCCCGGAACACCTCACCAGGGAGGCGTCCAGGAGTCATCCTAACCAGATGCCCAAGCCACCTCATCTGGCTCCTCTCGATGTGGAGGAGCAGTGACTCTGCTCTGAGCCCCTCCCGGATCACAGAGCTTCTCACATTATCTCTAAGGGAGAGCCCGGTCACCCTGCAGCCACAGCTCATGACCATAGGTGAGGGTGGTAACGTAGATCGACTGGTAAATCGAGAATTCTTCACCACAACAGACCGATGCAGTGTCCGCATCACTGCAGACACTGCACCGATCTGCCTGTTGATCTCTCGCTCCGTCCTTCCCTTACTCATGAGCAAAACTCTGAGATACGTGAACTCCTCCACTTGGGGCAGGACCCTATTACAGACACGGAGAGAGCACTCCACTCTTTTCCGGCTGAGGACCATGGTCTCGGACTTGCAGGTGCTGATTCTCATCCCCCTTATAGTTGGAGCACACCCTCTGGAGTACACCCTCCGGTCCCCCTTTTAGAAGAGGGGGACCACCACCCCAGTCTGCCAGTCCAGGGGAACTGTCCCCAATGTCCACGCGATGCTGCAGAGGCGTGTCAGCCAAGACAGCCCTACAGCATCCAGAGCCTTAAGGAACTCTGGGCGGACCTCATCCACCCCCGGGGCCTTGCCACCAAGGAGCTTTTTAACCATCTCAGCTACCTCAGCCCCAGAGATGGGAGAGCCAGCACCAGCTACCCCATACCCTTTTTCCTCATGGAAAGACGTGTTGGTGGGATTGAGAAGGTCTTCGAAGTATTCCCTTCACCGCCTCACAACGTCCAGAGTCGAGGTCAACAACCCCCCATCCCCACTGTACACTGTCTGGAAGTCATTCTCCATGGCCTCTCCAAACTCCTCCCATGCCCGAGTTTTTGCCTTAGCGACTGCCGAAGATGCGCTCCGCTTAGCCCGCCGATTCCCATCAGCTGCCTTTGGAGTCCCACAGGCCAAAAAGGCCCGATAGGACTCCTTCAGCTTAACGGCATCCCTTACTTCCAGTGTCCACCAACGAGTTTGGGGGTTACCGCCACGACTGGCACCAACGACCTTATGGCCACAGCTGCAGCTGGCCGCCTCGACAATGTAGGCATGGAACACAGCCCATTCGGACTCAATGTCCCCCGGCTTGCCCGGGACATGGTTGAAGCTCTGCCGGAGATGGGAGTTGAAACGCTTTCTGACAGGGGACTCTGCCAGACGTTCTCAGCAGACCCTCACAACACGCTTGGGTCTGCCAGGCCTGACCAGCATTCTCCTCCACCATCTGAGCCAACTCACCATCAGGTGGTAATCAGTTCCACCTCTCACCGGGAGCAACTCCAGAATGGAAGAGGGTCCAGTCCCTCTCAAGGACAGTGGTTCCAGAGCCCATGTCGTGCGTCAAGCTGAGTCCAACTATATCTAGCCGGAACCGCTCAACCTCACGCATCAGCTCAGGCTCCTTCCCTGCCAGAGAGGTGACATTCCACATCCCTAGAGCTAGCTTTTTTTCCCGTCTCTGGCAGCTGCCCAGCTCACACTGCACCCGACCCCTATGGCCCCTCCTGCAGGCGGTGAGCCCACGGAAGGGGAGGCCCATGTCATCCTTTCAGGCTGAGCCCAACCGGGCCCTATGGGCAAAGGCCCTGCCACCAAGCGCTCACCTCCATGCCACACCTCCATGCCTGGCTCCACAGGAGGGCCCCGATGACCCACGTCTGAGAAAGGGAAACCTTGGTCCTTGCTTTCTACTCATCATAGGTGCAGCTCAGGGAGGAGCCGCCACCTTAAAGTTTAGCTTTATTAATCCCCAAAGAGGAATTTGGGATCCCATGGGCATTCACATACAATACAAATAGCAACAAACAAAAACACTCAAACTGGACTCTGCTATAGACCTTAGCAACAATACAAAGGATAGTGAAACTTTGGCAGCTGCCCCTGCAACTCGACCCTAGATAAGCAGTAGAAAATGATGGCTGGATGGATGTAGTAAAGTCTGCAAAAATTAATTCTGAAAAAGAAAAAAGTTAAACAGAACTGACTGCCACAGAGATACTACTCTGTCCAAAAGAAGTTATTTTTTTTCCCATGTTTTCACACCTTCCACGTCCTGTTAAAGATTTTAAGCTCAGTCTGTTGCTTGCTTGTAGACAGATTGGAGACAATTCAAGAACAGTAGTGAGCCTCCAACTCACACTGCAATAAAAAATAATAACTGTACTTGTTATGAGGCTTACCCAGCCTTCCTAACATCCATTTAGGGAGTGGAACAATCATAGTGTCCATTTTCTCCTGGTTATAAACTGGTGAAGAGAGGTAATTCTGCACATAATAGTTCCTTTTGGCACCGTTACAGTAAAAAAGCTTAATTGCCTGTTTTCTGCCGGCTGTGAGGCTCAGCAGAGCAGGATCACAAAATTAATTAGAATGTACATTACTTGATTTGAATATAAAGCGAATCGTTTTTATTTTAGTCTAGCCACCCCAAGTCCAAATTCCTCTCAGTCATAAGAGTGAACCAATTTGATCTTTGCTCTGCTGCTTTAACAGTTTTCCTGCCTTTTGACATTTCAAATCTATCTCTAGTTCTTTTTTCTGATTTGTTCTTCTCACAAAATACAGTATGTTTCCAGCTTTTGTGTGAACCCTTAATCCCTTTCTAAATTATCTGGCCTTTAAACTGCACCTCATAGACGTGCAAAGTAAATTAGAGTGGTTCTGGTATCATTAACATTCTGAACATGATAACTTCCAACACATTATCTTGGTTTCAAAAATAGTCTTATTTTGTTTATTTACTTTTAACAGCAGGTTCTTATTTACATTGTGACAGCTCGCCTCTCAGTTTTAATTACACCTAGACATCAAAACACAAGAATACAACACAAACAACTTTTGGGGGACATGCCACCATATGGCGCATGGTGGGGCTGAGATGATGGAGGGATGAGTGAGGGGTTGGAACATTGGTGTGGGTGCTGGCCCACACCGGGTGGCTGTGTAGGGTGACCTGGGCATGGTGTGGGCCCTCTGCCTTGAGGGTCGGGGTTGGGGGTCTCTGGGCCAGAACATGTCTGCCTGCCTCTAGGCATGGTCACATTTGCAGGATCACACTCCTCTCTGCTCAATCCTCATTCTTCATCCTCTGTTTGCTGACACAGTCACTGAGTTGCCCAGCTACAGTATTTCTGTTTAGGTTTTTCTTACCTTTTTATGTGAGCATTTTTGGTACTTTGGTTGTTCTTGTGGTACATCTTGGTTTACCTGTAAAATTCTGTGTAGCAGCTGGTTGTCTGGTGTTAGGTTGGATTGAAGGTTGTTGCTTCTATTTACTTTCCTTTTTACTTCTCTCCATTACAGTCCTTTTTTTCTGTCCTAAATAAATAAGATAAAAATGAATGATGTGGTTCTCTTGGCTTCATCGGGCCGTGATCTTCAGCTCTCACTTGAGCGATTTGCAGCTGAGTGTGAAGCGGTTGGGATGAGAATCAGCACCTCCAAAACTGAGACCATGGTCCTCAGCCGGAAAAGGGTGGAGTGCTCTTTTCGGGTCTGCAATAGGGTCCTGCCCTCTCTCCCTAAGAGATAGGATGAGAAGCTCAGTGATCTGGGAGGAGCTCAGAGTAGAGCCGCTGCTCCTCCACATCTAGAGGAGCCAGATGAGGTGGCTCGGGCATCTGGTTAGGATGCCTCCTGGACGCCTCCCTGGTGAGGTGTTCAGGGAGAGGGAAGTCTGGGTTTCCCTGCTTAGGCAGCTACCCCCGCAACTCCAGATAAGCGGCAGAAAATTGATGGATGGATGGATGAACTTTAAACCTTAATTGTGGTCCCACCACTTCAGTGTGTATTTGGGTGTTGAACACAGCCAGAATCAGCCTGTAGAAGACAGAGATCCTCAACCGGCCTGCACTTCAAGAGGAGTACCATCCTCCTCATATCAGCTTTTTTGAGAGAAAACTGAATGTAATCTGTCAGTTCACTAACCTGGATCCATCATGTCTTCAGATTCTAAAATTGAGAAATAGGCTGACAGCAGACTGGCTAAACCGCAGTGGTTCTGTACACATTGATATTCATGCTTTTCTTCAGATGTTTCCCTTGTACATGTCTATGTCCAAATGTGCCTTTAGCGTTATCCAGTCTATTGTCAGTCATGCTTTATGGAGCCCAACCATATATCCCTAAAACACGACAGTCAGACCATCATTCTGTTTACTATGATGCTGGACAAATAAATAAAAGAGACAAAAGAGCATTAATGATTTGTGCTGCAATTACAAAATATTACATCTACTTCTTCTTTGTTGCTTTCAAGGGGTTGTTGTTGTTGTTTCTTTCTTGTTGAGCTATACTGCTCAACACCGCCCCCACTACTTTCGGTGGATCCACTGAATGTCCGTTTTCTTCCTCCTGTAATCCACTACCAGTTTCAGACTGAGAAAAATCTGCATTCAGCAGCACTGTCCATCCTCGCTGTTCCCTAATCTACCATGTCTAAGTGGTGCAATGAAAGTCAGCATTTAATAAATTCCCACTGTCATGTGATTTAACCTGCTGCTAAGGTGTATGTGAACAATGACAGTAACAACGCTTGTCAGCAGAGGATTTTTAAATATTAGGGATCTCAGAGTCCATGCAAAGCCTTTAGTCTTACCTTTTCTATCCCTTAAACAAATTTCCAATTTTAATATTGAAAGCATTTGCCATCCCTTATTTGTTAGAGTTTTATATGCAAACATATAATGATTATTGTCATAGCTTGAAGACAGCATTACATTAGTATGGATTTTAAAGAGTGTCGTATTTGTTGCTGGCCCATCTTCAGTGGAAGATATCAATAAGTCCTTCTGGACCAAAAATCACATCTGACTCACAACTATACATTAATTATGCTAATTTGTATCTGTATGGCATGATTTCTAATGTAAAAGGCATGATGGGGATGTTTGAACTGAAGGGGAAATTTGCCTTAAAACAGAATGCCCACATGCCATTTTCTCTGATCTTTGGAAATTAATATTCATGAAGATGAGAAACTATTACCCAAAGCTAGAAAACTCTCTGAAAAGGTCTTTAATCTACGATACCATGAAGAAACCCATTTCCGTTACATCACTGGCATGCCCTGCCATTAAAGAAAGAAAGAGAACGGTTAAATGATGCCCCATCTGGCTCCTCTACACTGAACGACATGATCCATTTAGACTTTCTCACTGAATCATCCACTGAAAACCATTTTGTGAAACTGTGTGATGTGGGCGGTATGAAGTGATTAATGGCTGAAAATAAAAGACTGTATTGTATTTGGAGGAAGGCAAACAAGTGACAAAGAATTGTGTACAGTGGATGATAAACATGACATTAAGGGCACCTAAAACACAAGCAGCGTATTCTGTTCAGTACCAGACAAACCATTTTTTTTGGAAGTGGAATTTCTTTTCTAATTTCTAAACTCACTCAATCCAAAAATATCTGCATCTTTGTTTGGTTCTGCCATTCTTCCATCCATCCATCCGTCCACCCATCCGTCCATCCATCCATCCATCCATTTATCCCTCCATCCACCCACTCATCCATCCATCCGTCCATCCATCCATCCATCCATCCATCCATCCATCCATCCATCCATCCATCCATCCATCCATCTATTTATCCCATTTTCCAACCACCCGATTGTGGTGGATGTAGTGGACCTGTATGGTTACGAAAACGCTAAAATCGACATGGTAGGGACCGTTACCCTTACACCCCATTACGGCTCCCAAGTTCTCCCTGCGTTCACCTTTCAGATGTCCGGTCAAGGTGCCAACCTACTCAGTGTTCTGTGTCCTGGGCTTCTCCATCACAGACAATGCGGGTTCAACTATTTTGACCATTACCACACCTTGGCAGCATCGTTGGCCATCGTTTTTTGACAGGCTGGGCTGTTTCACCGCTTTCAACCACCATCCTTTTATAGACCCAGCCGTGTGTCCCGTCATCCAACCGCTGCGCTGGTTGCCTCTTGCCCTACGCGACAACATCACGACAGAGTTACATAAACTATTGGACTCCGGCATCATCAAACGAGTTGACGCCTCACCCTGGATATCTGGCGGCTTGCGTCCCTGTGTTGATCTCAGACAGGTGAACAGGGCGGTTATACCAGACAGGTACCCGCTGCCCACCACGGAGGAGCTGTCAGCTAAGTTCCATGGTTCAATAGTGTTCTCCAAGCTTGACCTACGCCAGGGCTATCTACAAGTTCCCTTACCACCATGATAGCCTCACCACATTTGTGACCCACATGGGGGTCTTTCATTACACCCGCATGCCTTTTGGTCTCAGCTCAGCCCCCAGCTGCTTTCAGAAAATCATGACCACCATTTTTCCGGGCATCCCAGGTGTGGTTGTGTACCTGGATGACATTGTGGTGCACGGTGCATCGACCGCCCTGCATGATGACGCCTTTCCAGGATGCTTGACGTGCTCGCCTGCCACAACCTCACACTCAACAGTGAGAAGTGCATCTTTGTAGCATCTGCCATAATGTTTGTGGGGTTCTGCTTGACCACAGATGGTCTGAGCCCACTCCACTCAAACGTAGAAGCAATCCTACGACTGCCCAAGCCCACCTGTCCTGCCCAGCTGTTCCTGGGGATGACAGCCTTTTATCTGCATTTTCTTCCATGCTATTCAGAAGCCACGGCATCTTTGCATACCCTTCTCAGTCAGGGTGCCCTGGTCTTGGACCCCTGCATGCTCTGCTGCAGTCCGCCAACTCAAATCGCAGCTCACCTCCCCACCGGTGCTCGCCCATTTTGACATACTGAGTCCAATGTTCGTGACCTGCGACGCCTCTAACACTCTAACTCCACCAGGGCATGGAGAGCCCCAACCGAACCGAACCGAAGTACTCAGCCCCAACTGGTTCAGGTCACAAGCCCCTACGCCTTTATTGGTGGTCCGAGAGACTGCAGGCATAACATTTTACCACACAGTTCATACCTGGCAGGGAGAATGTGGTAGCGGACCTGCTCTCCAGAGCCACAATCAGCCCCATACAGGACACTGTTCAGGACCCCTTAGAGCCAGAGGTGGTCCTCATGCTGCACACGCCCCTCCAGACGGCCGTTTCCCTGCAGGAGCTCCATACTGCATCCACACAGGACCCCGTGTTCACCCAGCTCTGCACTTATATTTGCGAGGGGCTGGCCCACCAAGGTTTCGGAGGAACTAGTGCCTTTCCACTGCTTTCGAGATGACCTCTCCTGTTGGAACGACGTCTGTGTGGTGAGGGGACTATGCACCGTTGTTCCCACTACTTTGAGGGTGCGCGTTTTGGCTATGGCGCACGAAGGTCACCTGGGCGTGGTCAAGGTTAAACAGCGGTGCAGAAATCTGGTTTGGTGGCCGGGCGCGAGACAATGGTGAAACACTGCTCAGCCTGTTTGACAAGTCGCACAGATGTCACTTCTAGAAGATGTGCATGTGTGTGTTCAAGGCCACAAGGCTGGAATAAAGTTAGCTGACTAAAACACTGAGATATTTGTGTTTTCTGGACGTAACGGGCAGCTGCCACCATTATTGCTACGGTGTCTCTGAATGGACAAACAACTCTGTGTGTGAAGTTTTAAATCTGCAGTAGTGGCTTTGTTTGAAAGGAACTGGGAAAAAGAATTCCTTAAAAGTACCATAGAAGAAGACAGTGCATGTGTAGTTACCTGTAGTCAGTCATCGCTGCACCTGAGGCTGGATCCACTCACACATTAAAACATCTTTATGTATGTAAGAAGTTTGGCCACTGACGGCCACCATACATTCACAACAGTGCTATACCCATCTTTACCACTAGATGTCAGTAATACACAAATACCTTCAAGTTTTGTGCTGCTTGAAGAGATGCTAAATGTGGCCATATTCTCACACTTAGTTAACTTAAGAGTGTAGTAAAAGTAATAAATATTATACTTTTAGTATTAAATTACTCTGATAAAAGACAATGAAAGTGGAAGTGGAAGTCTGTGGGGGGGATTCTTACACTCGGGTCATTTTGAGGAGGATAAAAGTTTGACATTTACACAGAGATCGGGCAGTATTTTTCCTCCGTGCCTTCAGACACTTTGTGGTTCAGATTTCCTGCTGCTTTGCTTGTGACATAATTTTTCTCATTATGTGTAAAGTTTCTTGCTTTCGACAGAGAGTAAGGAGCACACAGAAGTTTTATTTAAAAGAATACTTTCTAAATTATACAATGTAAAAGAATTTTTTTCTATGGCATCTTTTTCTTTTCTTTTTTAACACCTAACAACACACATTTGCTATACTAGATTAACTACATTATTCTTTTTAAAGACCATGTCCTTATTACAAATAAAACCGTGAAGAAAATACAAAAAATACAAAGAAACAGATAAAGACTAGAGGGAAGAGGCATGGCAGTAATATATATCAGATTTTAAAGATGAAGAGGTCTTAAAAAGAAAACTGGATGCAGAGTTGGCTTATTCTTGCTACCGGTTCATATTCTCTTCTTTTCTGTTGTCAGTAAAGTTGGTGATGCTGATGTCCAGGTTTGTGATTAAAGAAAAGAATGCGATCATAGTCATTTCTCCCTTTTCTCTCTGCAGGTTGTAAATCACACGTGATTAAAATTGTGACTTTTTTCTAAATTAAAACTATTTATAAAAAACAACTTTTAAATAATGCATACATTTATTGTAATGCCCTGTACTTTAGCTAACAAGAAATAACACAACATTGCAGCCTGCTCGTCTCTGTTGCGTCTCATCATCACATCTGCTTCACTTCTGGCAAATCTAGAAACTTTTACATGAGGTGGCACAGAAGTGGCAGGAGATCTATCAGGGTGGCGTTGGTCATCCTCACTGCAGTATTTTACAATTCACGATGTTGTCAGCCTCAAAGTCATATTTTAATGTTTTATAGGCAATGGTAAATGGCCAGTACTTATATAGCGCTTTTATCCAAAGCGCTTTACACGTACGTCACATTCACCCATTCACAC
>JBAGKP010000008.1:33271392-33283798 GCA_037177255.1 Melanotaenia maccullochi | reverse complement strand
CAAAGTGAGATGTCTCTCTCTCTCTCTCTCTCTCTCTGTCTCTCTCTCTCTCTCTCCCTCTGTGTGTGTGTGTGTGTGTGAAAAAGCATAGTACTCATTGTCGTACCTGATTGGGATTTCTGCCTGAGTCATGGTAGATGGAATTTCATTTAAACCAGACAGCTGCTTTTGTTGGTTAAAGTTTTTTGTTCCTTGCCTGAATTGTGCATTTGTGAATCAAATTTTTCAAAACCATCCATCTTCTGATCTTCTTCCACACCGTAATATTGAAACTGTCAAAATACTAAATACTCACAACTGCTCATGATAAATAATCGCTGCATGTAGACGGTCCCCCAGGTCTGGTTGCTGGGTTCTGCAGTGCAGGCTCTTCCCGACTCTCGTTATTAAATGGATGGTGCTTTTGGCAGCCGAGTGTGTGGCTTGTTTGCCCGCGGTGTAAATGATGTCTGGTCTTCTCAGCAGGATACAGTAACTGCAGTCTGCTCATTGCAGAAGAAAATCCACCCCAGCACAACAATGATAATGTTTGTATGATACAGAAAGGAGGACTCATCTGGAAGCAGTGGTAGCTTTAACAACTGGACAGCTGATTTAATCCGGTGACTGGCTTAAGATCAGCCTGGACTTGACTAAAGTTTATAACCTGCTCACCGATAACAGCTCCTGTCAGGTAGAGCACATTTTGAAGAACTGAGTCACTGCAACTCTGGCATTCCCATAATAATAATCATGCAGGGTGGTAAACTCAATCTCAGAAACATTCTCATTTGATGTCTATCTAAGAAGAAGTCTCAAAAATATGTCTTGTTAGGAAAATGATAATTACCCCATTTAGATGTAGTGGTAATTGTGGTAATTGATCAGAAGAAGCTGGACCGGATCAAAGATCAAATATCTGGTCGTAACTATGCTGACGACACTCAGCTTTATATTACTGTCTCACCAGGAGACTCTGGTCCCAGACAAAGCTTCAGTCCCTGTCTCAGTCAAATCAATAGTTGTATGTTATCTTCAGTTAAAAAAAGATAAATCTGAAATAATTGTGTTTGGAAGCAAACATCAGTGTCCAGCTTCAGTCAACAATATTAAAACCAGCGCATCAATTCAGAAATCTTGGTGCCATTTTGGTCTCTGATCTAAATTTTAACATCCATATTAAAGCAAGAACCAAATTAGCCTTTTACCCCCTGAATAATTCATCTAAAAAGGGAACCGATGACTCAGCATGATTTAGAAAAACTCCATAATCTGTTTTACAGGTCTGCGTTTTTACAGATATAAGACACCTGCAACTTATCCAGATGCTGCTTGTGTCCTCACCGAGGCCAGAAACAACTCTCACATCTATACAATGGTTCTGGCTCCAGTCCAGAATATACCACTGATCTGCTGACGCACTATGAGCCACCCTCCCATCATGCTCTTGTATCGAGGCACTATTGAGAGCATCATAACTGGCTGCATCACTGTGTAGTATGGAAGCTGCATCATGCCAAAAGACCCTGCAACACACAGTGAAGGCAGCCAGCAAGCTCACTGGTGTCCTTCTGCCCTCCCTCACAGACATTTTCCTCACCCGCTTCATCCAGAGCGGCTTTAGGATTGTTGAGGTTCCCTCATGCTCCCAGATCAGCCTCCTGCCTTCAGGAAGAAGGTTCAGCAGCATTCGGGCTGCTCTAGACTGGCAAACACCTTCAACCTCCAGGATGTCAGGATGCTGAACTCTATTCAATACCTCCCCCTCTGCCTCCCCCCTCATTGGAAATTTGCTGTGTCACTAAATTTGTTTTTCCTCAACCTGTTTTTGTCAATGACAATTTCAGATAACTCCTATTATTGACATTTTGAGTAACATCAGATGACTTGCATGGAACAACATTTACTACACAGGTTTCTCGCTGTATTTTGAACAGTATGTTTGAATTGGGGAGTTAACCTCTTAAAAACTTTTCTTTATAGGAATTTTGAGGAAATCAACTGCTGTATGCCATGTTTTGCTAATTTATCTTAACATTTAATAAGATTTCCTCCTTAGACTTTATGGTGTACAAAGTTCCATTTTCTGTTGGAGAAATGAAAAACGAAAGCAAATTAGCTGCTGTGAAAAATTAATAAGTGATACCACAAATCATCCTCCACAGCGAGATGGAAGCTGAGCTCCCTGTGACTTTGCATTGGCGACAATGCAAGCTGAGAGCTCAACTCAGTCTCATTCACATCCTTCCTTTAACCTGAAAGAGAATCACCCGCAGCAGGACTGCTGGAGGAGAACATTACAAAAAGGTATGTGTCTTCTTCTGTGGTTTCAGACAGGGATCAGGTTGGAGGTTGCAGGAAATCATGCATAACCACACAAGAGACATGATCTAAAAAATAATACTTCAAGGCTGAATTTTAGTTTATTCTTTGTAGATTTTTTCAAAGGCTGGCTCTCCCACACTTCTCTGAAAGATGTGAACTTTAGCAACTAAGTCCTATTATTGTAATGTACTAGCTTGTTCTCATAAAAGGTCATGGTTGCTGCACACCAAATCTTCTGTATTATCATCACACATGTGCTGTTTTGTGTTACGGCCCCTGCTTATTGCGGGCAGCTGTGGCCAGTTTTATCACTGATTAGTGATTTTAGACCTGGAATGGCTGGAGCCGGCACACCTCCGTCTCCGCTCCTCTGATTGGCCATGCCTGGACCAATCAGGCTGAAAAGGCTGCAGCCAAGGCCAGTCTAGAGGGGGAGCAGCGGATGGCACAGGCTGCTTCCCCTCACATCCTTCACATGAGTCACCTTCTGGACTCTTTGTTGGAGAGAGGTTGGCTAGCACAAGTAGCCTTGTCTCCTTGTTGGCAGAATTTTGGTGGCAAGCTTTTCTGGGTGTCCGTTGTGCTACATGGTTGTCCTTTTGGTGTTAGACTGTTTTGTGTCTGCAGCAGGATTGCTCCTGGCTGTTTGGGTTCCATCAAGGGACTTGGTAGCGATCTGTGTTAGGACTCCCCTTCGATATTACACCCAGTTTCGGTTCAAGCTTGGTTACACCTTTAGGTTGTGTTCTGTCATGGTTATCTTTTGTTTAGTTCTGTGTTGGGCTAGGTTAGTGTTTTCCTATGTTGTGACAATGGTCACCTTTAGTTTATGGATCTGCTGCTTTTTTATTTGGGTTTTAGGTTCCTCGCCGAGTTGCAGTCACGTCGTGGTTTGCGCACTGTGGGTTTTGGGTATGTTTTGGTTTATTTCTTTCAGCAGGTCCGCTAACCCCAGCACTTGTTTATTTTCTGTATTTTTTCATTACAGGTTATTCGTCGTTTCACGGGTGTTCAGGAGCCTTTCTTTTATCTTCTGGAAGGTTCCCTGGAGTTAGTTGGGGATGACTCGACCATTTTGTCTTGTGGACGCGAGTGAGAGCTGTTCTGAAAAGACTTTCGGCTGCTTCTGGTGGAGAGTGGTGCCGTTTGGAGGGTTCACTCCGTTCTGGAGACTGGTACCCGGAAGCTGCTATGGCGATGACTCTGGTGGGAGTGTGTGTGTGTGTGTGTGTGTGAGTGTGAGTGTGTGTGTGATGGAGGTGGTAACCTGAACTTTTGGGCCGCTGCTTTTGCAGGGCGCTCTGGCTTAGGGGCGACCCTTTGTGAGGAGGAGGACGTACCTCTCGGGAGTTGGGAGGGTGAAGCAGGAAAGCCTGTAGTTCTCTCCTGTTATGCCGCCACTTGTCCTGACACCCTGGTGGGGGTGAAGGAGGTGGGCGGTGGTGTGTGTAAGCTGTGTATGTTCAGACGCCTCTCCTTGTTCGCCGCGTTTGCTGCAGCTTCCCCTCCTGACTGGCTTCGGCTGCAGCCTTTTCAGCCTCAGCCTCTAACAAGCTGCAGCCTGATTGGTCCATAGTGAAGCCAGTCAGTCGGGCGGGGACGGAGGTGTGCCGGCTCCAGCCTTTCCAGACCGGGCCTCCAGATCAGGCTTCTTGTCATGAAACCATGCTGCCTTGTCTAGCTTAGAGAGCTGAGGGCATGCTAAAGGAAATAGCTGTAGAAAATGTCCATCTTATTCTATTAAATAGATGCAACATATCCTAAATTATTATGACACATTGAACATTGAAGCAAACTAAAGATGTGGTTCATGGAAAATGTGTAAACGTGAATATAAAGACTCAAACATCGTTCAGAGTGTCTTTTCCTCAGTCTGTTTGCATTTGATGGAAATGAGGATCTTGCTAAATCTGGCATATTTCTGGCACTATGGCAGTACGTTCATTAATACAGTCCCATCCAACTATTACAAATACATAAATACAAATGTTCATGTTTCAAGATCAGAAAATTATAGTCTTTCATGGACGGTGGAGTTTTATACTTGGTCATGATTCCTGTCACAATTCAATTCCATTCAGCTTTACATGACAACAAAGTCATCTTAAGACATTTTACAGATATGATCAATTCAAGCCAATTCATGCAAATCAATAAAACAAATCCACATAATTTCAGTTTATAATAACTGTGTTCATACATACCAGTTCATAAACATAAAATAGCCTCGTTTAGGAAACCAGCAGATTGCATCAAATCTTGACACGGTTTAAGGTTTCTTTATCAACACCATGGGTGGGTTTGTTTGGCAGAAACAATAACTTGACATCGGATCGAGTGGGAAGTCAAAACAAAAACACAAAATATCAGCAAGGTTAAGTAAAAAGCTCAAATATGATTAATAAGATCAAGATAGAGCAAAATAAATAGATAAAACCACAATAGAAAAAAAAACATGAAGAATTTCAAAGTTGTAATGCTTAATAGAGCTAAAGAATGGGATAGATAAACAGAATAAATAAAATAAACTGTCACTTGTTCTTATTGAGCTCTGTGACAGCAGATAGAACAAAGCTGATTTTCTAAGACTCAAAATCTCCATCCAGAGGGAAGAAGCTAAAATTCCTGTTGAGTGTACAGGGAGGCTGGACAAGACGCTGAATCACCAATCAGGTGGCTGGACCATCTCACTATTTAGTTGAGAGAGTTGAAGGCTCCGCCTCCCATTGGACTCCTAGAGACTCTGGGAACCACATGCAGTCTGAGAGAGAAAAGCTTTGTTAGGCCTATGAAGTCTTCAATATACAACGGAGCCTGGTCACAGAGAGCTTTATATGTGAGGAGAAGAATTTTAAATTCTAAACTTTTCAGGAAATATTTAGAATTATAACAGTCCAATCAGGAAGTAATGAATCCATGGACTAGTCCATGGACAGGATATCCCTAATTATGGGAATATTATGTAGGAAAAAGAATGTGGTCATAGAAACCTTTTTTATATTGAACCAAAGACCAAATCCTGGTCAAAAATAACACCAGGTTCCTCCGTGTAGAACCGGAAGCCACATTAATGCCATCCATACATAGCCAGACAGTTCTGTCCTGAGTTTTTCAGTAGGGCTGGCAATTAATCGAATTTTAATCACAATTACGATCTGGGTTTTCCACGATGATAAAAATGAAAGGATCCAGTTATTTTTGTCCTTTGCAGTTTCCTCTTGTGCAGTTTTCAGTTGCAAATCGAGCGCCACTGACTCCCACAGACTCCTCCCACAGACTCCTCCCACAGCCCCGTCTGCTTTAGTTTTAATCAGCGCGAGTTACAAAAACCTCGCCGGTTATGGGCTGGACACACAGGAGACGACGTCCCGCCTTCTCCATTCATTTTTATCGAACTTGCGCGATGAAGCAAAAATCATTGCCCTCCTCCAGACAAGCGACAGACGACATTCATGCATGTGAAATGTTGCACCCAGAGACACAGAGAGACAACGACAAACAGAACAACCCGGGATTTAAGAAACTCATCAACACGTTGGACACACCATCACTGCCATCTCGTCTCCATGTTATGGGCTCGGCACACACACACACTCTCGCTCTCTCTCTTTCTCTAATCGTGTTAAATAGTAGAGATCTCAATCAAAATAATCATGATTATCATTTTCCCCATAATCGCCCTATTTTTCAGGTCCAAAGTCAGCAGCTTCAGTCTTGTCTGAATTTAGAAGGAGAAAATTCAGTCGTCCAGGTTTTCATGTCTTTAAGACATCTTTGTAACCTACGAAATGATTGGTTTCATCAGGCCTGAAGGACGAGTAAACCTGAGTACAGGCTGACCAATGATAATATTTAAAGGTGGTTTCTTTAGGTGATGTAATGATGTGGTGACACCTGCCACAAAACATCTTCCCAGAAACGCATCAGCTCACAGTTTAAAGTAAAATGTGAGTAAAAGTGAGTAAAATCACTTTGTATTATATGTTTGGGCAAATTGTATCATTTCTAGTGAGGGTGTAGGCTGTGCATTGGACTAATAATGTTTTACATGTTTAAATTCTGCAACAGGTTCAGCAAAGATAAAACTTTAGTTAATTTAAATCCTCAATTGCTGCAACGGAAACACATTTTTAACAACAAATATTACAGGTAATCGAAATTAAATATTACAGGGAAATGTGTAGCAGTCAGCTACAATAAGAAGAGAAATCAGATTTGTGACTTAGTGAACAGGGAAGGAAGAAGGAAAGACTGGTGAGGATGCGTCTGGGTTTCCCCTTCACTGATGTTATTTTCCTATTTTATCTTCAGCCAGTTGATGGGAGGATGGATGTAGAGTTAGCTGGAGAGGTACACACAGCAGGAGGTATTCAGAAAAGCAGGAAGTGACTTCTGTCCTACAACCCTCTTTCATTTTTAATATAAAAGGTTTATGCATGCTCAAGCTCCAAAACAGAGCAGCAGCAGGGGCAAAAACAAAGTGTGAATCCATGCATGAACAGGAAGCTGTTCGGTCTTTGTAAACAAGTTTGATGCTCATCTTTACAAACTCCCCCATCTTTCTTGTTCTTGTCCTTAAAATCCTCTCCAGTCAGCCACCTGGAGTCACTCTGGCTCTGTTTAGGGCCAGAGAGCCTCAGACACATCTAAATCTTAATTAGCCGGCAGTCTGGTTTGAGCCTGTTTTACAGCAAACTCAGGCTGTTTGATGGTGGTCAACCTGTAACTCCTCTTTCCCCTAATCTGGTAAAACGGATTACAAACGAGCTGTTTGATCATGTTATGACAGAGAAGAGAGGCACCAGCTGCCTTGTTTCAGCATCAAATGTTACATAATCTGCTCTGCACAAGTGTTTTCAAAACTTTTATTTCTTGTTTTATTGAGCATACAACTAAGTTACAGTAGTTAATGACATCATATTCATCTTGTTTGAAAAGAAAAACGTTGGGTTTACACTAAAAATGAAGAAATAAAGATGCTGACTGTAGGAGTCTGCTGCATGACGGTGAGGACAACCATGGCCCAGTGGTGGAGGACTCTGCCAAATAGTGCACTAAAGCCCACATGCACCTAAATACTGACAAAAGATATTTTATTGATGTTACGAAGTCCTCTCACTTGTCACCACAAACCATAATAACTGACATCGACGTTTGGCAGGCGGAACGGTATCCTGGTCCCGGTTCTAGACAAGTTGAAGTTGGATGCAGTGGAAGCAGTGTTTTTTTCTGTCGGTGATTCCAGTGGAACGTCATGATTGATGTGTGAGTGGATTTTATTGTTTTGATGTATTGGTGTGTGAGGACCTGTCTGTACACTTAGTTTCCCATTAGGGACAATAAAAGTATTTGGACTTAAACTTGCCTTTCAAACAATAATCTAGGAAGTGTTCCTCTTTCAAACACTGCTGTGATAACTGTGGTCACATCAGAGAGGAATAAATATCTTTACATTAGTAATCTGGATCACCAATAAGTTCAGAAAACACAGAAAAGATTAGATGGTTGTTTTGGTGATAGATGTGGTGGTAGACTGGATCCTGGTGTGGTGGTAGGAGGATCGGTTCTGGTCTACCCTCTGGTCGTCGTAGACTGGATCCTGGTGTGGTGTGTAATGGAAACCTGGCTTACTAGTGGTTCCTGGGTTACTCCTGACTAGAGTTGGCGTTGTCCTGGCTGTATTCTTACTGTATGGCTAACAGAACGTTTATTTTCCATGTTCATCATTATGTTCTAGAGGACACATCTCCATATGATGACCCTGGTGATTTAGAGTTGTGAGTAAATCTTATGTGTGATTAATGCGTTTCACCACCAAAGGGGTGGGTTGTAATGGGAAATTAGACACATAACCTTTATATTTGTGTGATATTTAGATGAGACATGTAATCTTGCGCTTTGTAATATAAAACCATGGCTTATATTTCACTGCAGTAAAATGACCTGCACCCAGCAAATATTTGGTAATTAGCTTTTCTCTTTTATCACACGACTGTTAGCATTCTTCAGAAACTCTGTAACTCATCAAGGAAAAGAAAGTGGTGTGATAAGAAAACCAGTCTGAGCAGGTTTTGAAGACAGTGTACTGAGGGCATGCACCTGCACACATACGAGTCTATATTAACCAAGCCCGTGTGTATCGCTGCGGACTCGCTCAGCCAAAGCTGTTTTTACTGTGTTACTTGTATTGCTGATCAGCTCTTAATAAAATACTTTGTTTGATGCTCACTTAGTGTGTGATTTTGAATAAAATTTCCACTTCAGGTGGTAGGGGAATCAGTTCTGGTCTACCGTCTGGTGGTGGTGGTAGGCTGGATCCTGGTGTGGTGATAGGGGGATCGGATCTGGTCTACCCGCTGGTGGTGGTGGTAGGCTGGATCAGAAATATCTCCCTCTCTCTTCATTCTTATATCTTCCTCTACCTAACCAGACTGGTTCCAGGAGCTATTTCTCCATTTTTTCATGCAGTAGCTACTTTAAAACCAGCTAGCATCCTTGCTAGCCTCCTGTTTTAATAAAACCGGATCATGTAGCGCTAGCTTAGCCAGCGCTAAGTAACCTGGATTCTGAGGTTCTCTTTAAGCATCTTTATAGTTTATTTTCAGCTTCAATGTCTTAAGCTTTCATGTCTTAATAAGAGACTTAAATATAGTGAAACTGCAGAAACACAAGAATTCTCCACACTAGATGTTTGTTCGACACTCTACGTTTGTCATTGCTGTTTTTTCCTCAACGTTAACACAGATTGCTTTTGTTGCCTCTTTTATGCTTTTTCAGAAAGAGCCTATAAGGACATGACCAAAGCAGGAAGATAAAGACTGACACCCTGAGATGGAGCGGTGCTGTATGCTGCGCTAACTGCTTATGTCACATCAAGCAGGGAGGGGGGCATGTGGGGGGGGGGGGGTTAAGGGAAAGGGAGGTAGGTGGATGAATGGTGAGACAGAGCAGTAGTGTATGAGCCCTGGGCCTTGTGCGATGTGCTCAATGCTAACTGCTTGGCTTGGTTCTTTGCCAGAGGCTTATTCAGAACCAAGGACAGCTCCCCTGGCCTCGCAGTCGCTCACCGGGGAGAGACACATTTAGATAAAGTCTCTCTCTCTTTGTCGCTCCCGTTTTCTTTCCACTCAAACTCGTTTCGTTTCATCAGGGAACCCACATTTAGCTATGCTCTCTTTCTTTGTCAGTTTTTCTATTCAAACTCTCTGAGGAATGTCAAATTTATAGTCATCCTGCCCTCTATCTCTCTCCTCCTTTCTCTAAGCTCGGTTTCTCCTCAGTTCCTCTCCAGTGAGGCCACATTTAGAGTCTGCACCATAGGGGAACACCATGGCCTTTACCTCCTATTCAATTAGGCCTTGGCTGTGTGTGAAGCACACACACATGCACACACATGCTGCTGCAGCCTAGCTGAAACTGATGGCACACACACATATGACCTCACACAGAAACAGGTACCACACACACACACACACACACACACACACACAGACATGGTTAACATGTTTGCTGCTGCCTGATGTTAAACTTTTACAGGGAAATTCACAGTGAATTAATTGGGCTGGACACATTAATGTGATATTATTGTTTTATTATTGTGTTAACACATTAATTAATTAACACACAATTATTTTATTACTTTATTTATTTGTATACTCCAGGTAATATATGGTAGGAAAGATACTGTGCTGCTCCACAACTCATAACCGTTTTAATTTAAACCTCTAAGGCAATAATTAAACGAAACTGAGGCACATTTTTTACATAATTGTTTACGTGTATTTTGGGGTTAATCAGAAATTTTGTAAAATTTTATAAAAATAAGAGAGGGCTTTACTCTTAGAGCTGACACCCACCCACAGTCGTATGGGAACATCAGCTGTTTTTCATAATTTATTCACCCATTTGTGGTAAAGAGGCTCCCCGTGTGTCCTCCCCTTCCCGAGGAGGCTTTCCCAAACATTCACTGCTGGTTTGGGTTCAGAACTCCATGAAAGCAGGCTAGACATCTTTATGCTTATTCATGCAAAAGTGACCTTCATCCAGGGGTGATGAATTTAGTCCACATCGCCCTGGCTTGGCTCGCTACTGCTCAACATGGCCGTTTCTATCATAATAGCAGGTCGTGGTGTTTTGATGTTGGGCCTGTTTATTTCCCAGTGACTCGGCTCATCAACTTACAGGATGTAGAAGTTGGCCTTTGTTAGCCTGTCACAGCAACATGATGGTGTGGTGTCATGTTAAATGTCAGCACTGTTATCGTGTGAAATGTTTTTCTGAGCTTGGAGCGGGTAAGCTAGCAGATGAAGCTGTTTATGGGTGTTTGGTTGAAGATTGCTGCATCTCAGGGGGAATTCTAAATTAAACAGAGAGAAGTGAATGAGAAACACTGAACAGCTTTGGCTCAGTTGGGGTTGGCTTCTCAACGTCCCAGTGCGTGGACTTTGGTGCTAACATGGGTTTATTTTTTTTACCAAAAATAAAAAGTTTAGATTTGCATTCAAGCTGGGAGATGACTCAGAGGCTGGAAAAAGTGTTGCGGTACAAGGCTCAGCAGGAGGTCCAGTACGGACATGAATAAAAGCCTCCCAGTGATGGGAAAGAAGCTTATGGAAACCCATTGTTGCCAGTTATTAATGAAAAGTATGAACAACATCTTATAATGATGATAGAAAGTCAAAATAATTAGATTCAAAGTCAGTGTGATAAGAAAAAAAACTTCATAATAATTAAATAAAATATAAATGAGATAAAAAAAAAATAAACCAATGTTACGTTCCCCTCGGCTAGGAACAAGGTAAAGGTAACAAAGGACAAATATCTGGAATCCGGAGATTTGTAAAAGGAATATCAATTTTATTCCACCACAAAATAAATTAAACAAAACACAGAAATATTCACAAAATACCTCAGAAACTTTAAAGATAACAGAAAAGGTTCCTATAAAAGAAAAACCTGGCAATATATACAAACAAAACTATTAAATAAAAGGTGTCCTTTTTCAGGTATAATAATTTCTACAATAAAACCCGAAAACCAAAAGTCCTCCAGATAAATTCTGGGATTATCTACAAATACAAAACAAACCCAAAATAAAAAGATCCAAATTAGATAACTCAAAATGCGTCAATTACTGAACAGTTTAACACAAATGTCAATAACACAAACCAAATTCCACCACAACAAAAGCGGTTAGCTTAAATAACAAAGAGAGTCTTTTCACCACAACAAAGAACGCAATCTGAAAAGCTCAGCACAACCAAATCCAATATTTTCTATATGTTTACCAACCAAAGTATTCCACTATACACGAACGAAGCCACCCTGGCGCACTGGTGTCACACAACCACACAGCCGCGCTGACAGGCTGTTGTCCGGGTACGTAGCCGTCCAATCCGGACATCAGAGGGAAGGGACTTGGAGCGTTAGCCAATCCCCGCCTTGCTCTGGAAGTTTTCCATAGTCCTTATGAGTGCACAGGCCTGGGGCCATAACACTAATTATTAGATAAACTATCATCATGAGCTAAAAAAAATCTGAATTAAATTGATCTCAATAACTTTAACTAATTAGAACGAATTTTCTAAAAATTATGACATTTTCTACCATTACTTTTTTATTTAATTAAGTTAAATTGTTAAGTTATCTCATAATTACGACTTTCTATTGAGTAATACTTACCTTGTCTCTAATTACTATTTATCTCATAATACTTCATAATTCTTTTTCTTACAATTATAACTCTGCCTTTCCTAATTATAACTATTTATCTCAAAATTAAGACTGTCTACCTCATAATTATAAAATTTTATCTAATAATTATATATAGACAGTTTTAAATGTATAAGTTGTGGGAATGGCTTCAGAAGCTGGAGTCCTCTCATAGTTTTGCAAATGAAAGCAGTGCAGGTGCAGATTCATTCAGTCTTCCTTTGGTCATCAGCACACAGCAGAGATTTTACTCATGTGGCCAAACGACAGGATGGACAGGATAGACAGGATGGACTGGATGGACTGGATGGACTGGATGGACTGAATGGACTGGATGGACTGGATGGACTGAATGGATACGATGGACTGGATGGACTGAATGGATAGGATG
>JBAGKP010000008.1:33186974-33198681 GCA_037177255.1 Melanotaenia maccullochi | reverse complement strand
CTTTATAGTTAAAGATATGATCAGTTATATCTCTACAACAGTGTACATGAGAACTACTGTATAAAGGAGAAATTTGTGAAGCATATTTAGGAGCACCTGCTCTTGTCTGTCCATTAAATCTAGGTCTCTCTAGAGTTGTAAATAACATCATATCTTTAACTATAAAGTAGGTCAAAGATTGATGGCTACAACCTGATGTGCACTATATCCATGTCTTTTCAAAGCGTGGTAGTCGTGACTCTGCTCCTGTCAGTCTGTTCACCTTCTTTGTATCCCCCTGGCTGATTTACTCATTCTGTCAGTCCTTTATACATGTACTCCTTTTAAAATGCTAGTATCTTACCTAAGATAATAATACTTTTTCATATGCTTCCAGCTGTAATTGAAGCCATTTTTGACTGACACAGCTGTCTCCTTTCTGCTCCATCTGGGTCTTAAACATAAAATTAATATGTTACCATAAATTTATTTGACATGTATCCAGTATGGGGTATGATTTCCCCTCTGCACCTGTAACTTGACATCTCTCATCTTTCTTCTTTTTGTTCTCTATTCTTTGTTTCCAACTCCACGAAGACCTTGATCATACACAGATGATGAGTCCAGGAAGAGAAGTCATCCAAGTGAGGTGTCCTAGAATAACGAAGGTTGGATTGATTACAGAGAGAAAGTTTTCTCTTTTCTTCTAGGTTTAAATTAGTGTTGAAACCTAGAAGAGAATCACCAACACAACTTTTTAAATTGGGAGCCAAACGAAAGACTTACAGAAATAACCGCATGGTTACGGCCGCTTTTACCAAGAAAACAAAGACGTTAACAGCACATCTAATCAACAGAGCATTGGTTATCCTTAGTTTTCTCCCTGTAGTGTCGTTAGTTTGTGTACTCAGCTACCACCTGGAATATACACAGATTATCAGTCCAGTTAGGAAGGAAGTTTTCTAAGAAAGCTGTCCAGAATGAAGACCTTTGGATTGATTGAGGAGAGAATGTCGGATTAGAAGCGGAAGCAACAACAAGACCAATTCTGATCCATATCCTTCCCTCTGGCTTTTGGAGCCAGTTGGTTGGCTAAAGAATCATTACTTCTTGATCTTCAATAGACAAGTTGCATCTATCCTCTCTGGGAAAATTTTAAATGAAGGGGTATGGCCAAGATGTTGGATGCAGGAAAGAAAAAAAAGTATAAAAGTGAAATTTCAAGTTACATAAAATAGATACAACATCTTCTAAGTGGGACTACTGAAACTCTGTAATAGTTAATTCAGTCTAAACTGTTAAACGTTGGATGAAAATACAATGAAACTTACATCTAAAGCTCAGCAGATTATATTATGTCTCTCTAGAATACACATATTCAGTCCTGGATTTACATGTTAGTGGCTCTTAGAAAGCAGTGTTCTACAACTAATGATGCTTTTTATTGGAATACTGGCTGGAAACATGGCAACAGTGGAGGCACAGTTATGCATCACAATGACCCACAGAAGAATATTTGTGATTTTATTCTGATTCATGAGACTGCCTGCAGTCTCACGCCATCCCATTTTCTTTCTCTCCCACTATGCCAGTTAATTTTGTTGAGTTCCAGAGTTTGTTTTTTTTTTCTTCACAATTCTGTGATTATCAGAGTGAAAAAATACAGCTAAATGTTGTTCCCATGGATGCTGTTGTCTCCTTCCTGGGGTGTGTGCTACTTCAGTAACTGTCTTCTCCTTATTTTCTACCAATCATCTCACTGCTGTTTCATTAGGGTTGTAAAATAGTGTACATGTGAAGAAATATGCAGCAAAGGTTTGCTGATAAAAAACGAAGTTTAGAGTAATCAGGATAGTGTATGGCTACACACCAGATAGTACACATTCAGCAAGAGTTTTATCTGCAGTTCCAGAGACAATATAAATAAGTACAAAGCAGTGATGGGTGGTAATGGATCAAGGACCCTCACATACAGATACTCACTCAGAGACAGCTCATAACACAACTGGTGTCCTTGGTAAAGAAGCAGCAACCCAGTTTGTTTTTATGCAAAGACTCAAGTGTCATTTAATCACAAAGAACACATCTTCTTGCAGCTTCGTCCATTATTCATGTGTTTCACTGATACCGCTAAGTTAATGCAGTATTTTAATTGGACACAGCAGTCTTGAAGTCTTTATTTTGAAATGCCTTGAGTCCATTTTGATGATGGACTCATGGAGTTTAAAAAATATCTCTGAGTTATGATTTAATTCCACCACTGTTTACAGCCTTAAATGTGTTATCTGTAATTACAGTCAGACCAATAGTCCTTTACCGTCTCTGCATAGCCATCCATTTTCTACTATTTTAGACTTTTTAAAGACATTTTAAACTCAAGCTCTCTCATGATTAAGCATGAGTGTGTCCTTATGTGCACTTGGCACTCTGGGTTGCAGCTCAATCATCGACTTCATAGTTGTGTTATCAGACTTATGGTGCTGTCAGCTGATCACTACCTGGTGGGGAGTTAGCTCTGATGGTTAGGGAGGATGCTAGTCAGGTCCAAACATGTTGACATAGTACCCTGTCAGAAGGAACCTCAACTCCCACCTCTAGCAGGACTCTGACCAGGTCCTGAGGGAGGCGGGGGGCATTTAAACTGACTGTTCCATGTTTTGATCCTTCATTGTCAAAGCAGCTGAGCAGATCCATGGCCGTAAGGTAGTTAGTGTCTGTCATGGTGATAATCCCTGAATGTCACTGTGCATTGTGAGGGATACAGCATGGCTGAAGGTGTCCCATTGGGTCTTTTTGGCCTGTGGGACTCTGGAGGCAGCTGATAGGTATTACCAACCCAAGCAGAACGGCTTTGCCGGCCACTGAGGCAAAACTAGCAATGGGAAGAGTTTGGTGAAGCCATGGAGAATGACTTCTGAATGGCTTAGAGGAGATTCTGGTCCACTCTCCAGCGGCTCAGGAGGGTAGAGTAGTGCCCCAGCACACAGGGGCACTCGACTCAGGGTCTCCTCTCGGGCTGGGGTTACCAGGTAGTTTATGAGTCGATCCCCCTCTGTTGTACACTGGCAGGTGTGTACAGTCCTTGTAAATGATGTTTACGTCCAACCATACAATTACAGCAAGTCATGAAACGGTCACAAGCCTTAATGACTCAATTTGAAAACATGAAATTCTGCTTGCAGACATGAAAATAACAGCAGAAATGAAGCACAGTTGATCAGCATTTCCTAATACAGTCTGAGTATTTGTAATTATTAATTTTAAGAGTTTCTATTTGCTGCTGGAGCTGAACGCCTGACAACCAAACACTGGTTCCAAGCTTCTCCCAGTCACCCATCTCTGGGTCTTCAAACAAAATCTACATCCTTTCCTCACCAAACTCATTTTTTATTTATCTATTTTGTCATTTTAACAACAAAGTGGGAGATATTTATAATAAATTTTTATTTTGGTTAAATAATAAAATAAAAAGAATTTTTTATTAATTTAATTTAGTTTTCCTTTGGGCTTAAAGTGTGCAAACAAACAAACAAACAAACAATGAAATAAAACACACGTTACAAGCTCAGTTCTATTGCAAGATGTAGATTTTAGAAATCCACATAGATCACATGGATCCTGAAGACCTGCAACTCCAGACATGAAATGCAAACGCACACAGAAAGCCCTCAGCAGGCCTGACCCCAGAGATTTCACTACTTCCTGAACCATGATGCATCAAGTCGTCTCCGTTTCTGTGTAAATTAAAGACAAACATTTAAAACTAAAGAGGTTCAGGCTCTCTGATTTCAATATTAAAGTTCAAACTTAGTGTTAAAGTGGTGACGGTACAAACTCTAACTCAAACTTGACTGAAGAGCAAACAGAACATCAAGATTTTTAGCTGGAAGCTCCATCAACCTCTGCCAGTGAAATCTAGCTGAAACATTTTTTTCCTTTGTCTGTCTCCAGTCTCAATGGGAATGACGCTGACCTTCATCTTTCTTCTCAGTTTGTCTGCTCTCTATAGAGTAGAAATTGCTAATGTGAAAAGCAGTGTTGCCCTCCCACCAGTCCATCCATCATAGCCAGGCATGCTGGCACTGCAGCTCTTCGTTTGACATTTACCTCCCCTCCACTTCTCATTTCTCTTTTCCAATCTCTTGATCTTCTCCATTCCCTTAGATGAGTCATACTTTGCATTTTCATGTAAATGTGCCTCCTACTCTTTTCTTTTTGCTAACTTATATATAAAGTTTGGTAGCGTTTCATATTGCTTGCCCTCAGTTTTAAATGAACATCATGAGCAGACAAAAGGGTGAAAGGGATTTACTGTATGTAGTGTTTCCTGTGGGTCCACATTTACAAAGACGTGTTTATAATCGACAACATCTTTACTTTTTGTTAAATTGTTATTGCGTAGATTAGGATTCGTGAAGCATTTCAAATCAAAGAACTTCTCTGTGACCACACAGCAGTGCACACGTTTTATCTAAACAGCAGGCTGTTGCAGCAGAGACGCCCATCACTGACATGCTGTAAAATTTCTAGTAAGCTTCTGGTTTGAAAATGTCTCAAGCACAAATGCATTAAATCTGTCCTTTAAACTGGTGTTTGGAAGTTAATGAAACTTGCCTATCACATATTAACACCTTCAGATCTTGTTTGTGTTAAATCTTGTTGGAGTTTTTTGCTAAATTGTGACAGAAAATTCAAGCACAGTTTAGAAAATGCATCCAACCCAATCACATCACAGTATTACATCACACTGTCATTACAAGGTAGCATAAACAGACAAAACCATATTCAACAGGATGTCCATGTATAAGTCTAGTCTGTTGACCGGCTTGCACACCCGTCCGGCTCTGGTTCGGACTTCTCCCGGTGGAAGGGCGGGGATGTGTGCACGGCCTGTGACTGCACCTGAATCTGGGGAGATAGTCTCTTCAGTGACGACCGTTTCGGCCAGAGGGTTTGGTCTGGTCCGGAACTGTCCGTTGATGTCTGTGTGGGGTTTTGGACCAGTAGTGAAGAGGTTTCTAGCTGGAGGTGTCGTCTGTTCCTCCGCAGCACTGTCCCTTTTGGTGTGTTGATCAGGTAAGATCTTGGAGTAGAAGAGCCCATACAATGACTGTCCCACTGTTGCAAGAGCTGGAACAAACGTACCCAGGTAGTTTACCACACCTAAGACCCTTTTTAACTCCTGTACATTTCTTGGAGGTGGTAACTGGTGAATTGCCTCCACTTTTGCCGGGTCTGGCCTGACCCCAGACTGATTGATAATGTCACCCAGAAATCGTAGCTGGCTCTGTCCTAGTGAACACTTATCTTTGTTGAGTTTCAGGCCTGCTGACTCAATCCGCTGCAGCACATTGTCTAGGGAGGCAGTGTGTTGCTCCATTGAAGTCCCATAGACTAAAATGTCATCCATGAACACCTCCACTCCTTCTAAACCCTTGAGGGTCTCGAGCATCTTTCGCTGGAAAATCTCTGGTGCACTAGTGATTCAAAACGGTAGTCTTTTGAAACAGTACCTGCCAAATGGTGTGATGAATGTTGTCAGTTTGCAGCTGTCTGGGTGGAATTTGCCAGAATCCGCTGCCAGCATCCAAGGAGGAAAACACTGTCGCACCACTTAGCTTGGCAGTTATCTCATCTGATGTAGGATGTAGTGTTCCCTTTTTATTTACCTGTTCAGTTTTGTAAGATCCACACAGATCCTGGCCTGTGCTGCGTTCTTTCTTTTTTTTATTGGAACCATAGGTGCACACCATTCAGTGGGTTGTGTCACTGGATTGATAACGCCCTCATTCTCCATCCTCTTCAGTTCCTCCTTTACTTTCTAAAGCATAGGGAAAGGCACACAGCGAGCAGTGTTTACAGCGTATGGAACAGCATCATTCTTTAGTTCAATTCTGACTGGCTCAGTTTTTAGTGTACCATGCTCATCGTAGGCTTGTAGGTGGCTAGTGTTGGATTTGACCTCATCCACTAGACCTACAGCACGCCTGATACCGGTGGCTTAACCTGGATAATTATCCATTCGTCTTGCATTTATTGGTGTTTTTGTTTGAACTGCTGGTGCTGCATTCTTTCTGGTTCAGATGTATGATTGTTGATACGTGATGTGGATTTGGGTCTGCTACAAATTAATTGCCTTTTGGGGATCAATAAAGTTGTCTTGAACATTAGATGTTGACCAACGTAAGTTTTTCATTGATGAACTTAATTTTTACAAAGATCAAAAGTAAAAACATCCAGACGTAGAAACGTGGAGCTGAGACAGAAAACAATGTTTCTAAGTTGCATGTGACAGTGATGATTTATCATCTCATCTGACGCTGTTTCTCTTCTCTATAAATTAAACACTTTCAGCTAAGTGGGGTTTAGGTACGCTGGGGAAAGCGGATGCTGCACCGCAGATCTTCCAGCTGGTAGACGACCGACATACATCCTGAGCTGCATTCGTCCCCTGTATTCATCTGAACTGCTGCCATGGATTTGTGGCAGATTTGATTCTGTAATTAGGCCTTGTGGAGAAACTAGGTTACAGTGTCTTGATTAATTCTCATATTTTCCATTATTGGATTAATCTCTTTGACGTTCCACATTGCATGTTTTCCAGAGTGTACCCCAGCAACACTCTCTCCAAGGCCCTTTGCCAAGTCTTATTAGGCTTATGCCTGCAGGCCTATAGAGTCTTCCACACATTCCCACATGCCTGCTACCTTTTAACCTGATATATGTCATTTTGCTTTGTTAAAACAAAGCAGTTTTAACATATAATTGATTTATTTTTGTATCCCTTATTATGTAGAATTAAAAAAGTAAGGAGTACCTTGTTATGAATGTTCAAAAGCAGAGTTAATGTGATTACTGGCTTTGACTTTGTGTTGCAGTGGAACGGGGCTCTCCCACACTGGGCCGTGAGCCAGCTCCTGTACTGTAAAGCTCCAGGCAGCAACATATAGGACAGATGGCAGCGTATCTTCATTACCCCTCTTGGCTTGCAGCCCTCATATCGCTATGGGTGGATATGAACAACCTGTATCGTGCTGCGCCCCAATAACACTCACAAACCCATTCATTCATTTAAATTGGGATGACAGTTATTTCTTCTTTTGGGATGCATTTAAAGGATTAATGGTTAATAAAAATAATAGATCTTTATTAACCTTCCTGTATGTCTTCATGTTGGTATGAGCCATATATGAATGAGTGGAACAAGGTTCAAAACTCCTCTGAGAGGTAATTGACCTCAACCTTATAAATGCCTCTAATTTAGTGGAAATGATAAAGTGTTAGCGTTCAATCCACTTAAAGGTCATTTGCAACATCCTTAACAGTGTTAATAAAGCTTCAATGCTTTGCACCCACAGTCATGCTTATGTGGCAGATTGTTGTTCCTCACGGTTATAACTAACCTCGGGCACAGCAGCATGAAAGGAGACGGGGGAATAACCCGGGAAAATGTGCAAACCTAAGACGTCTACATGCATGTGTGGTAAAGGAGAAGCAGTCCAGCTGCTGACTCAGATGTCAGCACCTTCGTACTGTCAGTGTTTGTTTGAGCAGGATTTCTCCCAAAGTCAAGATATAAAGAAACTCTGGTAACTAGCCAGCTATTTCAGCCGAACATGTTTTCCTGGGAAAGAAGGTTTGATTATCTAAACATGGCTGGAGGACTTTCTGTCCCTTTTGACTGGTTATACCTCCACCAAGTTAAATGGGGATGATGTTTTTCTTTTAGCAGGATTAATTCCTCATTACACCTGCTGTAGTAACCTTTTAATGCCAGTCTGGATCTGGATCCAGGATTGACAGTATTCAGTCTTCTTTTTGTCATTTCTACCTAAAGTCCACAGCTTGTTAAAAATTTCCCCTTTCAGAGATAAAACAATTGTGATTTTATACCAAAAATTGCTGAAGTAACCTTTGACTGAGTAAACTCAGGATTTAATCCGGTTTCCTCTTTAAATTCTGCATGTTTCTGCTTTCTGCTGCGATGGCCTGGTGACCTGTCCTGGGTGAACCCTGCCTTTCATCTGGGTTAAACTCCACCTTCCCTTCATTGGAAGAAATGGTATATCTGATGGCTGCCATCTCATTGCACTATGTGTAAGGACAATAAGAGCTTTGGATTGAATTGAAATAATAAATTAGTGATCATTAACCAGAAATCTGAGAAATAAAGGTTACTAACTAGCTTAGGTTCAGAACCATCCCCCAACCACTCCTGTAATCATCCAGTTTTCTTTTTTGGTTCTTTCAATCCTGCCGTTGCTTTGTCATTCGTCCTTGGAGGCAAACAGGTAAACCTTCATGTTTACTGTGATTCCTTTCTAAATCTGTAAACCTGAACAGTTGTGGCTCGGACCTTGCCAGTAAAATTACTGTTGTGTTGAAGCTGAATTACCGAATGTGAACCTTAAACCTACCATTACACTTGCAGCTGATGTAGCACATTGTTGCAGTGACACCTCCTCACAGAATCAGGGCAGTGACATAAAGCACAAGTAGGATGGACACTAAACATTTAACTAACAACAATAAAAACAAAACGTTTTTATCTGGCCCAGAAAAAAATAACAGTCAGTCTGAAGACTGAAATATGAGATGGTATGATGGGAAGTTGGATTTTAAGTTTATTTTCTTCATGAAGGCTTAACATAGTCAAACAGGATAAAAAGTATTTCTGATATGAAGTGAAAGTTTTGATGCAGAAAACTCTTTTTCCTGATTTGTGACATAAGTTGCGAAGGCTTGCAAAGTTATGGGATTTATTCATCTTTAACAAGGGATCCATTTAGGCTGCCTTATCTGACTCTAGATCTCCTTTCCTGTCTCCGTCTCCCCCTCCCCTCCCTTGTGGAGCTTGTAAAACTCTGAGTCCAATTTCATACACTCTGTTTCCTCCCTTTTATTACTCTTACTCAGTCTGTCCTTCCTACTCTGTAGGAGCACTCTCCCTACGTTTCCTCGCCCCCTTCAGCATGCAATTTGGACTAGTGGTAATAACCCAGACTGTAGACAACAAATCATCTCCTCAGTTTCAAAGGTTCACTGCATGATGCATGGCGACCTTATGCTCGGGAGCAAATAGTAGACAATGAGAAAGCTCGGTGCTGGAAATTGCAGTTGCTCATATCCTGGGTAGCATGACGGTGAATCAGTAAAGGAACACCAGTGTTGATGCTGTTAGAGATGGAACAAACAGCATCTTTGGAGGAAAGCGTCTTCTAAACAACAGCAGAAGAGAACAGTTGGTTAAAAATGTTTCAGCATTTCTATCTCAAAGGTTGTTTTACATCCTTTTTACATATCAATGATTTTTCTCCACTTTACAAAGCAGCTAATGTGGGAAACCCCTGAAAACATCTGGTCCACATGCACATGAGAACCACATGTGTGCACAAACTTTTGGAACATTTTCATGTGTTCGCATTTGATAAACATGTGAAACCACAGGTGGTCCACATATGGAAACAGGTAGTTTTGGAACAACATGTGATCCACATGTGACGAACACATGATGCAAATCTACTCCATATGCACACATGCACATGTGAACTGCTAATAATCCGCATGTGCAAACGTTTGGTATCGGATATTGGGACATTTGAAGAACATGTGAATTGCACGTGTTTCACAAATGTAGTTTACATGTGAAATTTATGTGGTTTTTCAGATAGGGGGTTATTAAGTCTGTAGAATTCACCTGGTCACATGATCAGATGGTCACACCTCACATACATGCAGCTTGTGTTACAGCAGTACTGTTGGTGGTGTAAACACACCCGTGTGTGTACTGTAGTTTCTACCACCGAGGTTTGAACATAGGTTGGCATCAGACGCTGAGGCTCGGTGATAAACTGTATCAGTGGTCGGGTTCATCTGTTCATGTGCGACCAGCTCAGCCCGTTTCTGGAAGACCGCTGGTTACGAAGCTGTTTGGAAAGCTCGTGCAGTGACCCAAACTTGATGTTTAGATAGTTTTTTAAGCATTTGTAACCATCAGCAAAGCTGATGATTATTTTGGACTGACAATGTGCTCCATTATGTGGCTCGCTGATGAGGTGGATTCTCCCCCTGACGTCCCTTCCAGTTTATTACATGGCTCATGCGTGTGATCTACCATTTTTTGTTATAGGCCATAAACTATTTATTTTTATATATATATGAACCAAGTTAGAATATTTTGTGTCTGAACTATTGATGGATACTGAACTCTTTTTTTCACTGTGAAGAGGCTTTCCAGAGAAGGTATTCTCAGTGCGCTGGTCTTACGACAGCTCAATGAAAAGGCTCACAGACTTGGGTGAATCATGCAGGGATATTAGATGAGTCTGGATGACTCTCCTTTGAGTGCTGATAAGTCCTACGGGTCGCTCGGTGATTACTGGGGCTTTATCAGCTCAAATGGACAGCATTTCATTTTATCACGTCTTTTCTCTCTGAGCAGCTGAACATTTCTTCTCTTTCTTTAATAAAACTTTTTGAAACAGAACTTTCTCATATGACAGAGCATTTTTTTCATTGTTTTTTAAAAAGATTTCCACCATTTTTAAAACTTTTTCTATCAGTTCTCATTGTTGTCATTTCTATAGCTCATCTCATTGCTAACTTCTTTCTTTCTTCTTTTAATATCCCACTTCTTTCTCAACTCATAATTCTATCAGGTTCAACTCCTCTGCTGTCTTCTGAAATAAATTGTTTACATTCACTCTCACAAATAGAGTGGACGGTGGTAACACATCACTGATAACATGCTTCCTGTCTCTTACCAAGCTGTACTAGACCTGCATCACTCTGGATGTGTTACAGATGTGCAAGCCGGATCTGAGCCAGAGGACGACCCATGTTTTTGTCCTCTTTACACCTCGCTGCAGACACATTAGCACGGACTGTGTGAGCCTTTCTTAAATGTTCATTTACATTTGTTTTTTATGCCTCTGCTTCTGGGTTGTCTCCCCACTATTTAACACAGAAACATTCATTTAGACCCAAAGATGAGCTGATAATATTTTAGCCAATGGTTAATATCATCGTAGCCTCTGGGCTGGCTCATTCATTTGGAAATGACCACGTCTGTGACACATGGAGGAAACTTCATGCATCTCACATCAAATACACTTTGACACAAGCATGAACTTTTTAGAATAACTGCTTCCTTCTACTGGCATTCCTCTACATGTGATTGCCAGGGGATGAAAACGGAGAGGAAGATCTGGGAGGGTGTGGATCTAATTTATACCACAACTTACTGCTACATGATTTTTTTCTGTTTTTATTTCAGCTGTAAAACAGTTTATCTGCTTTGTTTGGTTTCATTCTTTTCAAAAGAATGTCACGTGTGATTTGAGTTCTTTTTTCATTCTGACCTCCTGAATTAACAAACTGGACCTGAAATCACACAAAAGCATGAAATCCGAGTAGAATTTTATTTATTTATTTATTTTTTTGAAAACTGCAAACATGTTTAATGTTTTTATAACTCAGAAAGTAAATATAATTAACTGATTTTAAAAACTTATGGCAAATCTAGTTTACAAAATTGTAAACAATTATTTACATTGAAATGCAGCGAATGTCTCAGGTGACGTCTGAAATGAACTTATTAGCTTTGACATGTGTAGATCTGCTAACGAGTGGTTAGCGTCGCGGTGCTAAAGCTGAGCAAATCAAACCTCAGCAAGAAAGTAAAATCTGGCTGATCGTTGTGGGGCTGCTGCAGCCGAGTGGTTCTTCA
>JBAGKP010000008.1:33138209-33151264 GCA_037177255.1 Melanotaenia maccullochi | reverse complement strand
AAACTCGCTCACTTCAGCGCTTACTTCCCTAGAGGTGGAGCAGGGGGGAGAGAGAGCGCCTGAAAGAGTTTCACACTCCTACACATGCGGGGGGACCAGTATGACTGTTCCAAAACCATTAAAAAGTGAATTTTGCACAATATGGGACCTTTAAGTTGGAATATAAAACGACAAAGTAGACATGCCACAGTTAAAATATTATCTTTCTGATCCCTGTTTTGACATTTTTTTACAACTTCAACACAAGCATTTTTGCAAAGAAAAAATATGATACTAAGATTTAAGATGTGCATACAAAAGAGCCTTTTTTTTCTTTTTTAATTACAAGTTGCAAACTTGCAACACAAATCAAATCCCAACATCCCCAAATTCATAACACAGCAAGTAAAGCTCTGGATTGTGCCACAGTGCATCTGCACTGCTGATTACAACTTCAGAAAGATCCCTCCTGCAAGTTAAAAAGTTTGACTGTATGTTTAAAAGCAAAAAAACAAATATAACACACTGTATGTGTGGCAAAGAGAAACCAGGTACAAGTCTACTGAGGGGCATTTTCAGGTATTTACAGGCTGTGAAAGTGTTGTTTTTTTTTAGCTTTCCAATCATGAGTAACACATGAACATCTAAAAATATTTGAATATTCTGTGGAGGATTGTCACCTTCCAGAGAAGCCAGATGTTGAGCCATAACAACAGCTGTCAGTTAAATACACTGTCTTCTTCTTTGAAATGGAGGATGGAAAAACGTGTCCTGGTCTGTCTCCATCTCAGCAACAAAATGCAGACTTCACATATTGTTCTTATTCCTCTCATCTTACTGGTTTTTCTGTTAGGACGTAATCAGTCTCGTCACTGTGACTTTGTCAATGGTTTTTACTTGTATGAAGCTGCTCTTCTGCCTTTTGTTACTGGTCGATCAAACTTGCCGTCACATGGTTGGTTTGAAACTGTTGTTTGAAAAAGTGCTATACTGGCATATCATAGGAAAAGACAGGGATAGAAAACTTACTTAAATTCAAGTCCAACCTTGAGACTGGTGTTTTTCTTTTACATTTTTATCTGTCTTGGCTTTGATGTACTTTACTCCACAAATGTACTACTTCATAAGCCATTAGAAGTATTTGATCAAGGTAATGAAAACATGAAGTATGGTATTAAAATAGCGTTTTTTTTAGTTTTGCATAAAGTTTCAAATATATTTTAAGTGTTGAAAATATGATAATTATCCAATTCTGGAAACCCGACACATTTAAGAAGAAAATCCGTTACACCAACTCAGCGGGCTCTTCACCGAGCAGCATGTGGGACAAGCTGGAAATGACAACGTACTGGTTGCTAGTTGCCAGTTTTGACAAGATACTCCTGATTTGATTGTCCTGACTGAGTCTCAGATAGAGTAAAGTTAAATCCCAGTCTTCTAATCCATGCACAAGCAACAACTGGAGTGGAGGAAGCTCCAGATCCATTTCTCACAACAGGGCAGCGTGAACAACAAGACAGCCCTGTAAAATCTGTCTCACGAGCACAAATGCTCGAGTTGATATTTGGTGTTTAAGATGGTATGTTCCTGGTTCAGCTATATATCTGCAGCAAATGATCCACAAAGGAGCGCTACCTGTACCATTTTCTCTCAGACCTCAGAGTCCACTCTTGTTAACTTTTTTTCACTACAGTGTGCCTCATGGAAGATAATCTATTAGTTTTCTCAATAAAACATTTACAGTTTTGCTGTAGTTTTGGGCACCAAGATTGCACCTCTAATGTGCTGGTTTTAGGATCTAGTAGATTATCTTAGTGTGAATGGTCCCTAAAGCCTGATACACACATAATGATTCTTTTAATCTTATAAGAATTTTTATCTGGTCGAGACCTCACACACGAAGATAAAAAATTAGGCATTTAACAGTGTTGATCGTACTGTGTGTGGTGGCTCCAATAATATCATCACAGAACAACACACACATAACGATTCTGTCCCATGACTGATCTAGAATCTAGTCCTCCGAGCCAGAAATGTGGTGTGATCAAACATGGCCCAACAAAAACAAAGAAGAAGAACCGTGGCAACAACTGGAAAACACAACACCCAGCATGGCAGAGGACATACATGACGAAGTAATGATGGTGGTCTTGCAACTATTGTTAAGAGAAAAATCCCAAACAGAAAAAGATAACAGACTGGAGATGGACTTTAGATACTTCCTTGTTTGTCAGCCAGCTCGCTCTCTGATTTCGTGCCACGTCACCATCCACACAGTCACAATTCATGAGTCGTTAGGCTTTCCTCACACATATGAAGATATCGGGATGTAAATACTGAACATGTTTAATGTGTCCAATTCTCGGCTATGGCCCGTTTCGGAGTAGATTTTTGGGACAAATCTGCTTGTAACACACCTCATAACTGAACAGAAAAATCTTATAAAGACTCAAGATAATTAGATGTTTGCTGTCCTTGGTTGGGAAGAGGCAAAATCGGGACAAAAACACCCCGATAATCCTTATGTGTGTTCCAGGCTTAAGGCCCCTTAAAATATGGTGCTAAAAGCGATAGAATGGAAATGAGAGTACACCTCAACCAAACCAAAAAGTTGAAAATCCTCTCTGAAAGTAGATCTGTGTAGTAAAAGGTATCATTTAATGTAGTTTTCTCCGGATCATAAACCTCGCAAAGGATGGAAGAAAAAAATAGCTGGTTCCCTTTTTCCGGTGGAACCACACGTCTATGTTGCTGGTGGCTACAGAACATATGGACTTCGTCATCTTCCATCTTACCATGTAGTAAAACACGCCTTTAGCTAAAGAAAATATCTCAGTAATACTTAATCTCAGTGGTTTACAAAGCTTGTGCTTCCCTGAGGCAGACTTAATAAAAGTTCTCTAAACGTCAGGTGTGACTCTAGAGAAAGAAAAAGGAAATCTTGCATACTGCCATTTGATGGATAAAACATGTACTGCAAATGAAATTGGCATTTTCAAACCATGCAACCACCGGAAATACTAATGAAGCTGAATAATAGTTTCTATGTGTAACCAAAAGCAATTTAAAGGAAATAAATAAGCCCTGAAATGTGTGAATACATAAACAGCTCTTTCCTAGAAGTGAAAGATCTTCCTAACTGAAATTAATTGCCAGGCAGCTGCAGAAGGTAGAGTGAAACCTCGAAGTGTGTGTCCACAGTGGCTTCAGGTAACAGGGACCTGACATTCTAGAAAGTTCAGAGGCATCTTAATGAGATTGAGGTCTGTGCACAAGACCAGTGGAACAAGGAAGGAGCAATACGCACACACACATGTAATAACACACATGCACATACACTCAGTGGACAAAGGTGTGGCTCTAAAGATACAAGATGAACAACGAAACCGTTCTTATTGTTCGGTGTGATTCAACACCTCAGACCAGCACACAGTTCTGTGCACACAAGCGATCCAAACGTATCACATGATGCTGGAGGAAGCACAGGTGATCGGCTCACCTATCTTTCGATCTACTTCCACTAAACCAGTGGCTATCAATTAAACAGCAGCTTCACAGATCAGATGTTGTCTTTTTGGTTGGTTGTGTTTATGTGAGGCTCTGACTGCTTAGCGTTTGAACATGTATCGGGTGGATCGTGTAGAAACCTGCGGCCTGCTTGTGGTTTTGCAGAACAACCTGATGACAATTTAATGAATTAATTTAAGTTTATGGGTTCCTTGTTGTTGGATCATGTTTAGCTTGTAGCAGGTGAAACAGGGCCAAAAAGCAGTGACCTAAAAATAACAAAAGGCCCTGATGTCCTGGCACAGAGCTGCAGCTCTCATGTTGTATTGCTCCGGATTAAATGATTAAAGGTTGTAGGTAAAGCGATCACATTAAAGGTGAATAACTAAAGCGAACTGAAAAATTCATTCCTAATGTGTTCCTGCTGCTGCCTCCGGTTCATCCTGATAAGTCATTTAAATGACAGAATTTGGAAGGCATTTTGGCTGAGAAGCTAAGCTAGCAGCTTTTCAATGGGCTAATTTTCACCACCTATAAAACAAGTCAGACCTAAACACCCTGACTGTTGCCTTCTACAGACAGCCAGGCCTTCCAGATGAAGATGTCATTCATGAATTTATCTAACAAGCTTTAATATGCAACTTGGCAAACATAAAATCTTTACCATAGCAAGTCTGCCAGAGCATATTTTTCATATTTTTACATGCTGTAATACCATTTTATTAGCATTTTAATTAGCTGTATATCAGTATTTCCCATATTTTAATATGTTCATAATAAGTCCATACTCATATGTTGCTATAAGGTGTTTGTTTACACCAGAAATCCCAGTTTCTTCTACAGCTGTTTCTGCTAAATCAAAATTCTGCACGTTATAATTTATTCTGTTCAAACTTGCATTGCATGTGATCGGAACAGCGGTGCAGGTCTGATCGGAGTTGTAACCAGATTAAAGAGATTTAGTGCACGTAAACATGACTATTTTCTTTGTAAACAAACAATATTTTCAATAAAGGTTCATTGCATTTAGAGTAAGACAGTTTTCCTTTATTTCTGCTTAATTTCTGAGACCTGGTGAGAACATCCCCACACCATGATACTACCACCTCTGCTTCACTGTATTATTAGTATCTTTTGAGACAATGAGGCGTAACGTGCCTGCATGTTTTCTTTTTCTATGTGAACTCTTCCATAGCCAAACTTTGTGACATACCTTCCTGTTTATGCTGTGAAGCTGTCAGCGAACGTCTTCATCATCTCTCTGATTCATGCCGTTCTTGCCTGATTTGTGAGTTCTGGTGGTTTGCCCTTCCTTTGCATGTTTGCTGTATTGTCATATTTATTTTCTTATTTTTTTTTTTATTTACAAAATTAGGTAAAGTTTTTCCTTATTGAACTTTTACATAAGCTTCTTGTGGTTTGATCTGCACTTTCTTTCCTTTCAGTTTTTCCCTTTAGGGGTCGCCACAGCGAATCAGCTGCAGTTTAAAGCCTGTAAAGGGCTTTGCAGCAGTTTTTCAGTCCATTAAGTGTTTGCATCAGCATTTGGGCCGTAACTGTGACAGGGAATCTTAATTTTTCATGAAAAAGTATGAAAGTGAATCCACAGCATTTTAAATGAAAAGAGTGACTCTTCAATCAAACATTAAGCTGGATGACGGTTAATGCTGATATGTGTCTTAAAGTCTGAAAAGCACTGACGGCAATAATCTGAGGTGCAGTTAATGGCTGATTTGTAGGCAGATAACTCTAATGAACTCCTTCCCTGCAGCAGAGGGAACTCTTGATCTTCCTTTGCTGTAGCAGGTCCTGCTGAGAACCAGTTTCATCATAGTCGTGAACAGTTTTTGGGACTTCATTTGAAGAAACTTTTAAAGTCATGGGTCACAGGGTTACTCAGCTGGTTAAGTAGATGCTCTGCATTTAAAAGCTGTTGTAGCAGGTGGGGTTTAAAGTCCGGACCTGCTGGTCCCTCCTCCCTCCCGGCTAAAGTCCCAAATGTTTTTAGGAGAGAAAGATGCTTAAATGTTTCTGGGCTGACTGACCTGGATGTTGTAAAGTACAAAAGGACCCTTGGTTTCCTCTGAAAGGTCGACTGAATTTGGTTAATTACTGTTTTGGGTTGTTTGCATTTTTAAATGGAAACCAAAAATATGCTGCGATGGATTTATAGGGACTCAGTGTGCACAAACTTCTGTCAGTAAATGTACATTTTTTAATCAAACAGACAAACTACCAAGGTCACTGTAGGCACAAAATGTGTAAGGCACTAATTTGTTCACAAATGTCTCCAAAGTTACATTTTGTCAAAGGTCAGAGTATAAAAACTGTCTAAAACTTTAAATAACTACACTGTCCATATGCTGCTATTACACCAAAAGAAGCATGTTTTTAGAACACAAATACACTCGCAAACTCAAACCAGTCATATCTTTTCCAGTAGTCCTGTCCTCTTCAGACATTGTACTCCAAGGTGACAACTAATATGAAGGAATGGCAGAGACCACAGCCTCCAGGCAGCTACGCTTTCTTGCAGGCTGGCAGGCTGATCTTGTCTCTTTTTGTCCACAAATTGTTGCTGTCAGTTTAGGAGTTTTATATATGTATATATGTATATGTATGTTATATATGTGTATATATGTTTTATATATGTATATATATGTATATGTATATATAAATATATATATATATATATATATATATATATATAAACAGCTTACAAATGAATTAATGATTATTAATCACCATTTGCGACTATGCCTGAAATCTGCCCGTTTTTACTGTGTTGTATGAACAGAAGGAGCAAACCAATGCTAACTTGGGGTTTTCTTTTTTTACATTAGATGACTACGTGAAAAGTTTAAACCGGGGAGGAAAGTGCGTGTGTTAAACCTCCTTACCAGTAAAATGTGGGTGTTAAAGCATATTCATTTCCCATGGGTCTGATGCCCTAAAATCCATACATAGAGCCAGTCGACAACGAATAGACCACAGGGCGGGAAACACAGCTTGCCTCTTTCCCTCTTCATCTGGTTCATAAATGATTAAGAGGACATTGATATGCATGGCAGGGCTCTGCTCCTGCTTCATTCATATTCACTCAGGGGTACAGCACCAAGGTTTTGGGGGTTAGATGGGCGGAGGAGCACAGAGACAAATACATGTGTAATGACCTGGCCAGTGTATGTTTGCATGTATGTAGCAGGTACAGGATCAGTATACAGTAAATCTAATGCATGAGCTCCCAGCTACACTGAGCCACAGAAATGAATGATTAACAACCACTCATTCTCCTGTCTGTATGACTGGCATAATCTACATTTAAAAAAAAGCATGCTGGTTTTCTTAGATCCGTAGATCTTGGCAGAATGTTTCATCATTTTAATTTAGTGAAGTTTGCTTATTATTCAGCGTTCTTGCTGAATAAAGGGAAATGGTAGATCAGTGCATATAACCTCAGTGATTATTTACCTGTTCAGATAACTTGGATGCTTCATTTACCTTGTGAGGCTGCTGGATTCCCATCTGGAATGATGAATAATAATAAAAAATAATAATGGATTAGATTTATAATTCACCTTTCTGCTGACAGCACTCAAAGCGCTCACAGTGACTCCATTATTCATTCAGACCACATTTGTACCTGGTGATGGTGGCCTACATGTGTAGCACCAGCCGCCCAGGGGCGAACTGACGGACACATGGCAGCCAGTCCACACAACGGCCTCTCCAACCACCACAAACGATGAAATTGTTGTGACAACGGTGTTGAAAACAAATCTAGTAGCTGCTTATTGTACCAGTTATAACTGGAAACCATTTTAATGTGGAGACACACTCTTTCTGTTTGGTATCAGCAGGAGTTAGTTTGACCTGTTAGCCTGACCTCTGATGATCTAACAGGCTGGTAAAGATGGGGACTTGTGCTACCTGACAAGTAAATTTAAAGTGTTTGCACGTCTGTAATTTTCAAAGCTGAGCTGGTTCAATATAATGAGCCATCACTTTTATATCTCCTAAGATGTGATTTAATAAAAATTTACCTTTACTGGTTCATGGTTTGATTCTAAGTGAATTCATACATTACGCCAATAAGTATATGCTGGGCATTGCTGGGGACTACACAGATTTCTTGTATTTGACTTTATCAAAGTCTTTTCAGGACATTTTAACTTGTAGAAAGACCATCATCTCTCTAGGTTACAGAGTTCAGTCTGAAGCAGCAGTGACAACAGAAACTAATGACTAATCTCTTTATTTGTCATTGTTTCTCCAAAACAAGCAGCAACTTCACAACAAAGTAACCATGCAATTATCATAACTCCAGTTAGACCAACATTACTGTGTGTCTGCACTGCTTCCATTTACTGTATAACCTACTTTACACCATTTTGTACTAACAAGCTGTGTCTTGGTGTGAGTTATGTCTTGGTGTAAGACCTCAGACTGTTCTTACACCTGTTTCTGGACACCAGTAGCATTGCTAGCAGGTGCTGTCCTGCACTGTAATTACAGATGGAGCTCCTTTTTGCATTGCAAGCCAAAAGTTGGCAACCAACCAGGCATAGCACCAGCCAACATCATCAGTCGTCCAGCTGTGTCTGCAGTGCAGCAGCTTTAAGGATAAATAACTGCTTTGCACATTTGGCAGCTAAAAAGAGTGAATGACAGTTTTCATTTTGATGCTTAACTACCAATACACAGTCAGCACACTCATATACTTAAAGTAATAACGTATAGCCAAGCAGCAACGCCTTTCAATATTTCACTCTCACAGCATCTGATGTGTCATGCTGCACCTGGATCAGGACCCAGGTACCTTAGGTGACCCCTCAACTTAAGTCAGTTACAAAGAAGAATGGCTAAATTGTGTTTCAGTCTAAGTAATCAGAGATCTTAAACCTCAGGTCTCACTTTTCTGAGATACCTTTCTTTGCAGCATCGTGACACTTTATTACATGTTGAGTAAATATCTACAAAATTAAAACTGGGCTTAAAAATAAAATACTTAATTTCATAAACAACCCAGACAGCAAAAAAGTTTGGCCCAAATACGGCCCAAATGTGGATCTTTGTTTGGCCCAAATGTGTCTTTGACTTACGGAGTTGACTAAATGTGAGTGTAGCTGCCAAAACTCACATGACCCACAGGAGGCCCACAAAGAACTTGCCATTAGAAAGGCCTCCCATATTAGATCACTTCTGGTCCACAAAATTCTTGATATAATCCACCTCCAGGCCAGCAACTGACATCTGGACCACATGTGGCCAACAGGACACTTGCTACAATCCAAGCCAGGCTGGTCCACTTCCTGCTTACACAACACTTGCTAGTGCCACAACAGAGCCATAAATGCCAAAAGTAGCCCAGATTCGGCCCAAACACGCCGGCTATCTGGGAAGATGGACAGAAATCTGTAACATGAAGCTGTCTGACTGACTCTGAACTGGCTGTTCTAATTCTGAGCATCAGACATGGCCGTACACTCTGTGTGAGACAATAAACATTGTTGAGAGATTAAAATTTAAGTGTAATTATATTGATGTTTAAAGGCTGAAAGACTGATGCCAGTTAGATAGAAATCTTTTAACTTTAGTTCTTAATTCTTAATTCAACTTTTAGCCTCAGATATCGAAGCAGCAGAACTGCTGGAGCCTGATTCTGTTTCTTATGATTCTACTTTTTTCTTTTTAATGTTTTTGTGCTAAAAGGATCACATTAGAAAAAAACACAAAGCTAAACATTAAAAATGTTACTTCAGACTTTCAGTATTCACAGCAGAAGTTTTCTCACTTGCAAACATTAGATGTGTGTATTTTGATGTTTTTAACACAATATAATTAGATTTTGCTCTTTTACTGTTGTTTTTATGGTGATGGAATAAAAAATCTAGATGCTTTTAATGGCAGGTTTAATTATGCTGTCTCACTGTCTAATTGCTGAGTGGAAATAATATTTGTTTACATTTCCATAATTCTGTGTCGGCAGGTGTGATGGGTTGATATAACATAGGCATACCCAGCTCCTCATAACAACTGGTTCACCTACCACTAGGGGGAATTGCAGCTATGTTTCCTCATTGCAATAAACCCACCGCGTGAGGGAAGCAGTGTTAATCACTCTCGTGATTCTTTCTACCCTAATTCAGGTAATGGTGAATAATATAAATGTCTTCATGGTAATTACATTGTTTAAACTTGCTACAGCTTGTTTCATGCTAGTTGGATGAAGTTAAATTAAGGTTTTATATTGTTTTGGGACATAATTGCTTTACCTCGCGCTGCCTTTGCCTCGAGGGATATAGCAGCCACCTACTTTTTTTGTAGTCTTTATGCAACATATCTTGTTTTTGTAACACACTCTTCTGTTGATTTCATGGTATATTTGTTCAATATTGTCTACTTGTACAGTGATTGCAAAAAACCCACCGTGTGAGGGAAGGAGTATTAATAACTCTCATCATACTTTCTACCCTAATTCAGGGGTATAACACAGGCTCATGCTGTGATTCAAAGCAAAGTGTACAAAGGTATGTAAAGGTGTGTAATGAGAACTTTTATGCATGTTAAGCTTGAACCTACAAAAACTGTTGTGCAAGTGAGGCTTGGACTTGTTACGTAAATCACAGCCATGGAGTCACCAAGCAAAGCAGTGACATGGTAGAAACAAACCAGGGCATCATGTGTCAAAAACACTGGTTTCCTCTTTTAATAGATGGCACAGTGTGGATTCACACCTGAGCACTGCAACAGTGTGTGTCAGAGATTCATTCTTATGCCTTTTGTTTTTATTTCCTGGTGGGTTAGACTAGCGCTGTCAGGGAACACTGTTACCATTGTGTTGGTGCTCAGAGTGCAGCCATGTTTATATGTGACCAACAATAGCTAACAACATGAATGTCTGGATGGGGGTGCAGCATGCAGAGCAATGCTTTGTAAGGTGATCACAGTTCCTCATTTAACTTGTTAGAAGGCTTAAAAGAGACACACGACTCACAGGTTTTCAACAACCTAAACCCATTTCCTGAGGTATTTAAGTCTGAGTAAAGCCCAAACAAATCTACACCAGGTGTGTTGCATTACTCGTTTACTTACTCAGTTACTAATACAACACAGTCAAGTCTATTTAAACTGTTTTGTTGTTTATTGCACTTTTACGGATGGATGTGGTCTTTTACCAAAATACGTATGCCCATAAGTATCTGGTCCACTCACAGATTTGATTCTGTCAATCATTCACTGTGATGTACATCCTCTCCTGTTGGAAATTGTGCACGTTGTGCATTTTACTTTAGTTTTTGTTACTGTTTGTGAAAATGAGTTACCAAGAAATTTAAAATAAATTTTGTGGTTTAAAAAGGACTTTGTCCAACTTTTGTACATGTACAATGTTTAGGTATAATGTCTCTAAATACACCTCTGCATTTACAAAAATTTGTGTAAAATAAACCGAAGATTTTCTTTGCACTTCTATACGTTGTTCGGCATCATCTCTGTCATGTTCTAGATCATAATGCAGAATTCATACAGCATCATCTCACCAGCCATCTCCACATGATCACATGGTAATAAAATCTGTCATAAACCATTAGATGTTTTACAAATGACGTTAAACAGCTGATATTGATGAAGAAACTGATAAAATGGATGATCTGGATAAAAACACAAAGGTCTCTTTTGTGCCCCCCTTTTTTTCTGGTCAAATCAAATCAAATCAAATCAAATTTATTTGTATAGCCCTATATCACAACAAGTTGTCTCAGAGGACTGTACAGAAGATGTATATATGAATATATATATATATATATAGTATATATGGTCAGTGCTCCTTGTCCCCCATCAGAGCTTTTCTAGACCCGCCCCTGCATAGCTGAGGTATAAACCCTGTCTACCACCAGCCAGCTACTGTGTTAGAGAAGGTCCAGCCACAAACAACACTTTAGGGTAAATATGTGCCAGGTTCCTCCGTCTCACCTGAACGATAAACAAACGCTACAAGAGAAAAAGCTGATCAGCTGATCACCGTCAGCCACCATGATTCACGGAGCAACAGGACACGGAGAGGAGGAGCAGACACAGAGAAGAGAGGAAAAGACGAAGAAGTGTGGGGTGTATATGTGTGTGTGTGTGTGTGTGTGTGTGTGTATAAACATACACACACACATATATATATATATATATATATATACCCTGTGCACCCATTGTAACCCTGAAACTGCTCCTCCACATTTTCAACTCCCTCATGGGACTGCTCATGTAAATAAGTGGTGATTCTGGAGGAAGGTCGGGGGTGAGGTTAATAACAGAGCTGACAGGATAATTATGACTTCCTGAGTGTTTATGTATGTATTCATGTTGATAAGGACTTTTTCTGTGCTCGCGTCATGTTGATAAGTTTAGATGCAGCATCTCTTCTCTCTGGCCTTCATCTTCAAAAGCTTTTGCTTCACAAGCAGATGTTTGTTTTTATTTAAATACTGTAAAATATGAAACGCTTTTTATTTCTTCATGCCTCTCAAATAATGGGACATTGTAACTTTCCAACATGTTTGTTTTTAAACATCTTTCTTCTATTAAAGACATGCTTCTTTTTCTCTGCTCTGGGTTATGAGGCTAAACGTTAGTTAGCCTTTAGCTTCTCAAAAAGCTCGTGTTGGTTCAGCATTTGGAGTCACACCAAAAGTTAGTCTTGACTTGCCCACCAGGAATTTTCTTATTTGAACCAGCAGACTCGACAGATATTGTTAGCATACTGGATTAGCATATTCGTCTTGTCACTTTGAGCATGTTAGCATGCTGATATGAGGATTAAGCATCACTGCCAGAGCAACCTCAAGGACACGCTGGCAAGGCGAGAATGCAAAATAATTAGAATATTTTACAGTCTTTTCACACTCTGTTAAAAAAAATAAAGTTGGATTCTGGGTAAAATGTAAATAATAACAGAATATAATGATTTGGTAATGGCATCAACACATAATTTCTTTCAAACAGAACATGAAACTGAGCCCATTTTGAATCTGGCAGCTCTCCAGTGAATGGTAAATAATTTTAACTTTAATCGTTGTCTATACGGGAACTTTTATGGAAAGAGAGACATGTTGGAGTTTAGTGTGTGAAGGAGTTTAGAAGATTCTGAAAATTTTACTTTCTATTATGATGTGTGGGTTTTTGGTGTAGTTCTTGTATTATAGTCTTCTGTACTTTATCATTGAGTCATCTTCCTGTCTTCCTGTTTTATTTTGTAGAGTCTATCTGTTTTGTTTTGTTGACATTACTTCCTGCCCCCGATTCTGATTTAGGGATGCCAATATGACACGATTAGTTTATGGTACTTTTTCATTGATACAAATACAGATATGCCTTTAGAGGAAAAACATAATTGTACAGTGTGCATTAATATCGTCATTGCAAGGGCAATATGAAATATAAATAAACTCACAATTTGATAATGTAACAATAATTATACTGATGAGTATATTAAACAAAAATGAGAGAAATATTAAATAATTAAATTACAGATTAAAGTAAGATTATTCAATTTATTAAATGGAAAAATATGTAATTGT
>JBAGKP010000008.1:33117879-33134611 GCA_037177255.1 Melanotaenia maccullochi | reverse complement strand
ACTAAACTCAACATCTGTTGAGGGGGATGAGAAAGGGGGGAAGGTGTAAGAAGGATTCTTATCTAAATACACAGACATACAAGTGTAACCTACAACTATCAGGGGATATGGATAAATTTTCCATTACACAATTTAATTGGTCCAATTTATTATACTTGGGTTCATATTTAGTATAAGTGAAGATTTGATTCATATTCATATCTTTACTTAGATGCAATCTCCTGTTCTGAGTACACGCAGGCTGCTGGAATAATAAAAATAACTCCTTCAAGACAAGATGACACCTTCATCAGAAATGAGCCAGTTGGAGGTTACGATGGCAAAAAGCATGGATACGTAAAAAACATTAAGCTTCAATAACAACAACATTTAGCCAGAGATTTCTTTTGAGAAAAAAAGTTCCTGACAAAGAAAATGGCACAAACAACTAAAGAGACAAAGAAAATACATAAACCTACATCTTTTCTCTTTCTTTGCTTTCTGTGAAAAGAAATGAAACACATGTAACAAACTAATTGAATGCATTAAAAACTGACTTATATGCCCTTAGAAAAACAACAACAAACAAAGGAGCATGAGAACAAAATATAGAATTACATTTTGATTTGCACTGTATAAATAAATACCTGCACACATCTAAATATGCAAATGAGGTTACAGCTAAAACAGTATACTTGCGGAGTTTAATGAGCTGGCTGGTTGTCAGGAAATATGGCCCCAAGGAGAGGACTGCCGGTGGAAAGAATGGAAAGGATCATAAAACATCATCATGAAGGAAGTTTAACTCAGAATATGGAAGAAAGATGTTGGTCCATTCTCAGTCAAATGTGCTCAAACTTTGGAGGAAATGGAAAGGCTGTAAAAAAAATATATATATATATATATATAACCAGGACAGAAAACTGAAAATATAAACACTAAAGGAATAGAAATAAAAAACTAATTATACACAGACTGGCAGTCAACAAACGTTTATCTCAGATTCCAGCAGCTTCTCTGTGGCATCTTCTCTAGAAGCTTCTGCAACGTCAAATTTATTTCCACCCAGCGTTGCATTCATTTCTCTCCAAGATCTTGTATTGATGAAGGAGAGTCCAACTACTGAATAAAGCCTCTCCAGCACATCCCAAAGATCCTCCATGTGGTTCAGGTTTGGACTCTGTGGTGGCCGATCCATGTATGAAAATGATGTCTCCTGTTCCCTGAACCAGTCTTTCACAGTCTGAGCCCCATGAATTCTGGCACTGTGCCATCAGTGTTTTCTGGTATCAACTGACCTCATTCATTGGACACATAATGTTGCTGAACCTAGACTTGAACCTAGACCTGACCAACTGCAGCAATCCCATATCATAGACTTCTATCACGTATACACTACTGTAGGCTTGTACAGCAGCACTAGGCATGATGGCTGAATCACTTCATCCTCTTCTGGTGGGGACTCCTTGGGCCAGGCAGTGTATTTCACAGCTGTGGAGTGTTTGATATCAGATGGGACAGAGGTGACAAGCAGAAAAATTGAAGCTTTCATGATCTGACCCATATGAGCCCCAACTGATGCTTTTCCACATTCCAAGACACACACACACACACACACACACACACACACACACACACACACATACACGATGAAGGACATTGCGAAGGTATGTGTATTGATAGAAGAGCGGGGAGACATGGTGGTCCTATTTCCTCCTCGTGTAGCCGCTACTTAAGTGTGGCAGTCGGCTGTAAACGGTACAGTGTGTTGGATGTATTCCTGCAGTTTTATCTGCATCAGCTGCATGTGTGTGTGTTTGCAGCTCTCTGTCTGTCAGTAGTAGTAATGTGATGTGGCAGAAAGCTAAAAGGTTTCACACTTTCCACCACCGACCATATGTCACCACATACGCTGATGGAGAGTCATGAGATGGAAAAGAGAGACTGAAAGAGCATGAGGTTTAATACCCTCACATGTCAAGGACAAGGAGCGAGAAGTGAGAAGGAAAACAGAAGACTGGAGTAAAGAACTTTATTCTAGCATTTTTCTTCGTGGCATTAAAGGGAAATCACTGATATCAGCTATCAGACAAATTATTCTTCTTAACTAGAATTTTACAGCTGGTGCATCTTTGGCATAGTTCTTAATCAATTTGAAATTTCCCTTAATACAAACCAGAGATTTGCTGTTCTCGAAAAATAAAAGTAAAGGATTGACAGTCACCTCCCCGTGGTCACTCCTGATGTAAGTGAAGTTAACGCTGTTAAATATTTGACTTTTTCTAACTTTGTAGTCTCATGTGGACTCTCTTCTTAAAAGCCGTGACTCAAACTCTCCTTCTACTTCAGAAACAAAATGTTTTTCTCTTTTAATGAACAGACATGCTACTGCTGCATGTTTGCCTTCTTTGGATTATGGAGATCTTTTATGGACCATTCTCAGCTTTCATCACTGATCACATGACTTGCACATCAGCAAAGATTGTAGGCAGGCACAAATTTTACGAGGCTCAGGTCTACAGCTAGCTTTCAGCGTAATAAATAAATGATGGTACATCCGTTCTGTTCCTTCTGATGTTCCAGTCGACATCCCAAGAATGGGATAATATTTTGCAGACTTCCCGCTGACCCTGAACAACAGCTAAATGTGTTGCTGCCGTTAAACCAGACGTCCCTGGGCTCCTGGGGCCCTGGACCCTTCGCTTGGGCCGCCCTGGATGGCCAGTTCCTGGCAGGGTCGGCAGCTGCCAATCTTGGACCTGTGCCCCAAGACTGTGGGAGGCTCTGGCTGGGGCTCTCCTTTGCCACCCTCTGGTTGGGGCTGGGGTCGTCTTTGTGGTGGGGTAGCTTGGGTTAGTGCTCTGGGGCTGGTTGTTATTTAGGAACTCTTAATCACTGGCAGCTCTGTTTTTCTGTAAAAGCCGGAGGAAATTTTCTGGTGTGTTCATGTAGAAGTGTGACCGCTTTTTGTCTGGTGGAAGTTTGGATTGAAGGTCGTTGCCTTCTGTCTGTGGTGTTTTTGTCTCCTCTTTCTTCTTTCTTCTTTCCCTTTTTGCTTCCTTTTGCTGTCTTCCTTCTTTTTCTGTCCTCTCCGGTCAGGTCCAGCAAGATTACATCATTTTATAATTCTAAGTAAATAAATAAATAAACGAATCAGATTATCAAGAGCCGTAACAGATCTCACGAGCTCTTTTAAGAGCTAAGATTCTTTAGAAATAGCTTTTATCCGTACTAGGATCTACTCTTACTTTTAGAGGAAATTACAGGAAAACATCATGATTCTCAGAATTTTATTAGAATTTGGCCACGAGGAGCAACTTTTTGCACTAAGAATCTTCAGGAATATGACCCCAGGAATTTAGTGACTCCATACTGATCACTCATAAACCGCCTTCACACAGGAGATCAGATCAGGACTTCCCCTAAACCTTTGAAACAAAGATCCACATATCTGCTCCCAGTGTGCGGTAATGACTGTTATCACCCCGCTGGCTGCTGTTCTTTACAACGAAATGCATTTTGTCAGGAATTCAAAGACCACGATAGAGCAGGACTTTATCAGGAGGAAGTTGGCTGAGCAATCTATCAGCTTAGAGGTCGATTAAACGGTGCAATGTGATGGAGAATTGGCAGAATCTGATAAAAGAAATAAAGGAAAAGGAACAGTAGTGATACGGGGCACAGAGGGACAGATGTAGGCAGAAATATATAAAGTCAGCAGATTATTTAGTATTTAAAAACGGAGTTAACATCCTAAACAAAAATAAATAAGTATTGGAAAAATGGTCATTATAATCTCCCAAATCCCACCGAGGGTCAGGTTGGGTGTCACCACCACATTCCTTCTCTGTCGCTCCAATCACGGTGAGCTGTCACTCATTCATCTTTGTTCCTCATTCCTGTCGGGCTTTTTCTTCCTCCTATGAATCACAAACACGTGCATTTCTAATCCCCCTTCAGACAGGCTATGTTATAAATCCAGTGGGATGGAGGAATCAACCACAGTCTGCGAGCTCAGACTGGGGAACCACTTGTTTGTAATATCCTTTGTCCATGAATCCAACAAAATGAATTTCTTGTGTGTGAAATATTGCACGGCAGCGGTGTCATTTTTCGTGATTGACTTACCTCTCGTCTGTTTTCATTGCTGCTTTTGTCATTACCTCGATGCAAGGACTCGTCATCATGCACACATTCTGTTCTATATCCAATAAAAAGCTCCAGTAAATCTACAAAACTGCTTTATTTCTGCAGTTCTGTGCAGAAAGCACAGTAAAACTCAACATTTGTGTTTACTCTGCAGTGTGATCCACACAAACATCAATCACATTTTGCACTTAAAACGAGGCACTTGATTCGTGCTGCCACTTCCACGGGCGCTCCTGTTCTTCCTGCTGCGCTGCTGTTGACTGCATGTTCTGCTTGCTGTCATCACCCTTTCCCAGATCAACAAATGTTCATTATCTGTCACAAGAACTTCTGTTTGTTGGTGGTTCAGCTCCCTCTTGTTCTCAAGACATCTTGTTGTAGACTGTTCCATGACAAGAGAAGTTATTTTGGGTTCTGTGATGAATAAAAACCTGCTTTCTGTGGCTCTCATCTGGAAAATGAAAGTTCCCTCCTATTGTCAGAAGAAGAATCTGCGAAAGGAAAGAAGTGCGGTTCCATGGCCTCTGCTGCTGCTGTGACACCCACTAAGAGCCAGACTAAATTCTGATAACCTCAACTGTTGTCATGGTTCATACATTCCAACTGGAGAAAGTTTGAACACTTTCTGGCTGCGTTAGGCGGATGGCGGCGCAGCCGATGCCTGTGGCGACGTCGCTCAGTGATTGTGCACAACCTTTGTGCACGTGTTTCCAAAAAGGATGATGAACAGCGTCTTCCTGTAGGCTCATAAATAGTTTCATCTACAAGCTGGAGCTGGGGGAAACTATATCGTGTTTTTTGTATACGTGTAGTACAAATGAAACAATTTAGAAATCCTAAATTATTTCCAGCACATCATGTCACCAGAACCTTCCAAAAGACTACATATCCATGTCACAAATCAACTCTAGCTTCGTTTCCACCCACACTGTATGTGACCATTTTAAAGCAGAAGGTTGTTGTGTCGTTGCAGCAAACAGCACATTGAGTCAGTCTAAATAATTCATATGAATTTGGCTAATAAAGTATAAACCCCAGGACATTTTTATGACCTTGGCATATTCACACAGCTACTCGCTGACGAAGATAAACTCCTCGGTTTCATTTGTTCTCTGTCCAAACATCGTTGTTGTTTCCTTCGTCTGGGCTTTATGATTCTTGTCTGACTGGAAAAGTGTTATATAAGTACAAGTCCGTTTACCATTTAGTTCGCTTCATTAACGTCTGCTGCATCCTGCGTCTTCACCCAGCATCTGTGTCCTCATCCACACACTGACACTTATTCTGTGTAAGGTTGATTTTGTACATTTATGTACTTTTGAGTTTTTTTAACCATTTTTTTTTAACTTGAATGCTTGTTGGTTTTAATCTGTTATCTTGTCTGCACCAGACAGATTTTTTCTGATTTTTGTTATTTGCATACATAATGTCAAATAAATCTGATTCTGATGTATAACGGAGCATGTGACTAACATTCTGAGTCTTGCATCCCTGGCATGTCCATTCCCACTATGTTTCCATACAGCTGTCTTTTGAAATGATGATTTTGTAATACCTCAGTGATTAATGTCTGTTGTTCCTCTTGTGTGCATCCCTCAGGGTTTGATTGTCCTCCAAGCTGCTTAAGCACTGAGTACACAGGAATTGAAGCAGCAAAAACATTACTGTTATGATCAGAATACCAATTATTCTGTCTCCACAAGAGAACATTTATTTATTAAAACAATATTTAAGGTGTAGTATATGCTGCTAAGCTCTTGTTATATTTTTGTAAGTGCATGATTAAAGAACAAAATCACTCCATTGTGTTCCCTTGTGCATATTAGAAAGGACATTTCTTGCAGGTGACGATGTCTTACAAAGGTCAGCCGGTTCTACAGGAAAAGTTTTTTATTTTATTCCTCATCAAATAGCTGGTTCAGACTTAGTCTCTTTCCATTTTATTAAAGAAAAGAAATCGTTTCTACATCTGACTACATAACAGACGACCACCTATTGCTTATCGGACTGCTTTCACTTCCTATGTTGAATGACATAAAGTCTAGATTTAAGAGCTGCTATTGAAAAGTGCATGAGTCAAAGAAAAGTTACCTTGATGGTTTTATTTCTATAGTTTTACATAGAAATTAGAGAAAAACTAGCAAGACCTGGAGAGTAAGATATTCAACTCCTTCTAAATTACTTACTCATTTTAAATGGTAAATGGTCTGTGTTTATATGGCGCTTTTACCCAAAGCACTTTACATCATACATCATGTTCACCCATTCACACACACGCACATTCACACACTGATGGTGGAAGCTGCCATGCAAGCCGCTCAACTACGACCCATCAGGAGCAGTTTTGGGTTCGGTGTCTTGCTCATGGACACCTTGACATGAGCTCGACAGGCCAAGGATCAAACCGGCAACCCTCAGGCTACAAGATGACCACTTTACCCACTGAGCCACGCTGCCCCCGTGTCACTTTGCTCCCCCTGTGATGGAGTGAAAACCTGTCCGGGGGGACGTACCCTGCCCCTCATCTGGGATAGACTCTAGTCCCCCTCCACGGTCCTCAGACGGGGGGGCAGTGCACTGATATGTTTTGGTTGTGCCATTATTAAAGAAAATGCTGATAATCCTGCTTAGGTCTTTTACAGGCCTTTTACAGGTACCTTTCGGCTTCCCAAAGCACAGCGTCCAAAAATGTTTGTTCATGAATGTTTGCATTGATTGTAATAATGAAAAATCCAAGGTTTTTTTTTCAGTTTTTACTCCCTGGTTGGGTTATTGGGGTTGTTTCTCGCTGCATATAAGTTGTGCTAATTGTAGCAGGTACTACAGCTAAAGCTGAGCTCATGGGGAAAAAGTGCTTTGATAACTGTTTTCATCATCTGCAAAAAAATAGGACTGAAGCAGCTTTTTCATCCCTGTTGTTTGGTAGGAAAATAAATAAATAAGGACATGCCCCATCACCTAACTTCAGCTTATCTAAAATATGATCTTTCATAGTTGAGACTTGAGATCAAGGTTGGATGAGACCACTGTGGCCCTATCTCCTCTGAAGTTAGAGCTTTCCAGCCCCAGACTCTAGCTGCTGTATCTCCCCTGTAGCAGCAGCAGCAATGGCTACACTAATCCATTTAGGGAAACTCACTCACTCTCTCTAAATACCAGCAGCAGACAGAGATTATTCCTCTGGGTAAAATGGCACTGTGGGCCTCACTGTGTGTGCAGGTCCCAGGGGAACACAGTGTAATCACTGGAGGTGATTACTTGGTAGCAGTCAGGTGTGTGTGTGTTTTGTGTGTGTGCATCTTTGGAGGGCGACACACTGTAATCGTAGGAGTGTTACTCAGTGGCATTCAGGTATACACATCATATAGTTGTAGCGATAAGAACATTTGCAGTGAGATAAAATGACCGCCCTGCGGATACGTCGGCAGCAAGAACACTACTCATAAACACAAACAACGCTCACCTGCATCAGCGTTTCGAATGCAAAGTGTTCTTCTGTTTGCAGTTTGGGTGAAAGCTTTCCAGACTCCAGATGAGTACATGTGAATGTTTGCTAGTATACAGTCCAGGTAAGGCAGAGATAAATACCCGTACAATTACAGCCCCACTTCCAATGAAGTTAAGAAGCTTTATGAAACGTAAACAATGCTTTGTGAATCTTTTTACCTGTTTTTAAATGAATGCACTACAAATACAATTTATTTAATGTTGAAGATGATAAACTTTATTGTTTTGTTGCAAATATTTGCTCATTTTGAATTTGATGCCTGCAAAAAAAGCTGGGACAGGGTCATGTTTACCGCGGGGCTTTCCCTTTAACAACACTCTCTAAGGGTTTGGGAACGGAGGATACTAAAAAAGAAAAGAAACTTAAAAGCTTTGTAGGTGGAATTCTTTCCCATTCTTGCTTGATGTGCAACTTAAGTCGCTCAACAGTCTGTGGCCTCCATTGTCGTACTTTGCGCTTCATAATGTGCTACACATTCCTAGTCGCAGGTCTGGACTCTTTTACTGCGAAGCCACGCCGTTGTTACACGTGCAGAATGTGGCTCGGCAGTGTGTATGCACCATGGGCACAAACACTCACACCAACACTTGTCCCTCATGTTGTCGCCTGTTTTGTGGCTCGATTACTTGTCTGGCTGCTGTCTTGCGTCACCCATGTTGGAGTATTGTTGTGAAAGAGTCGGGGAGTTCTAGCCTCCATGTACAGCATCATATGTGGTTCTAGATGTCAGCTTAGGAATGTTCTTCGTCTGTGAACCCTATACAAGGAGAGCTGATACAGAGCGGGGATCCTCTACAATTGGCCCAGAGACCTCAAAGATGCTGCAGATTTGTTTAGGATGTCACTTTTTGTAATAAACATTTTTTCATTATTCATCAAGCCAGCATCTTTTTACTTCCCAACTATTTTTGCTACATCACCAGCTTTAAGTAGTTCACATAAAAACAGCAAGATGAACCAGAAGAAGGTCACCCCACAACGGCATCCTCTCCATCAGCAAAGCTTTTCCAACCTCAGTTGCATTGCTGTTTATTTTTATTTTCTAAAAAATAAAAACAACCAACCAAAAAAAAAAAAAAAGAACAAACAGCTAGGTCACCTGATGTTCTGATGTCAGCTGCTTCACGGGTCTGAAGCTCCTCTCTGACGCTGTGCTCATCCAACCTCTGGTTCACTGCTGGTCTGTTGCTCATCTCACGCCACATCTCAGGCCCATTTAGAGTCCCTCCAGCACTTTTCCAGCAGAGCTTACACACTTGAAACATAAAAGTAATATCAAGTTTAAGTAAAACCATGTGAGCTGTTGCTGTGACCACAGATAACTCGCACGGTAAAACTGGAATTGTTGTGCTCTGTTATGTTAAACTGAATGAACAGTGACATGAAATAGCTGAAGAAACTTTCCTACCAGCCCCAGCAGCATTGCTTAGCAACGCCCCACCTGTAGTGATGCTCTTCTCGTGACTTCTTGCTGAGCACAAAGCTGGTTATTTTCAGTCTGTGTAATTCAAAGCAATGAAATGTGACTTTGTGAAATGTGGTTTCCAGTCATGTTGTCTCCTGAGGATTTCTACAGTGGAGTCATTCCAAGGCGCTATTTCAGACATCAAATCATGAATAGCTCTGGGTTGTGGCATGACAGACATGTAAAATTTCTCAGCAGGCATTTCCATTAGTCTTCAGCTACCATTTTTATCCTCAGAATATGAATCTTTCATTTTTGTTTTCCTTTTTTGATGGATATACAATTTCTTCTTTCATTTTTTAGTTTCATTACTTTCTTAAGATCATTGAAAGAAAAACCAACTTGTAGTCACGTTTATTTATATTTATAATTCCTTATAAAAATGGATTTTTTCCTCATCTGATGCAGCTAGCTCAAAGCTAACGGCAGCCATTGACTCTCCAAAAAAAGGTAATAAAAGTTACCAATAAACCAAGTGAAAAAAAGCACATTTACAAGGATATGCTGTAGGACAAATATGAAAAAGAAAATACCATTATCTCACATTATGATAAGATTTTAAAGATTTTTGCAAATTTTTGTGCAAAAGCAAATATCTTGCTTCACTGGGATGCCTGTGCTTACGATCTGCTCTGTACAATCTAGTTTCGTTCAAACAATAAGTGGATGTAAATAAAGGTCAGTGCATGATAACTGTAACCCTGGTTTTTCACCAGGGTCTAGAACTCACTAAGTGTACAGTTTATTTGTACAGCATCTTTCACAGGCTGGTTTATGGATGAAATTCACAAACAAATAAAATATACACAAGATAAAATACATAAAATAGAAATATAAAAAGTAAAACGAGTCAGAAGAGCATCCTGGAATTTATCAAACCTTAAAGAATAAATAATTAAATATTCCAGTGGAACAGCTTAAACTGTGAGGACAGACTGATGTGGAAAGATTTTAGTTTATTTCTAATCAGTTCAGAGGCAGTTCCCAGGCATCTGGAGAAGGAGTCACACTGACCATCACTGGAGCAGGAACATCTCACCTTCGCTTACTCTTGGTTGCTCTTTGTCCTCCATGCGAGAGCAAAGTCTCTGTTCCTGTTCATTTTGGGCACTTTTGTGCCCCTGAAGGTTTCCAGGTAACACACTGGGTATTCACCTACACCACTTCTACTGGTTTCAGACTCTGGGAAGAATTCTGACAAGATAAAATGACTCCCAACACATCTTCATGTTTATCTGTGGAGGATGTAAAGGCTTTGTAGAGATTGGTTCATTCTCTTGAGAACTGTGCATGATTGCTAACAATCTCAGTTCCACCTGCATATAGAAGAAACAACTGAGACCCTGAGCTACATTTTCTTCTAAGAAGCAACTCCATACTACAGGAAAGCCACTGCTTCACAGGGAAAACTGTTCTGTGGGTTCCATTTCTTTCTAAAAAAAAAAACTATTACAGATAATATAGCTCAGCAGTGTCAGCAAGCCCACATCATACAACAAAAACTGTTGCTTCTCACAGCAATAAAAGCATTTTTATAAGTTGAGGCTGACAGATAAATTTGAAATTGATTAAATTGATTGAGTTTTCATTTAGCGTATTATCGTTCAGATGATCTCAGGCCATTTTATTTCAACGCGTAAATAAATCGGCCAAACAGTGACAGCTGTTTGCTCCGTATCTTTACGGTTGCAAGCAAAAAAAATCCCAGACGAGCTCAATGCTGAACATGTGGATGGACATGAAGAGGGACGTTTACAGGACGGAGACAGGAAGACAAGTTTCATATCGTCAAACAACCTTGTAGGACGGACTTTGACTCAGTCAGCTTTAGATCACATCTCACCCCTCAAGTACTCATGTTGTTTTGTTTGTTTCTTATTGTGTGTGTGTGTGTGGGTGGGTGTGTGTGTGTGTGTGTTTGTGTAAGAATGTTTTGATGCTGGAGAAAACACTCATGCTGATCCTCTGCGAATGGACATACGTCAGATTAGTTGCTGAATGTGAATAAAACATGAAACATGAAAAAGAAGAACGCGTTGCTGATGTTTTGCATCATGAACTCACAGCTTTATTTTGGAGGGAAAAGGTGGAAGTTAAGTAGAAACTGACATGGGATTGTTTTGGGATTGTTTCGGGTCGGTCGTGGGTTTGACGCTGATGAATTTATGAGAACAAGCTCAGCAGGTTTATTTTAACATGTGCTTATTTTAACATGCTGACACCTCTTTTTATTGGCATTTCACCCAGTATGAGTTGATTTAATTATGTTTTGATTTCTTTCTCTTATTTTTTTCTTATTATATTTCTGTCTGATTTTATTTCTGTTAATGCTTTAGTTATTTTATGTTCTGCACTTTCTTCAGCGGCTGCTGTTGCAAAGTGATTTATAAATAAAGTTGGCTTGGCTTAACCCTTTAAAGTTCGACCTAAGAAAAAACATCTGGAGAAAACTAATTTTCTTTTAATCTGAAATCTTTACTTGACCCTTCAAGAAATGTAAAGAACAATAATAAAAAATAACAAAAATGTGTTTAGTATATTCAAAATTTATTATTACATGTTGAAATTTCTGTCATGCAAAAAGTGTCCACCAGGGGGCAGAAGACAAGCGTCAGATTGTGTACAACAGGGTGTTGAGCAAAGCTTTAACCATGAAGTGATGTAAAAGGTCATACAGAATTAAGGGGTTAGTATACCGACAGAGATAACTTGCAGCCCAGATGAACCATCACCCTCGATAAAAATCAGCCTTTAATGAAACTAAAAAAACTGGTTGTACTTTTTTCTGCAATGGTGAGATAAAAATGTTTTTAAAAAGCCAGAAAATTTACTAAGAATGATGCAGTGTTAGAAGCTGCTGCGGTGTTAATAACCTAGAGCTAGCTTACAGTGTGTCAGTTATTGCTAACTGATGTTGAGCGTAGTATTACAGAAAAACTGAAGCTGTTAAAGATTATTGGTAAGCATCCAGTGTGGCAAAGGAAAGCATAAGCCACAGGACCACAATACACATTACTAAGTAAAGTGAAACTCTGTAATTGATGTTTAGCCTATTTTAGCATCTGTTCTGAGGTGCAATACAAACTCAGCTATGATGTAGGTTAATGGTTTATTGATGGTTTCATGCTGACATGCACAGCTTTCATCTTCTTTTCCTCTCTCACTCTTTGCTTGAAACACAAACTCACCAGAATTTTCAGTGCCGACTCTCTACTTTGATATTACCAAACCTAACCGGGTAGCAGAAAAACTATCAAGCTCAACAATGAGATAAACTTTAACCACACGACCAAAAGCTGTAACACCTTCCGTTGGGATACAGAGTGGCACACAGTGACTTTTTCTATCAAAGTTGGGTGATAACACAACATTTTGGGCCGGTTTAAGGACCAATACAGAACTCTGAGATTCATTATGCACAGAGCTGTTGTGGCCCTGCAGTGTCTGACAAGCTGCACTTTCATATATTTTTTCCAGCCTGGAGCATCACGTGCCAGCTGCTTGTTGCCTTACAACACTACGTAACACACCAGCAACTGGAAATCAACACACTAGACATTTTAAAGGTGTACCATGGCTGATACAGCAAACAAAGCTCATGAGGAAAGTATAGAAGGAAGATGTGAAAAGAGAGAAAGTGACAAAGCAAAAGATAAAACAAGAGTTTACATTTATGGGCTCAATATTAAGTCATAAAGATTTTGCACTCGTTTTCCTTTCTTTTTTTTTTTGTTCCTTTCTTCCAGCTGAGAAAACAAAACTGATCAAGATTGCTTCAAAGCATAAAAAATATGGTAATTAATTAAATGCAGGTTGGTGTTATGATCGAGTTATTTTAAAAGCACAGGGTCGCCATGTTGCTGTTAGACTTGGCTGTAGACAGCGTAACTCTGAAGATCACAGAAGCTGATTTTGTGAATATGAAGCATTTGTTTTATGTGCACAGACTTCAAATCCACATGATCAGGCCAAATGACTGTTATCACATTCGCTGTTGGAGACCTGCCGGATGTGACACTGACATGACGCATGACTCACTATCCACCAGATTAGTCAGTGTCACTTCCACTAGCTGCAGACAACATGGAAGCATGTCACTGCTGGACTGAAATGGGTCCATTCGAAGCTAAACGTCCTGTAATGACAAACCTTTAGCTGTGCTTTTTTTCTTTAAGAAAGCAGAATTAAACCCTTTATGGTTTGAGGCATTTTACATCGTGTCCCAACCGTCACACAGTGAAGCCAAATGATGGCCGAAGATGTTTAACACGATATTTAAAGGAATGTTTAATATCTGTCAAATTAAAACCCATAAGTTCTTTAACATTTTTTTTTAGTTTTCCTGTTCAACCCATTTATGTGAAATAAGAGCGAAACCTGTCTTAGGAGTAATTTTGCAAATCAGCGTTCTGATACAAAAGGTTATTCTGATGAGGATGAGGCCGTGATGCGTAAGAGAGAGGGAGGGCTGGAGGAGGGATTGGGGGTACTCGTGAGTGACGTAGCCAATCCCAGAAGAGATGAAGCAAAGGAAATGAAAACTTGTGTTTCTGAAAGGCTAACAGTGCAATTTTCTAAAATGCTAAATTAAATTAGGCAGTTTGTACAGTTAAAGATAGAAAAGAAAGAAACATGTTCCTTAATTCTTTATTTATGGACCTTTTAAAACTGAAATTGGTTTTTGATGGTATGTAACACTCTAGTCAAGAACAGATGTGACGTCTTAAGCTTGATTTATACTCACTCAGCATCTTTTAGGGACGGGGCAGCAGACGCCGGTGGCGTGCTCTCGCACTCCAGCATATGGTCACGGCGTTGTGTTGCGGTTTCTCTTCCATGGTAACCACACAAATTCAGCAAGAAGCTCCAGGAAACTGGAAGTATGTAATCGCAAATCGACCAATAACAAGGAGTACATCAGCGTAACCAAGGCTGCACGTTAGATCTGGAAGAGATGCACGTCGAGCCTCCGCAGAGCTTACGGTGGTGATGCCGTAACCGACCGATCCAGCTCTAGCATCCATCAGCTGCAGATATCGTCTAGTTTATACTCATCACTGGACAAACACCATTTTAAAGTTATGGGAAGCCAAAGCAAAAGTTTACATGAAAACACTGTTTGTACACCGTAAATATTTACTGAGTTAACAGTTAATTTGTGCAGTATCAGATTTTTTGGTATTATTACCATGTTCATGTGATGCAGCTACACGACTAAAGACATCATACACTAATGATAATAATTCATACAGACCTAATTTTAGAAAGTAATATACTAAATCTCATGGCACGCTAAATTTTAAAAATGACTCAACTGATCCGTGTCCACATACGAACATGTTTTTCCGATGTCTTTATTTCTCTTTGCTCTGCTCGTTTGATCACAGCCATTATTATGTAACAATCCTCCATGACTGATTTGGCTGGATGTGGTTGCTAGGCGACAGTAATGCAACTGCAAAGCCTCCGTTGGCTTCTCAATAAATAACATGGTAGAGTGGGTGTCCACAGCCCACCAGCCACGCTGCTGTGTCATGTCTCTGCTGCGGCTGCTTGGAGGGAAGTGTGAACTGTCACAGCCCACTCAACCAGAGACCACCGCTGTCATGTCTTCTCAGATGGAGGAGGGAAAAGCTTCACAGGCCGGTGATATGTGTTGTTGACAGATGTGATGGAGCCAGAACTGCTGCATGGCATCGTGGTGCTTTCCTTCTGTGTCCAGCTGCAGTTCTGATGACAGGTAGTTTGCTGCCTTTGTGAGTTTCTCTTTTCACCTGTGGAACGGCTCCATGAACCACAGCTTCTGTTTCTAACGTCTTCCACCATGACTGAATGTTTTTCTGGGTAATTTCATGCTTTTTGACAAAACTGTATTTGTAACCAAAAAATAATAAAAATGATAGATACGATCATTTAATATTCTGCATTGTGTTTTGCCAGTGATGTGAAAAAAATAGTTTGACTGTAAACTGGATCCTGGATCCTGCTGTGACACCTGCTGCGACCTGGCAGCACAAGACCAGAACCCTCAAGACACTCAACCCTGTTGTTTACAGAGCTAAGGAGAAACTCAGAGGAGGACCTCGAAGTGAACAGGAGAGCTCTGGAAAATTATTTGACCTCTTTTATTAATACTTCGAAGCTGGGAGAGGCTTCAGGGACTGGACTAAAACTGTTGGACACAAAGGATGATATTAGTCTCACAGCTGAACAGCTTCATAAGGCCCTTTCTTTATGGTTTACCCTTGGCCCTCCAACAGGTTAACGGAGGAGATTGTGTTCCAGGTTTTTTTCAGTATCAGTCTCCATTATATTGTAAATGTGTTGTATGTACGTGTTGTATGTATGATATCCTTAAATGTGAACGGCCTTGTTAATCTTGTAAAGCAAAGTACAGTAAGGTCATTGCAAAGTGACAAAAGGCCAAATCAAGTGTAGCATTCCTGCAAGAAACTGACAATGACGGCAGATGTGTGTGTATAAAAAGAAGGATGGTCTGTCTGATCAATAGTCTGTTTCTGACTAAATTAAATCATTGAGTGAGGGAACTGTAATCTGTGCAGGGGACTTCAACATTATTCAGAAATACTGTATGAATTCAACAAGTAATAGAAACACAAATACAGCAGGCCGGCTTGTTTGATGGTAGAAGGACTTTCATCCACTACAAACTATTGACTGTTTTCTGATAAATATTACAGACAAACACATGGTTAAGAAAGTTATCAGACCATAACACAACATATTAAAGTAAATATATCTACTTTAAGGAGACTGAATAAGAATTCTAAATAAGAAAATAGACTGTATTACTAATGATGTGAATTACGAGATTAAACCAATAGTCTGGGACGCTGTTAAAGCAGCAACGAGAGGCAATTTAATATCAAGACTATCCAAAATAAATAAAATGCGAAGGCAAGGATTGGATAAATTACAGCAACAATTAAGGAGCCTAGAAAAATGACAGAACAGGCTTGTGTCTGGAATTAAAGGACAAATTAGGAAAGAGGACGGCTCTTCAGAACAATGACTTGCCAGTGAAAAGACCATCACCAGAAAAACCCAAAGGAGACGTGATGGAGAAACTTCCTGACTTAAAGCAAATGATTTTAACAAAACTGGAAGAAATGCCTGTTTTTTAAAGACATGTATAATTTGTTTCTCATTTCTGATTTTATTGAAAATTACATTTACTGTTTAGTTATCCAACAATACTAAATAAAGAGTTAAAAATGAACCATTTTAAACTTTAAAACTTTGTCTTTTTATTGAACTTCTAATAAATTTGTATTGTTCCTGTTAAATGAAATATTTCAGAAACAGCTGCAGTTACAAACTGTGAACCTCATCCACTCCCACAGAACCCTCAGTTAACTTTTTCCAGTTTTTATCCTCAGATTTTCTCATTTTTCCCCCTTTGTGACCTCATGGAGCTGATTGATCCACAGCAGGCCTTCCTCTGATGGTTGTCTCACACCTGTTTGTTGCTTTCTCGGTGCCTGCATTTATTTCTGTATTTCTTTCCTTTAATAATTTCTTATCTTATATATATTTTTTTTTAAGATGGCGCCGCGCGAGTGGCAGCCTGTAACAGCAGCTCCTGCTCACCGTTGAGCTTTTTCTTACTT
>JBAGKP010000008.1:33066521-33086620 GCA_037177255.1 Melanotaenia maccullochi | reverse complement strand
GCAAACAAGTGGAACAAACTACCAGTGGAGATTAAACTTTCACCAAATGTAGACATTTTTAAATCCAGGTTAAAAACTTTTCTTTTCTCATGTCTATACATGAAATCTGCACGTTAACTTTTTAACTTATGTTGCTTTTAATAATTTTAATGTAATTTATTATTTTATTGTGATTCTTACTCTGTGTTGCTGCGTTTTACTATTTCTTAATATCTGTAATGCTTCTGTTTTATGTAACGCAAACATACAAGAAACACATGTCCAGGTCAAATGCATGCATCGTGTTGGGTCACCGATTTATCTGCTGCATCAGGATAATATCCTCTAGCACCTGTTTGATGATGTCCTTGAACTCATTCCACCCCCACAGAATGAGACAAGGTACCATGTGGAAGACTTGAAAGAGGTGTGGAACCGACTCACAAGAAGAAGCCAATGAAACAGACACACACACGGATTCAGGCACACATGCAAAAACACTCATGGACACAGACACAGGAGCTGATACAGACACACGGAAGTTATTAGCTTGTTTATTATTCTTATTATTCCAACCTGTTCCTCAGTTCACAAGTTCAGTTGTATGTTATAGGAACAACGACAAGGTAACTTTTAGCAAATCTCTCATGAAGCTCCCTTATGCCTACACACACACCTACACACACAAACACACACTATGTTACATTTGAGCACTGTACAACGATTGTAAGTTGTTAATACGCTGTTGTGGTTGTTTTTACTAGAATAATAAAACTCATTTTAACTGCAGCTTGTATCTGGTTTCTTGAGACATTTTGATTACAAAGTTAAATATAATATTAATGGAAAGGCCTTTATACTGAATTTGAGATTAAACAACTATTTATATGTAAAGTTGTATTTGCCCCTTCAGCCATCTTATTACCATCTTCAACACTGTTATGCTAGTTTTAACCCTGTCACATTTTCATATATTATTTTCTAAACTATTAAAACAAATTTAATGCTTGTTGACTTTTGCCCAAAATATTGAGAGCTATCATTCTTAAACTCATTTATTTGTTGAAAAACGAGTGCTTTCATTTCTGAGTTACATTTTTCAATTTAAAATGATTGAATTAGTATGGGCTACATCTGATTAATGTGAAAATATTGACTCATTTACAAATACATTTTATGGAAATATTCAGATAGCCTCCATGATGTACTTAATGAGATTGAAGAATTAACATGACCACATCATGAAATAAAGATAAAAGAAAACTAATGCCTGACATGGGAAACTGTGGTTATCTCATAGTTAAAATATCCTTAATGATGTGGGATATCCAAAGAAATAATACATTTTGGTAAATTATGTGAAAATGTCTAATTTTAACCATTCTCATGGAATGACTATATTCTTTATTAAAGGCCATAACATAGCCGCCACACACTTTATTTGAATTTTAGGACAACGTGTTAGTAAAAAGGACATGATATAACCCCATTCCTCTGAACTTATGTCATTTTTAGAGTCACAAAGGGCAGCAATTCTTTTTTAATCAGGAAGGAAAAGTCAGATTTAGACAACAAAAGCAAATACTTGAGCTTACTTTTTGTTTTTGTTTTTTTTTTTTTAATCAGGCAAATGTTTTTTAATCTGCTGGTCACAAAGCTGTCTCACAACAAGTGCTTTCTGGTGGTTGACCTTATATGAATTTTATTAGAGATAAGCTGATGGATCTTGGAGTAAATCATAAAGTAAAAGGCTGCAACGAAACAGTCAATTTCACATTCTTCACATTTTCATATGACAACACAATGTTTATTCCAAAACGCATTCAATTTTTCCAAAGCATTTAAAATTACATTAGCTGCCAGATGCATAATGTGCATCCAAACAAATCCATGAGAGAAACGCCTCAGCCCCACATTCACCCCGTAAGCTGTTTAAAGCTGTGCCTACCTGAGAGCCGTCTGAGATCAAACAGCACAGAGAAAACAGGTGATTTCATCCTGAAAGAGTACGTAACTCCATTAGTTTCTAATCTGCAAGAGAACTATGTGAAAGTTTATTCTAGATTTTATACAACTGGAAAAACTACTACAAAGAATAAAAAACTGTTTGGGCTCATATATAATTTTCCTCCCTGGGCCACCCAGCTCCCTAACACTGTATTTAACGGCTGTTCCCACCTGCAGGGGAACCATTTAGACATAAACAATTCCCAGCAAGTAACTGGTACTTTGTTTGTTCTGACAAATACATTTCATCTCTGTAAACAGAAAAAACATTCTCATTTGCCAATGAATATTTCTAATTTCTGCACATAATTAATGATGAATGAATGTAATGAAAAATGAAATGAAATGAAAAAATACTTTATTCATAACCTGAGGAAAATGTTGCATGAACTCTTAAAAATTAGAATAAAAAATAAATAAAATTAAATAAAAAAAAACATGATATAATCGCAGTCAAGTCTTGTTTCAGAGGGTGGTGGCTGACAGACATTATGTCCTAAATCAAATCAAATCAAACTTTATTTATGTAGCGCCTTTCATACATAAAAATAGTAACTCAAGGTGCTTTACAGAGAATAAAATCCCCCAGAACCCCAACCCAAGAGCAGCAAGCCCACCCCCCACCCCTTCCCATCAAACACACACACAACATAGAGGGTAAAAGCAAGTTAAAATTAAAATTAAAATTAAATTATTTTTTATTTTATTTTTGTCTAAGAGTGAACCTGAAGAAGCCTCTGACTGAAGACTATTATTTCTTCACTGTGTTGAAGAGGATGTAAAGAATTGTCCATCAGGTTGTGCAGAATTCTTCTCTGGACAATCAACTCCATTCACTCCAGTTATCCCCAGCTAAGAAAAAGAACCAGAACATCACCAGCACAGAACCAGACCCAGAATTATCCCCAACACAGAACAAGCACCAGAGTATTCAGAGCACAGAACCAGAACCAGAGTTATCCCCAACATAGAAAAAGCACCAGAGTTATCCCCAGCACAGTTCCAAAGTTATCCCCAGCACAGAACAAGAGCTATCCTCAGCGCAGAAAAAAAACCAGTGTGTCCCCAGCACAGAACCATAACCAGACTTATCCCCAGCATAGTAAAAGAACCAAAGCACCCCCAACACCAGAGTTATCCTCAGCTCAGAACCACACTTAACCCTACTATTAGAGTTTGCTGAACAACTAACTGGCACTGCATTGCAACTGAGCTTCTAATACATAACACTAATATCTCTTATGTCTTCAAATGATAAGTCACACTTCTGCGTCTCTCTATGGTTAAGAGTCTCTGATTTAAAGCTTTAGAAGTGAGTAGTAGCACCTTGAAATCAGCTCAAACTGACAGGGCAGCCAATGAAGAGAAGTTGACACAGTTTGTTGTGGAACAAGTTGCAATGTTGTACAAATATTGATGCAGTAAGTACCTATCATTCTGGGTACGGAAAACTCTAGTAAAAGAATTATTGCCTAATCACACAGCAAGTAGCTTTTTGTTGTGCTTTTCAAACAGACTGTGGAATATTTGGGAGATTAGTGAGCAAAATCTGACTTTCATGTCTTTTAGTTGCATCATAGACACAATCAACGGCCTCTAGCTAGAAGGATTTCAAGATTAAGATACTAATCTCATCAGTCAGATAAGTTGGGCCAAGCCCTTGGATATAATTCTGCTATAGATTTGCAGCCACAGAAACTACTTTGCCTACTGCACACAAACTGACAGCTTGCTGTGACCCATGAGTATCTTTAACATTTGTATTCTTTCAGAGCAGTGCCCTGAAATGGCAAGCAAACAATAAATGAATGAGGAAACTTTTTAATCCTAAAGCTCATGTAAACACTTTAACCGAGGTATTAGTAGGCTTCAGGTGAGAAGACTTTCTCTTCATTTGCATAAGCTCAAAATAAAACATTTTTTTTTTTTTGGTAATTTTCTTGATTCTCTTTTCCATTTTCGAGTCATGAATCCATCCATATCCATAGATTTACATTTTAAGAAGTATTCTATCACATTGCTTAAAGGGCTATATATGCCATAGTCTCATAACCTACACTGCAGACATTAAAGGGGAAAAAGAAAAAAATGAAAGTTGGACTCTTCAGACACCAAAAGGATTTTTTTTTCTACCATTGTCTACATGCTCAACCAGTCATACCGAACACATGACACAGTTATAATTAACATGGTGAATACACTCACAGACGGGGAAATCTACACAGATGGTGATTATAAGTAGGCCTTTAGAATGTAGGGCAAAGTTGGGCAGTCTTAAGGCTTTTGTCTGATTGCTCCATCACACAATCACAGGGGGGCTAAATCGTGTATTCCCTCAACAAGATGTAAGTTACTTTTCCCCACTTGATTCCAAAGTCTTTGATGGGAGTGAAAAATGTGTCGGACCAGAAAGACCGCTCCATTTTCTGTTTGTTTGCTGAATTTGTGCAATGATACTTTTCATACTGCTGATGGAGCTTTTCAATCAACAAGCTGCATATTCTCTAAGCCAAGTGTTATGGAGTTGCCTCTCTGCAGTTATGGGTTTAAATGTCCCTCTACAGTTTAGTGCTTTCATTAAAATGCTTGTGTTCATAATGAGGCGTATGGAAAGTGCCTTAGTTCTGTGAACTTTAATGCATTTATATGAAAAGCACTTTGAGAGAATGTGATAGAAGCCACTTAGCGGAAACAAGGTGAAAGTTTTCATTAGTGCATCTTCTGCTCGCTGTACAGTACAGTTCATGGCTGGGGCACAGCTGCTAGTTGTTGCTGTGTCGCTGGTTTACAAGCCTTTGACCTGTGATTAAATGCTGCTTCACATTCACAATTTAAAGTAAAATTTATAACCGTCCTCATCAAAGCAGAATGCCTTAAGCTTGGTGGCCTAATACTTGTGATTGTATTTACCATTATCTGCCCCACTGGTTTTCCTGAGCCATAGAAAAAGACATATGCCTCTGTCAGCTGATGGTATTGGCTCATTATTAAAAGCCTATGGATTTATAGTCAGTTTATGACCAAGTCAATATGGCTGTAAAGGAGCTCAAAGCAATACTCTCGCTGAGCTGAATCCTTGATTCTGTTGGAAGTAATCCTGCTGTTCCAAGATTTATTTGGCTATAAAATCATGTAAGCACACTATATATCTGAAGCAGCAATGGGAAATGCAAAATAAGCTTCTTTGCAATTGTCAAAATCCACATGACAAATGTGGGATTTATCCTAAGAGTTTGCAGAACTAAAATAAACAAACTATGTTCTCAATAGAAGTACATATTATCTGCTTTGTGGCATGTCCAGGACAATATTTGCTTGTGTAAAACAAGATATCTCAGGGTTTAAATGAAAACACTGCTATGCTGCTATTTTACTTTTTTTTTTACTGTTTTCTTCTGGCCAAATTAATGGGAGAGCTACTGTGTGATCCCTCACTTTGAATAACTGGCAAAACATGTGCCTTACCTAATTACTTATGAAGGACTACACATACATAAGAGATCTTGCATGAAATATACATGAGTTGTTAAGATCTTGCTTATGATGGTTAAAAAAATAGGTCCCACAAAATGACGTATTTTACCCAGCATTGAACTGTGAGTGAAGAAGTGTTTAACAAACACATAAGAGAACTTGTGTTTGTGAGGAGGGCTTAATTACATGAAGATCAGGTCATTTGTCTGAATACAACTGAAGAGTTTTGTCTCATTTGAATCCAAATGTGAACAAAAACCTATAATTTCTAGTCAGTTCATCTTTATTTGAATAGGGTCAATTAACAACAAAGTCTTTTTAAGACTCTTTTAAAATAGTCCACTCCAGTATTAATGCAGTTCAGCCCAGTTTGCGTTAATCCAACTATAATCCAGTTATATAAAATTGATTACTGTATTATTATTGTATTTATCGTAAATTAAAAACTGCCTACCTATGGAGTCTATTGGATTGTATGAAATATTTCTTTGATTCAATTTTCCATCCCAATAGCAGCATTTTTATTGATTATTCAGTCTTTTTTTTTTTTTTTGTCAAACTTTCCGTCTGGCTAGGGTTAGGGTTAGGGCGGACTCGTTGTCCAGCAGTCTGTGTGAACAGGTACCTCACATCTTCTCACTCAGGTGCAGTCGTGACAAACGTCAGTAACTCCACCTACCAAGTCTTTCGTCAACACCCCTGAGCTTCCACTGTTGTAATACAGGCAGGTACAAGTAAACTTTAGTTCCCACAGTCAGAAAATCTTTATCAACCTCATCAATAACATTCAAACAGGTAAGTAAACCCAGCATCATCTCTGGTCCACTTCCTTCACCCTGCTAAGAAGACATCAAGTTCAGCCGTATCCGCCAGCTTCATATCTGGTTATTCCATAAATCAAGAACTTCATCATATTCTACAACAGATCACACCTTTTCAAACATTTGTACATGTTATAATCAGCACACGTTTAGCTTGCATTCATTTTCACCAAGTTTTCCCCAAACTATTTTTCTACTGCTTATCAGCCTTCTTGCCAACAAAAAGAGCCTGTTTTTTTCACAGTTGGTGGACAACGGGACCGAAACAAAGACAAAACGAAGGATCCCTGCTTTGCAGCTGGAACACTTTATTTTTAACAAGAAAACGCTCTTCATCTCAGAAAGTACAACAACCTGTTTCCATCATGGAGAAATTTCAGATGAAGGTTAACAGATGTCTTCATGTGACAAATTACTAGAAGGTGCTGGTGCAGGTGCTGATGATGTGGCAGACTGAAGGGTGATTGTATTGACTTTGTCAAGAATTTAAGTGTGTGTATGTTTGACTGGTGTGATGTGTGTGCAGTTGTAACTGATGACCAGGTATGGAAGCTGTGAGGAAGCTAAAGTGCTTTAATGATGAGACTGATGGGGGACAATGTACAGCATGTACCACACATGCAGATTCTATCTGAATAAACACAGGCTGTCAGCTTAAAATCAATCATTTAAACAAAACACCCAAATACTATTTGAATCTTTTAAATTGTCAATCAATATTATCCTTATTAATGTGATGTAAAATATTGTAAAAGTCAATAAGTAGAGGCGTAATGAAAGAATATTAGTGCTCTCAGTTAACTCAACCATCACTTGTCAATTATTGTGACCTTTTAATGTCACTGCGATGAAATACGTGTTATTAGAATGTAAATTAAAGTTCCTGCCATGCGCACCTGATATGCAAATTTGACTTTCTAATTAGAAATGAGTGACAGTCTTTTGTGCCTTTTTTCAGAAATTGTCACAGCAGTGACAATCCACCAACAAAACTTTACTATTTATCAGGAACATGTAATCTACCAGAGTTTGTTTCAGACTTTTAAAAGATAAATATGCGAAATGAAGCAGGCACATTTCTTTCCGGTTAGTGAGAAGGAAACCATCATGCACACACAACAATCCAAAGCAGCAATTTTCTTCCAGTATCAAACAGGCAGATTTAGGATTCTTGATACTGCTGCTGAATGTAAAAATCCTGCTAAACAACACAGTGAACATGTGAACTGATTGCTCGGCTCCATACTGTTTTTACTTAGGTGCAGTCGATACCAAGACCCTCAGCAGAGCTAAATTTAGAAACTTCTCTATTTACCCTCACTGGCAATAAAACAAATGTACATTTACAAAGCACTTCAACCAGCTTTCACTCAGCATTTCTGCTATAAATAAGATGATTTATAAAAATAAGAGAAGAGTTGAACAGTAGGCCTTGCTGCCTGCTGTATGTTTCTGGCTGTTGTCTGCACGTCAGGCCTGTATGAAACGGAAAAGAAACGAATGAGGGACACTGTTCATTCCAGCAATAACAATACAGCACACTGTATTACATTCATTTAATATCTGTTTGTTATAATGTGGTGTAAAGGAAGGAATGGATTCCATGAAGCTGCAGCAGAGTTCTCCTGCAACAAGGTTCAACACCGCTGACGTCTTTTCTGTAGGGCAGGTTGGAAATGAGAAATTCCATGCTGCACCTGCAGGGTGAAAGAGGTCCACATCACCCTTCAGCTCCTCTAGATTCTGTAATACAAATGTCTTCCTCACTTTTTATATGTGCCACACTTCTCTACAATCATTTTCCAGTGGCGGTATTACCCCAGCTCACTTTACAACGTTTAAAGGTCTAAATATTGAACAACAATGCAAGCCCTCCTGCTGCAGGGCTACGCTGGTCCACTCAGGACCAGGGACGGACCGGCCACCGTGCACACCAGGCATTTCCGGTGGGTCGACGTGTTTTTGAGCTTTCTTCTAAATGCTCATCCACATGGTGTGTGTGTGTGTGTGTGTGTGTGTGTGTGTCATACAAGGCTTTAAAATGTTTTCCACTGCGTTGCCCTGCTCTGTAAGATAGACCGTAATAGTGCCACAAATGCACACGGTCTCTCTCTCTGTCTCTCTCTGTCTCTCTCACACACACACACACACACACACTCTCTCACACACACACATAGTTTCCAGACATCTGCATCGTAATGCTACTTGACCTTCTTATCATGCTGGCTGATAGTCATCTTCACCAGCAGCTAAACATCTGCTAGACCTGATGGTACAAGCCACAGAAACACAAAACTGAACCCATATCACACACTCATTTGGCAAAACACCAGGGGTGTGTATTCTTTAATTCTCTGCATGATGATTTAAGCAGAAAGATGTGCTACTTTGTCTCGCTGTGTGAAGCTTCCCAGAAAGAGGCTGTGGGAAGCTGGGAAGCCTGAAGACAGCCAGTTACACTCCGTGTAACAAAGAGCCACATGGACCCATTTTCAGATGACTGAGATCATTCAGAGACTTTACCGTTATTCACGCAGGTTCAATATGGTTAGTTTATTTAAACCTCTTCTTGACTAGAGCCTCCTGGGCAGGGGGCAGCATGAGCGACATGGAGTATTCTTTGCAGACACCAGGAAGCAGCATAGCAACATGACATTGTGAAACTCAGCGAAAAGACTCCACTAAGCATCCAAACCAAACAGTTCAAACCCCAAGCAGTTATATAGGAATGTAAGAAAACCTTGAGAACAGCTCTGTCCACGCTCAGGCCCTTACGCCCAAACTTGAGAGTGATTACAGCCACCCACCCCACTCAGGAGCATATTTAAAGTTTTAGATATGGAATTTGGACTTGTTACGTGTATATTCTTAGGGTTTTGTTGCATCTAACCAACAGAATACCTCTCTCCAAAAAATGTAAAAAGAGGAAAAAGTAAAAAAGTCCTCAGGGTATTCTAAAGAATATGTACATTTGAAACACAAATAAATAGAGATATTTATTTCAATCAGTCTGTCGTCAAAAGCTCCCACCATCTCTACAGTTGTTGTCCTCGTCCTTTTCTGCCATTTCCTGCTCTTCTTCTCTGGTTTGTCTCTTTCCCTGGTTGCATGACATGAAACTGCCCCTGTGGTTTTCTGTGATATTGCTTTGTTTGCTGCATCAAGCGACAGAGCTGCAAGGTCGCTGAAAATGGACCAAATTACGTTGGTAAACGATGCATGAGACAGATGAAAGTGTTTATCTGTGTCTTCTGGACCTTAAGGTAGAAAGCATGGCGTTAGAGGATACTGGCAGCATAATGTGGATTGAAGTGGCAAGCATCTACTAAACATTGACATTTTTGATTGTCAAAGCTGATGGTGCACGTTCTTATTTCAGGTTCCTGAAATGACATGAGTCAAAATATGCAGTTATATTTTGCGTAAAGAAATTCCTCTCCCATGAAAACAGATTGATCTATTGTACTTCATGTCAGTTCAGTAACCTTCTATGAGGCTTTGTTGGGAAAGGAAACATTGTGAATGTTATGTTACAGACTCATAAGATCCGTCTCAGTGCCATGAAGTGTTATTGAATCAGGGATGAAAAAAGCCTTGGCTGCTGTAGCGTGCCATCATTCTCTGTCTGTGGATAATATGAAGTCTTTAAATGGGAAGAGGGGCATCGTTTAGATCCTCTACCATCTTGCCAAGGCCAGCACTAAGCGTCAATAACAGCTGCAAGCAGCAACGATGATTGTGGTGTTTTGTTGTTTTGTTTTGTTGTGACAATGATATGACGCAAGTATAGAAAATAGCAAAATAACAGGAGACACAGTAACTGGGAATATTTTCTACCTCCTATACAGTCCGATGTTTTTTCCTCTCACTTTTCTTCCTTTATTTGCCTGCTGATTCAGTGATTGATCAGTACAAATAACTCAGTATTGCTGTGAAAATCGGAGTATTTCTGCTGGTGGTTTCCTTCCCTTGTTCTTAGTTTCAATTTTAAGTTTTTTGTCTCCACATCACCAGAAAGAAGCAACAGACAGACTCACTCGTTCAACCAGACATCTAGCTGCATGCTAAACATGTCGATCAGTTTATCAAAGACGTGTCTGTGGACTACGCTTAATTTGAAGTAGAGAGGTCATGAGAGGTCATCAAATCTGTACGTTAGTCAATGGAAAAGTGCGAACACATCACACCAGTTTTTAAATCTCTGCATCGGCTCCCTGTGCGCTTCAGGATTTAAGGTTCTTTTAGTGGTTTATAAATGCCTTAATGGTCTTCAGCCTTCTTATTTAGGTGACCTGCTTTTCAGTTATGAACCCACATGGACTCTGAGGTCCTCCGGTACCCACCAGAGTGAGAACTAAAACATATAGTGAGGCCTCGTTCCATCATTACGGTCCTCGACTTGTTTAACAACCTGCGACAGAACCTGAAGGCTGCAGAGACTGTCCATGTTTTTAAAAAGGACCTTTTAGCTTAGCTTTTAAAGAATCAGTAAATAGCTCTCTGCATTAGATGAGTACTTCTTAAAATTAAACACATCTTTTTCACATTGAGGAAATATTCAAGCACACAGCTGTTATAACAAACAGATTTTATTCATCATGTCAAACTGAACTAACATCGTTTCTTAAAAAAAAAAAAGAATAAAGAAGCCAGAGCTTTTGAAGTGATGTACAAAACAAATTATCAAAAGCAAGTCACTAGTTTTACTCACAACTCTGCCACAAACACACACATTTAACTCCAAATGTCAATGAGAGCAGAGTGAGTTCACAGCGACTGAGATGATGCAACTTTGTCTTCGGGCCTCTTCCTCATCCTGCAGGATCCACATCCATAAATCACGTCTGGTAAAACACACCGAACACAAAGCAAGCCCCCATTAAAGTCCTCACATAGCATCCTAATTCACGGGGAAAAAAATAATAGAAATTTTAAATCACACACTTGAATATTTGCTTTCTGGCCTGATGTCTGACACCGTTTTCCAGAGCTCAGTTGGTGGATATTTGGATTTATGTTGAGTGTAGAAGCAATCCTCACAACAGCGTGAAGATTTTTGCCAGTGAGGCCATGTTTAGGCTCATGACTGAGGACAATGTCCCTTCCTGTCGTCCCATGCAATTCTGGGACATTCAAAAGCTCCTCACTGACACTCACGTCTATCCTCAAACCGCGTATGAAAATGATAACTGTCCCATTAACGTTTGTCTCTTTTACCGATTGTGCGGTCAGATTCCCAGCAACGTCCTTCCTTCGCTCTGCGATGGTGTTGCTTGTCAGCTCCTGCATTTGGTTGGAGCACATCTGCATCCTCCACTATTCAGCTCAGGTAACATCCTCAGCCACGATACAGCTGCCTTTCACCACTGAACCAGTGGTGAAATTATTCTAAGTTCCTCCCCAACAGACTACACAGTTTAATGTTCCTTGCTTGTGGTTCTTGTCACATGACGCCCCCCCCCCCACCAAAAAAAAAGAAAACTGCCTATCAAAACTTATAAAGCTCTTAAAGCTTACACGCTTTAAGACTGTATTTAGAAGCTACTACATATTGGACATGAAATAAAACATTACTTTATAAAAAAACTACTTGTTTGAGACTCGTTTGACGTTGTCGACTATTCAGAAATCCTAGACCTCGGAAAGAAAAGACACTTTAACTTTATGTGTTCACTCAGTCTTATATAACTGAGCAGAGACATTTGATTCAGTTTGATACAAGTTTTATAGAAAACACAACTAGCCAAACACTTATTATTAGAAAATTTAGATTAATGAGGTATTGACCATTATTGGTTTATTCTACCACTATAAGTGGGATTGCATACCTAACAGTTAGTAATCCCAGATGTATGATGTTATTCACTAAAGGACTTGTTTGAAGTTTACCAAGTCTCTGGATTGTTGCTCCAGATCTCTGTCATAACAAAGATGCCCTTATGAAAAAAGGTAAAAATCGATAGAGCAACCAAGGACGCAAAACTAATACATTTATTCTACACTCCCACTAACTCTGCAATAAAACATACCTCTCTGCCTCACTCTGCCTCTCTGTGATTTGATCGCAGGGAACCAACCACATCCATCTCTGTCACCCGCTGACTGCCGCGTTAACAGCCTCAACGCACTCTGTGCATGCACGCACCGACACAAACACACAAACTAATGCACATCGGAAAACATTTGGCTCACCCTTTCCATTTCATACACTATCTCTCTGATTTACACTGATACACAGAACACACACATATATACGGGTCAAACTCTGGAGTTTTGAATCCTGCAGCCATTCTCAGAGACTGATCAGTATCTTAATAACTTTAAATTACAGCTTGTTCTCAAAGGGCATGTTAGGACTGTGTGTGTGTGTGTACTACTGATAAAATAAAAAAATAAAACAAGAAAAGATGAGCGGTGGAAGCTTCAGACCATTCTTTCTTTCACTGGAAAAGATTAGCATGCTAAGTCCTGACCCCATGCAGCGAAGTCAGAAACTGCTTCCTCGGCTGCACAAACTGACTCTGTTAAAGCGTAATGTGATTTTTTTTTATTGGACTTTCTTGCGGGATTATGGCTTTATTCCCAACCGTTAAGGATGTTCTTCAACACAAAATTCTTTCCTCACCTTAAAGGTTTGTTGTTGTCCAAAACAGGCATTAATTAAAGTATTAGCTGGTTTTCAGCATTTTAGATCATTTTGTGGAACTGAAACCACTTAAAGCCGACTCTGAACTGGTTCTCTCTCAGATGGCCCTATGGCCTCTTTTTTTGTTCTATAATGAAATAGTTAAATACCATTATAGGGTCTACTTATATTCGGGTTTGTGTGCTTCTTATATCTCTATGCCAGGGTTACTCCTTGCTACTATCCTGCAGGTTTTTGGATGCTTCCTGCTCTTTCTCTTTAGAAAGTGCAAACAGGTGTTGTTGAATGAAGTTAGCAATGGATTGATTGTAAAAGGTTTGTAGTATCTGTGGTTTAGACCAACTAACTCCACCAGTACTAGAAGTTACTCCTAGTACCATCTCCAAACTGAAGTACCCAAATAGCAAAGAGTTTTTGGCTTTGACTTTTGTCGTTGACGAGTGCGGCTGCCAAAACTCATCCACATGTGGCCCGCAAAAAATCTGTCATTTGTCCAGGCAGGATTTCTGAATTAGGACCTTAAAAATACTGCTGACATCTGGTCCACCTCTGGCCCACACAACACGTGCCAGTGCCTGCTATCTGGATGCTTACTAGAAAACACTGCATGCATGAAAGGGGCTTTAGGTGCTTCATGAAGACATGTGAAATAAGACAAATGGCTGAAACTTTAGTCAAGTTTTTTCACTGCAATCACAAAATGAAGAGAAAAATAAAGAAGCAAAGCATCTGACAGGTTTATGTTGTACTTAAAATGGGAGAGTTTTTATTTGAAACTAAGTGCCTAAGACTGAAGTTAAGAAGACACCTCTAATAAAACATGCTTGGACATTATTGCAGGAGGGCTGTACAGTAGACTATATCCCCTTGCCTGGCCCCTCCACTCATAAAGCAAAGCTCTGCAGGTTTTCTTTCTTCCTTAACTCTTTGCTTTCCAAAAGGAGCACAGCAGGTAGTTTCTCAGTGACAGATACGTCTGGTTTAGCTATAAAGTTGTTGCTACTATGTGCACCCCCATGCCAGGCAGATGCACAGGCGCCTCTGGCTGACATACTGGTCTTATGTTTTTACTCTGATAAACAAGTGATGATGATGTAATCTCCCATCTGCTCATCATTTCATTCTAGCCATTCTTCTGCAGCAGGCAGCTGTGGGGATGACAAGATTATTTGATTAGGGGGTCAGAGGAGCATTTATTTTTATATTGAATTATTTTGTGCAACGTTCCGACCTGCAAGTTGATATAGTGAAAAAAAAGAACAATCTCTTTCCAATTAAAGGTTTTACATATCAGGATGTCATTAAACAGTCATTTGGCTCTTTACCAGAATTAAAATGAGGTAAATACAACCAGTGAACAACATGATATACTGAGCTGTGTCAGTATTTGTACAAGAAAGACAAAGCTCAAATCCAGACGCTGTACGTAAGAAATAAGTGCTCCATGAATCAACAGCTTGTAGAACTACCCTTAGAAGCAATAGCTTGAGATAATCATATTCTCTTTTTTATAGCTAAGGAGTAGTTTTAGCCCACTCATGGTCACTATGTTGGTCCACTGGAAGTCAGGCTGAGGTCTGGACTTAATTTGGACCAATCAAACACCTCCATTCTTAACTTTTTGGGCTATTTTGTTGGGATTTACTGCTGTGCTGTTTTTAAACTTGACTCTGGAGTACTGTGGCATACTGTGACGTTAATGGTTAAATCAATGACTGTTGGCAACACTGATTCAAGATTCAAGGATCTTTAAAGTCATTCTTTACCCCCTCATGTTTAACATGAGGAAAAAAAAATCCACTGGATAAATATTGAGGCATCAATAATAAAACAAAGCAAGCAGCATATTAAAGTAGGAGAAAACAGAAGGTAAAAGAGTAAAACACTAAAATGAGATCAAATAAATTAAGATAAATAAGTTGTTAGAGAAATATTTGAGATATTGCACATAATTATATTTAATCTTATTGTGTGTTATACTGCAGCGTGTTGTATAAGGTAGGACAGTGCAGAGACTGCTGACCTGGTTGCTAGCGTGGTATAGTCTTAATGCATCAGGTAGCAGCTCCGGCTCAGCCTGGTAGTTCTGGCTCTGATGGGAGGAAGACAAACAGGCTGTGCAGGCTGGGTACAGTCCTTCATGATGCAGGCGGTTCTTTTCCTCTTGCTGCTGCTACTGGTGAACTTTCTGCAGCAGACGACAAAACTACCCACACAAATGAAGCAAACAGCCCAGAGTTCATTTTACAGGTCCAGTGTGTAAAATTACTGACATCTTGTGGTAAAAATGACTTCATACACCAAGCACAGTTGTGAAAGGATGGTGGCTGTCAGTGGCCAAAATTCCTCCAGGCGAGGCCTGCACTATAGGTAACTGCTTCAACATTGTGTACATGTGTACAGTCTTCTTCTATGGTCCCGTAAAGGCGTTACTTATCCCAAACAGAGCTCCAGTTCCATCAAACAAAGCTGCTACTCTGTTTTAAACCTTCACACACAGAGTTGTTTGTCCATTCAGAGACACCGTAGTAAAAATGGTGGCAGCTGCCTTGTATGTGAACCCACGATGAATAAATACAAATGCTCCATTCTAAGACCATTAAAACATGACAGTTATTTTAGTTAAGTCTACCAGTAGAAAGCGTTCAGTAATAATCTATGTGTGTTTCTTTGAAGATTCATCCACGGTGCACGTGTCTTGATATCCAGTTGCTGGCATTTGACACAATGGCAAAAAGGGAAATGCTGCTTTTTACACAGAGATGTGGTTTCTAAGTCTCAGGAAGCTGCAGGGCAATAAAAACTCAAAGAATGTGCATAACACACGTTAGTGTGCAATCAAAACAAGTCAGAAACACACACTTTTTAGGTTCAGAAAGTTATGTTGTGCTACCTAAATGTTTAGTAAATGTCCCACGACAGCGAAGGCGAAGAAAACATTTATTTGAGGGCAATTTCACTTGATGCTCCTGTTATAGGAATGAAACAGGAAACAATAAGTTTTTATTGATTTATTTTATTGTAATCTTTATTTGTTGATTTTATGATGCCATTAAAAGCCACAGTTTATTCCCCATATGTCTTGTACAGTTCAGTCTTGTAAACACTTCTTCACTGCTGGTAATTAACCTTCACACCTCATGTGTGAGAGGAGTGACACGTTTAAACGGTGCAACAAATTCACACTCACCCACACATGATATGAACAAGCTTTAATTATAAGGGGAGCAGCATTTATTTCAGTCAAACAAACCTACTAACAAACACTCACCCACACACTTAAAGCTGCTCCAGTGCACACGCAAGCATGCAAAAATTGGTTTATTATTAAAGCAGCTTATATTTCCACATCCACACACAAGCCTGTCTGTATGAATTTAGAGCAGATACTATAGAACTTCTCTCCAGCTCAAACAAACACAAACACAGGTATTAGGGAGTATTTACTGTGTGTGTATGCTGGCGTAATTCAAGTGGAATGTCCATTAGAGCAGAGAACTCATCTTTTCACAGTATAAGTCATAGTAATGAACTCCAGCAGAACTCCCTGCAGTCTAATACATCAGTGCCCCGAACAGCGTGTCAAGCCTCAGAGACAAAATGGTGCCGTAAAAACAGTCGGGTCTTTATTCTAAATGTTATCTACAATCTAATTAAATGTGCTAAGAACAGCTTTGTGTGGTTTATCTTACAATAGCAACAAACATTTACAGCCCAGACCCGGAAATCTACAGCACAGGGTTCAGCAGTTTACCGTTACTGTTCTTAACTGTTGTTTCATTCACCTTCAGAACTTGTCCTATATTTAGAAAGTCACATGGTCCTAAATACTGCAGCTGGACCACAAAATTAACTTTTTTTTTACTTCTAATGAGATAAATCTCTGAATGAGTTGAATTCATTTCTTCAGTTACTGTTAACAGGTGTAAAAACTGTGTCTATGAACTATCACATGCTTTGATTTGGCATCATATTGAAAAGAGCTCGCTTAATCAAACCTACCTGTCAAGATTTTAAAGTCATTCTTCCTTAACCCCTAAAAACGTTTAATGTGGGACTTAGTCCTGGCTATGACTTCCTACCTAATTTCAAAAGCTAAATGGTAGCAGCTTTTTTCTTTTACCAACTTAAAGATGTACTTAAGATTTTTCTGGACACACTGAATGATGCCTTCATTAAAGTAACATGGCCTAATTTTCTGACCTCACAATCTCTGTGTTTCTGACTTCGTTTGATGGCAAACTGACATTCAGTACTTACATACCTGGAGCAGCTGTTGTCGTGCTGAGGATGGGAAACTTCACGACGTTTTGTCTCAGAGCATCACATGACAGCTGCATTTCACTTTATGGTGCCGCGTGACACGCCAGCAACTGGATATCAACACCAGCCATTCTGGATGTTGAATTAGACGTTTGAATCTGAAAATCTGTCCAAGTTCAGCAGTGCTGCTTTGAGGCTTCCCTACATTCCTGTTCATGAATCAAGAATCCACTGGAGGACCAAACAGGGCAGTTGTGCTTCAAACAGTATAACTGACAAATTTACTAAAGATCCATACCAACCAGGGGAAACATTTAGAATTCCTAGGGAATATCTCTAATCTAGACAAACATCAGACTGACTTTTACTGGGTGGAGGAGTTCAGAGAAGAGACAGGATGCAAGATGGATGATGAACTAATCTCTTTTAGTGGCGCCAGAATCTCAACATCTGCCAAAGTTCAGTGGTGAGGCTTTAAAGACACACCACAGAACTTATGCTCCCCTATCGACGTCTAATCCAGCATCCATCTTCCATCCTACCTGTACTGTGAGAGCTCTCCAGCCAGTACAAGACAGTCCTATCTTGATGTTTCTTTTACTTAATTCTTTCTCTTTCTTTCTTCTCCTCTCTTCTTCCGATAATGTCGTTTGGCATTTCTTTGCTAAATCAGCCACAGTGTGCTTTCAAAATGGCTGGTGTGTTTATACTTATTCGCCAGCATTGTGACCATGTGCGTAAAGCGAAACTCGGCTTCCTGCAAGAAAAGGTGTTTTACAGCCTCAGGAGCCTCCAGAAATGATAAAACGAGTCCTAAGTTAGTAAAGTTACACGTCTTTAAAGGTTAGAGGAAGTGATGATGCAAAGATCTTGTTCTTGGGACTCCTCAGAGGAAGGGGATTCTTAGTTTTTTTGCATTTTGCTGTAGTTTATATTGTTTAAATATGTGGATTAAGCTAGGATAACTTTAAATCAATAGAAACAGATAAGACACATTTAGTGGTTGCTGCTGACGTTTGTCAAACATACGGTTATTTTATCTGAGCAACCAGAAAAGTAGACATCTGCAGTTTGAATCCATGTTGCATTTTCCTCCTGTGATTTCTTTTTACCATTTAGCAAATGAAGGAGTGCCTTATCTGTTAAATTTAATATACTTATGAGGCATAAAGTTGTTAGAAAAAAATCATTACGGTTTAAACCCTGCTCTTCATGTCAATACATCATTAATTCCCTCTCATGACCTTAAATTAGGCTGTAATCTTACACCTAGGATTAGAAATTATAAAAGCGATAATACCTGCTAATTAACTGACTAGGTGATAAACCCCAGATCAGATCAGAGAGGAGAAGAAGAAGAAAATGTGAGGATGTGAGAAGACAAGAGCCACGTTTATCTCCATCAGCACTATTTCTCTGCAGTGACTTCGACAGTGATGCACCTTTCCCAGTCAAACCTGAGTTCTCAGGCATCCTGCCAGCCAACCATCACAGAAAGCTACTGTCAGAGAAATGAAGAAGAAGAACTGAACATCACATATACCAACCTTTTTCAGGGGGGAGAGAGAACAGAGCCATGATGAGAGAGAGATTCTGTGGTGAAACTGTCTCTTTCGCTAATCTCATTTCATGCCAGCTCAATCCTGCTCTGCAGAATATTCTAAAATTCACTCAGAGCATTGGGGGGAGGGAGCAGTGAACAGAGGAATAAAAGAGGGGAAAAGGATGGTGAGAGACAGAAACAAGAAGAAATTCTGTCAAAGGGAGAGGGAGAGCTGGAGGGACAGAGATGGAAATTGGCCACAATTGAAGTTCTGCCACTGCAGTCCATCAAAGCGTGGATTGGACACGGTTCACTCAGTCTTAACCCTGTATTTCCAGTGGGAGCAAGAAAATGAGTTTAAGCCTCTCTTACACTTTAACATGCCTCCCTGATGTCTTGGCATCGCTACAGGAGTCCTGCTCTTTTAAATTGGTCTACATTCAAGCAGTGTTACAGACAATAGAAGCACAGAGTCTTCCTGTGTTTGTCCTGCATTAGCATTGACCAGAAGCCGTTAAAGAACATGTCAAGCTGGTGTTCTGGGTTGAAGTGCAGCCCGAAGATGACAAGAACTCATTCTGTAATTTATACGCAGACAAGCTGGCATTCAAAAAAGTATTTAAGGTTGATTTATGATGCAACTTATACTTATTTTTACTTTTCATTGGTTATGTGAGTTGATTTCACCATAAAATCGGCTGCTAAAGCCAACCAACACGTTGGCCCCCTACAGCTGAACAACCTCCGTTAGCTCGCTGCTTCCATGCTGGTACAGTAGCATCTGGACTGTTTTTGCTGAATTCACATTCATATGTACTGACCTTGTTGTGTCAGCGGTGCTCAGCCTCAGCGCCATTTTTGATGTTATGCAACTGCATAAAAAGTTTTATGGTTGGAGTGAGTGGAGAGGAGTAATGCACAAGCATCAGAGGCAGGAAAGTGCTTTCCCAACCAACACACCAACTTAATAAACAGTGCAAGATAAAATGGGAGGGAAAGTGGAAAAGTAGAAAGTATGTTTTATAACAAAATTACATGCAGCTGCACTTCCTAGCAGAGGTCTCCATAGCAACCCATAGAAAACACTGCAAGTACATTTATGCTTGTCCAAAATGTCACAACTACACATTGCTAGGCTGTTTTGTGTCGTCCCTGTGACATGTCAAGAGATTCAGCCTTCGGGTGATAATGTCTGAAATGAACGGGTGGCTGGTCATTAACATGACTTTTTTTTTCCTTTTTCGTATTTTATATGTCTTAATCTGTTTTTTTTTTTTTTTTTTTTTTTCCAGTTTTCACACAGCGAACCCAACTTCGGTTTTGTCACCAGATTTTTTTCAACAAGATTTTTAGCAAAGTTTTTCCC
>JBAGKP010000008.1:33044534-33057196 GCA_037177255.1 Melanotaenia maccullochi | reverse complement strand
TATATATATACATATGTGTTATATACACGTGTGTGTATATAACACATATGTAACAAAAAAGTAGGACGAGTCAGGTCGGATATTTGGGTGCCCGTCCCAGTTTTTGCATGTGAAAACACCAAAAAATGTGTCCAGACCCGTCCCGCCACAACCTGCACCCATCAGTGGAAACAGGGCTTAGATGGTCTGTTTGCTTTCACACTGTAAGTAAACCACATCAGAATTCACTTGCAGGTGATCCGAGACCTCCGGTTTTCAGTTTGCTTCTTTGCTTTACGCCAGAGTGCAAACAGCTGCTCCAAACGGACTGGATACTATCAGTGGAAGCAGACCAGGGTTTGTCTAAAACAGACCAAACAGCACCAGTGTGGATGTGAACTGAGCTAAACCAGTAGCCCTAGAGTTTTAGTAGGACATGCAGCTACAGTATGCGATCTGTGTTTGAATAATAAATAGCTTGTGTTGCTTTAGTTAGCCATTATCACTTAGCATTTCCATCTGGAGAGTGTGGTTAAGTGCCTATAAACCCTCAGTGTGAGTGAAGAAGAGAGAAAAAATGGGCCTGTTGTTAGCTTTAGCCTTAATGGCTTATGCCCCACTGTGCCCAATCAACACAAACACACAAACAAACAGGATTGAATCCACAAAGCCACATGTGTGCACTTGTAATTCCAACAGGAGTTCTTGCTTCGTTACAGTATCTCAGCCACTGCTATCTCTGCATCCACATGTTTTCTTCTCCCTCTCACTGCAGATCATTGGCTGTTCATCAAATGATACCAACCCTGGTATCACACATGCACATCCACATTAACACACACAAAGAAGCTGGACGCTGCTGGGGTTCTAGCTAATCGGCAGTGTGGAGATTGTCAGTCCATTAGGTTGTACTGTTGCTGTGATTGGCTTGGTGGATTGTGAGGAGGTGGGTGGGTCGGTCAGTGCAGTTGTAACCAGACTTGCTGTGCTTGGCTTCACCGTTTCCATGCAGCTACATTTATAACGTTTTCTGTGGTAACTCTGGGGCCATTTCCCTGCTGCTGCTCATATCCTGCTTTTATAATCACATCGTCTGGTAAAACCAGCAGATGGTTAAGAATACAGCAGCAGCCGGGCTGTGATTCGGGCTTTACAGGTAAAATGATCATGCAGAAAAAAGTTAGCCTGAGACTTTCTTTTCTTCTTCTATTTCCCAGGCAGCATTTAGCCTCCACCACCTGTTTGTCAGGTACATGTCGTTCCCATACATGTCAGTTCTGCTGCTTTTCTCTGTCAGACACTAAACAGAGGAGACAAGTGTTGTAGAGATAAAGTGAGACCTTTGCTCATAGTGCAGTGCTGAAGTCTCTCTCTACAGAGTAATAAAGCTTTGGCTACAGTGTTTGTTAGCAGCCAAATTTTATTACAAAATATTAGACTGACGCATCCCAGATGATCCCAGCGTTTCTCTTTCCTCCAGCATGAGCTTTCTTGGCGTGGGAATGAATCAGGTGGAGCAGTATTTCCTTTTCACAGCAAAGATTTCTACACTAGAAGGTAAAAAGTAAACATGAAGAGTTTTACAGATGTTTTAACACAGTTATTTATAGGTGGAACCACCTTAACAGATAAACACACACACTCACCTATATATTTATACACACACATATTTATATTTATATAAATCTGAAAATCTGATCAATTACAAATCAAACCTCTTGTATCGACTCACAGTATAAATTTTTCTCAGGCATAGGTGGTGTGATCTCTGTGCACATGCATGACTCTGACATGATTTCTGGATCTTTTTTGGTCTCACACTGAACACACACTGAACACACACTGAACACACACTCAACATGCACGCTGCACTGCTTCACCCACTTCTTGTTTTCTTCCATTGCTCTTACAGGAGGGCAGAACCAGTTCATCTTGTGGATTCATGAAGGTTTTCTATTTATAATGGGGAATCTATCAGAAATGTTCATGTTAAATCCAAGATTTGGTCTTTGAGGCCGTGTTAACTGGTCCATGATCTCATCTCTTGTCTGACCTTTGACCTGCAGCCTGTCCAAGGTGCAGCTCTGTAGCAGCTACAAGAGACAAGATCATGAGCAGGGTGAGGCTTGTTCAGGAAATGTATAGATGAAAGTTTCCGTTTTTATTTTCTTGTGCTGTTTCTTGCAGAAATTATATTGTGTCTGCTACATTTCCAAGCTCACTCACCCCCGTAAGGGCAAGGGTCAACTGATAAACCTCCATGCTATGATAACGCTTGTCAGTTCTAGAAGAACACATCTATTCTTGGTAGGAGCCGTTTATGGTCAGGAAATGTTATAAATCAGATTGTATTGCTTTTTTTTCTTTTTTTTTTTACCAGATCTCATGTCCACCACTGTCAACAAAACAATAAATGAAGGAATTTCTTCTGGAAGATTTCCGGGATCTTTAGTAAAGTAGAATTTAGCCGCTCTGATTTTAATTTCTAATGACAAGGCTCAGTGGCTCTGTGACCTTCAAAAGGTCTTTCAGTAAGAAAATACAGAAATCAAAATGAAAGAAGACTGAGCTGTTTTCTTTTTTTAGATAGAAAGCACAAATAGAGGAGGAGACTGTATGATTCACAGGATGAGTGGTACTTCTCAGAAAGATGAGCTACCAAGTGAGAGCAGCTGCAGCCCCAAGCATTGATTCACAAATTGTCAAGAAAATAGAGGGTTAAACAGAGAGACCGAGTTATCACACAATCAAAAGAGCAAAATATGAGAGGAAGCAAAATAAGATGCAAATGAGGATGCAAACAAGTAGAGAGACTGAAAAGAAAAACAGAGTGTGGGGAAATAAACTCCTATTTCTGACTGTCAGGCGTTCATTTGTGTATTTTTATGATTTCAAACTTTGTCAATGAAGAAAGAGTAAACAAAGACTGAGTAATTTCTACCAAAGTTTTTCTTCAAACTTTCACCATTTTATGTATAAAGAGAAACAGAAAACACTGGGCAGTCGCCACCAACAGCTCAGACAGAAGGAAACAAGTCCTCCACAGTCCTCCTGTCCGTTGGTCCAGTTTGTTCCAGCTGCTGTTTGGACACAAAAAGAAGAATACAAATTTACAGATAGAAGCACTTTCTGATGTCTTTCACTCGATGGACCTGCTGTCCTCTTCTTCCTCGTTAAATTCTCCAGAAGTCCTTGCATGCCTCTGTCCTACTTCCTTTCTTCTGCTCTTTGTCCTTTTGTCAACCATTTCTTGTTACTATGTGTATGTAAGAAACTTTTCAGCAGTTGTCTTTAGTTTACTTAAACCTTTAAATCCCGACTCAAGAAAAAAGGGGAGTTTTTTCTTTTAGTTTTTATCTGAAGTTTTTATTTGGGCCTTTAAAAAGTGGGAAAAGGAACGAAGATCGACCGGTAAATCGAGAGCTTCGCCTTTCGGCTCAGATCCTTCTTCACAGACGCCGCACCGATCCGCCTGTCCATCTCCCTCCATCCTTCCCTCACTCGTGAACAAGACCCCGACATACGTGAACTCCTCCACTTGGGGCAGGACCCTATTGCAGACCCGGAGAGGACACTCCACCCGTCTGAGGACCATGGTCCAGACTTGGAGGTGGGAAAAATGAACAAGAACAATTTAGCATATTTACCATTTTTTACTGTGTGATATGTCAAAATTATTGTATTGTTTTCTGCCCACGAGTGGACACGTGGGCAGAAAACAAGCATCAGATTGTCAGTTTTTACCGTGACGTGATGCAGAATGCAAACTGTATCAGACACGGTATATACAGAATTAAAGGGGTAATCTAAATCCCTTAAGTAATTAAATAATTACTAGTAATATCTAATTTATTAAATTAGATTCTCCTCATTTTTTTTTTACTTGTATAACATCTGATTATTGAGAAATAAAGACATTTTTAAAAGCTTCACTCATGTTCAAGCAGCTGTGAATGAACTTCAGTCTGTGTTCACGTTTTTTTTTTTTTTTTTTTTTTTTTTGTGTTCACGTTTTTTCTACTTTTCTCCTCAAAATCTTCTCATCTGTCCATCCTGTTCACCTTCTCCGGTGCTGCCTCAGATTTTACTCTGATCCCGTCTCCTCCTCGCTCAGCACTCTCTGGGAATAATAAGAAAGTATGAATTTAAACAAGGTATTTAGCCTGAGAATGAGTCAGCTGTATTCTTGCTAGTGTGTTCTTACTCCTGCGATTCATGGGATGGGGAAAATGTGGGTGGTGAGAGTGAATGAGTAACACCTCTTCAATAACATAATTTTTCCTCTGAGCAGAGGACCTGAACCTTCATCTGCAGCTGCTCAGAGGTCAACAACAGAAACTGTGGCTCTGCTGAACCTAAAACTCTCGAAGATGAATGTGTGATACAAGTACCTGAATGTGAAGTAGGGTAGACGAAGAAAAAACTCAGTCCTGAGTGAATAAAGATTTTAAATTTGAATGGGGCTATTACATCAATGCTTCAGAGCCAGAGATGGAAAAAGAAAGAAAGTTAAATTCTCGTAAACTTGATGGGCCCGAGGACAAGAAATATAAAGAGAGGAACAATACAAAAAAAACAAAAAAAAAAAACAGACCGCTCAGTGCATTAATGTGTCAAACTGAAACTTTTCAACTTTCTTTACCTTAACAGAAATTTAAAAATCTTTTTTTAAAAAAAGAGGTTAAACATTAACATAAAATATCTCTCCAATAAAACTTCACCTATTCAGAGCTATTCCGTTGAATCAGACATGAGGAGGATGACGTTGAGGATCAAGTTAACACTTTATTAACAGATCAAAAGCAATACTCTGGGTTCAGAACTCAGAGCCAGACCCAGAACGTGGGTCTGAACTCCGTCTGTCTTTCTCTGAGGCCTTTTATAGAGAATGTAGGTTGATTTTTTTGGGAGGAACTTCTTATCTCACACACACAGCTGTGAGCGTTTTCTGTAGTCCTGTAAACCGGATAAACTGCCAGACCAACCCACACTTATCTATCACACATACACATTTCCTAGCAAAGCTAAGATTCTTTGTCGTGCATGTAACATCCTGTATTTCCCTAATTGTACCGGGAATCTGTTGTCCTCAGGGACTTAAAACCTTCTGTTCTTAAGACACGCATGTCACATCCACAATGAGCTTTTAAAGTTATTAAAGATATATTATAAAGCCAGATAAACACAAAATAAAATTATTAAATCTCTATAATCATTGTGTGAAGTAGGTAAATTGTCTGTATTTATATAAAGCTTTTCTTTACCTGGAACGATACCCAAAGCGCTTTACATCACACACACATTCACACACTGATGGCGGAAGCTGCCATGCAAGGCAAGGGTTCGGTGTCTTGCTCAGGGACACCTTGATATGAACTCTCCTGGCCGGCAACTTTTGGGTTACAGGATGACCACTCTACCCACTGAGCCCACTCTACCCACTGAGACCACTCTACCCACTGAGCCATGCCGTCCCAAGTCACAGCTAAAATGATCTGATCCACCATGTTGAAAGTGTTTGTAGACGGTGCCGTCTAGCCTGCTCTCAGCTCATTGGTCAGTCAACGAAACCCTCGCTGGTTGGTAGTAGTGGCCTGCAACAGCGACAAAAGTTGAACAATTTTCTATTATCTTGCATTGCAAGCCCCCGTGTGCACGTCAACGTGAATGAGCGCTTTTCACATGCACAAATCTCACTTGGCTGGAGGACGGCAGCGATTTTCGCCTTATTGTGCAACTTCCATAGGAAATTATGGAGAAGGAAGGACGTCACCTCCCGTGTGTCGAGCCCAGTAGAAACGATTCATCTTCACAATCACTCGTCATGGAACAAGTACAATGACATTAAAGGACGGAAATCCTTTAAGGTGCTTAAAGAAAATAAGAAGCATCCAGACAGTTAAAAACACTGTAATAAATTAGATAACTGTAATAAATTACACACATCCATCTAATACATTCCCACAGGTATACACACCCAGATGTATAGCACAGTACCGGATCCTGAGGTGACTGCTTTTAAAGTGCATTTAGTGTCGTTACTGCGGTTCTTTAGTGTCTTTGGTGCCTTCTAGCTGTATTTTCTTTGATTGCATTGCAGGGTCCTTATCTTTTTAATTACTTTCTATCTCTGTCCAGACTGTCTCTGTGAGTGTGTGTGACTTTATCTTCTTGCAAAATGTGAACCATGTCAACCTTATCCAAACCTATATTGATTTAGCGTCAGCCACATTTTGCTCTAAACCAGCAGGACCATGTTGAGCTAATTGTTGGAAAATGATTGAGGAAAGAAAAGCAGGAATTTTGCCTGTGAGGTTTGGAGGGAGCAGCTTCTGACCCAGAAAAGTCTTTATTATTGCTTTTTGCTGAACCTGTTGAGTCCAGTACAGGTTTGTAGAGCTAAAGGTCCGACTGGAGTTGATGGGCAGGTGCAGCAGTAGCAACCTTCCTGCAGTATTCTTCATAGCCGGTTAGCTGGTTCATGGCAAATATTCTTGACTGGAAAGTCACTCCTAGATGATACTGTAAACGGTTTACAGTGAAAGACAGAAATGAAAGATGTTGATCCTTTACTGGCTGTACTCTTGGGAAACTGGTGTCCATGTTGGATTTGCTTTCTTGAACAGTTGTGTTGCAGCTACATGTGCGTGTTTACATCATCATGGTTTTCATTTCTGAGCTAAAAAGTGCAGCTACTGCTGACACAGTCATTTTAAACAAGGAGATGCCCTTTATGGTGAGAAATGACCAGTTTTATGTTATCAGAGGTCGGTATGACTCAGAGAGTGAAGACATGGAAATTGTGGTAACTTTAGTTGGAATAGTTGGAATTAAAAGAAAATGATGTCTTCTCTCTTTACCCAATGATACTTATATCTTCTTAAACAGTTTTCATGGATTTCAGTGGAATTAATTAAACAGCCTTTTAATTTCGCCATGTGTGACACAGTGTGTAACGTAAGCTGCTGTCTATAAGGAAACTAACAAGAGAGAAAAAATATTACCAATGAAAACATTCTGGCATCAGGGTCTGTCTAAAACATTTCCTGCTATGCATCATGGAGTATTGTTAAGAAGGGCTTCCATGTTTTCAGAAATAAAAAAGGAAGTCTGTTCCAGCTGCTACAGCAGATCTGTGCCAGCTTAGTGACCACCGGCATTTTATTTAACCACAACTGGAAGCATGAAGATTTGAGTCTGATTTCTTTAGTCTGAGATTTTTCTCTGTCCCAAATAAATGCATCATGTTGAGTGAGACGATACTTTGCACCAGATTTTCCATCTCAGCCTCTGGGCAGCTAAAACCAATAACAATAAGGTGACATACACCAAAACAGCCCTACTCCCCCCAACAACACACCCATATTGCATTCAGACTCAACCATATATAAAAGCCACTATAAACTTAGTCCAAGTCAGGGTTGCAGTGAAGCTGGAGCCCATCGCAGCGGTTAGCAGGCGAGAGGCAGGTAACATGCAGATGTGTGAGAGAGAAATGTGACCTGAATAAAAACTAATACTAGATGGCAGCAATCTAACCTGCGCAACCCAAAGAAGAAGAGGAAGAGAAATATAAAGTGTCCACATTAGATCACAGCCGAGTACTGTGCACAACATTTTCCCAGACTTCTACATGAAAGTTTTGTTCCTTGTGCAACGTTATGGATTTCCTCCAGAGAACGTCTGAAATGCACCAACAAATGAGAGAAATCAGCACGACAGAGTCTGTGACGTTCACATCTGCTGGAAACGCTGAGTATAATCAGTCGTTTTCCATGTGGCTGATTTGTTTTTGTGCTTTTTGTTTGAGTTGCAGCTTTAAGAGAGGTCTGCTGAACGGTGAAATCTTCTCCTAGTGTGTTTATTTCAACATGAATATTAGAAAATCATCATTAAAATATTAATGAGGTCATATTAATATTATAAATAGAACAAATAATATTTTAAATACATACCACAAAAACGTCTAAAACTTTTAACTTTTGTCACAATTTTTCACAAAATCTAGAATTTTATATTGAAATTATCGTAAAAAAAAAACAAAGCTTGGAGGGACTGAAAAAAGTGGAACCCCGAACAGTCCATCCACTTACAGCCAGCATTAGTTGTCCCTAAGTCCAAGAGGCAGCTCACAGGAGACCTTTCCTTAAATCTCTCACTGGCTTTTGTTCTTACCGCTATGGTTTTTTTGTTTTTGTTTTTTTGTTGTTTTTTTATTATGAGGTTATAATGAGTTTTTAACCTTGTGTTTATTTGCTGTCTTTGCTGTGTTGGTCAACAGCGCTGCTTTTAAAGTGGTTTACAAGTGAAACTGGATTGGATTAATCTCTCTCTATCCTTCCCCCTTGGGCTCTGTCCCTACTCCTCCAGTTATTTCTACCAGTTTTCTCTCTCCATCCAGGAGCAGGTGCCTATGTCCTCTAGTGGATCAAGTCATAGTGACCACCCTACTACCCAAATGACCCCTGTGCAAGTAGTTCATTCCCCCTGCAATCAGTGTACTATACACTTCCTATTCCATGCTGGCATATCACATACTCTTTCCACCAGTTTAGTTTCAGTCATTTGATTTATGTAAACCATTATCTTGACCTGCATTAACACCTGTCTTCCTGGATCTGCACCTTCTCTTTTACCTGGAAAACTACTGCTCTGCCATGGAATCCCTCTCCTTAAACAAGACTCTGCACCACGCAGATACATGTGCCCAGCTTCAGTTTTCATGTGTTAGCATTTTGGGTCCAAGCCACCAACCAAAGACTCTGTTCAGTAGTTAAGTGTGTCAAAGAAAAAAGCTATTTTTTCCTCACCTAATGATTTGACTCTGACATCAGACGTGTTATTATGGATAGCTCCTTCCAAAAAGTTGCTGATTTACTTATTTTCACCCTTTTTCAACATTGATGCATTTTTATGTCTGCAATTTATCACATTAGTGTGTTTTACTGTATGTCAGTGAAATACCCAATTAGTGAGACGACTCAGACTCAACGCTTCCACGTTATGGTGAAGACATATTTATGCTTTTTGTGATCCAGTTGTATTCACTTATAATTCAGCACCTATTAACTGGAAAACCACGTTGACAAGAAGTCAGACTCCTGGTGTCTTTTGTATTCCATTTTTACAAGAACTGTATTATTAAATCAGTGTCAGGAAGATCAAAAGCAGCTTAGCGCAGACATAATCAGGTCTTTTCATTTGTGTGGGTAGTGATGCTTGGTTGAATTCTCAGTGTGCTCCTCACCGGAAATGCTGAGCGAAAAGAGCAGCTTCAGGACCGAGTCTGAGGTGTGTGTGTGCGTGCGTGCGTGTGTGTGTGTGTGTGTGGGTGTGTGGGTGTGTGCGTGCGTGCGTGTGTGTGTGTGTGCTTGAAGGGTGGAAGGTTAAGAGGGATAAAAGGGGCTTGTCCAGTGTTTTTTTTTTTGTTTGTTTTTTTTGCACGGGGTGTTAATGACCTCATCATCACTGCGCAGTCTGCATCATACCTCACCTCCTCTGCTGTGTTTGAACCTGTATATAAAAGATGGACGAAGCCTCCATGACATCACCAGTAGCTTTCTGAAGAGTGAAAGTGAAGCTCGCTGGCTGGTTCCCACCATCGCCATCTTGGCAGCGTCACGCGTGTTGTTATTCCCAGATAATCTAAAAATGGGCAAAGACGTGGAGCTGAGAGGGGGACTGTGAAGGTGGGGGTGGATGATTGAAATCCATCAAACTCTGAGCTGCCTTTAGCTAAGAGTTAACTACCAGATTCCTGAAGAAATGCATTTGTCAGGCATCCAGAACCAGAACCATACATGGACCTGACCTTCATGGACAAGGACAGATGAGGCCCAGTACTCACACTGTATCATCATCAAATGCCAGAGGAAGCGTAATAAATAAGAAAATACTAGACACCGATTGAACTGGTTGAACGTTTTGTACCATTTCTTATTCAGAGTTTTTTTTCTCTTTTCCTGCAGACATGGAAGTTTCTTTCCTCAGACTTTCTGAACTTTCCAGACTTCTGAACTCATCACATCAGTTTTAACATTAAAGACACAACCTCTTAAAATTCATAATAGCTTTAGCTTTTATTACCACAACTTTAAAAAACACCCAAATCAAAGCCCCCCTGTGTGGACACAGTGGCATCATCATTGATTGTAGACCTTAGAGAACCTTGTCAAAGCACCGATTATATCCACTTAGTGATCCCAATTATCCTGAGCCATCTGCACTGTTCTAAGACAGAAGCACCAAAAAGAAGAGCTTGCACAGCAGTGAGGGCTGACGAAGGTTAATCAGGAACTGATGTGGAGGACAAATGATCAGGAACTGGTTAATTGGGTATCAGTCACAGCTGCACACAGTAACAAAGCAATGGATATTGTACACAAAGTACTTAACTGGTTACTGCCTGTGTTTATTTGGATGATTAACTTCTGCTGAGCCAGCACAACACGTGACATTACTTACTGTATCCTGCAGCAGCCCCACATCTGGCACATTAAACCAGTATACTTGTCACCGTGAGGGCTACTATGTCTTTGAAGAGTTGTGTCCTTTCTTGCCTCTGAGCAAAATTCTGTAAAGAAATGAAAATGTAGGCCTTGTAAAAACTGAACGGTAGGGTTTTATACAAACATCCCCGAAGTAGGAAACCATCAAAATACTACATTCAGTTGTTAAAAACTAATTAGAAATTAAATATCATATAATATGTCGGCATATGCCCTAAAAATGCCACGTATGTTATATTTTTGGATTAAATATTTAACCATTTAGGTTTAAGTTCACATTATGTGATTTTAGCCGGGTTTTTCTGTCAAAAGAAATTTTGCCAACAGATGTTCCAGATTGGAGATAAAATCCAAGTTCCAGCTTTTAAAAATCCAGTTTGTTGGGTTTGCACATGAAGCAGAATCAAACATAAGTTTAGGAAAATTTAGGAAATTTAACTGTTTCTTCAACTTTGACATTTTTGCTGTGCAATATCATAACAAGGGTCATAACAAGGTTTTTTTAGGGCATAGAATGAATCTTCTGCTTCCCTTACAGGGGTGGTTCTAGGGGGGGTCCAGGGTGGGCCAGAGCCACCCCAACAGCAGGCTTGGGCCCCCTTGTGGCTCCCATGATTAGAGCAGAGTCAGAGGCATTAAAGGGCTAAATTCCTTTTCTTTTAAACAAGACTTTTACTGTGAAGACAACATATAAAAACGCAGTCGTCACCGTGAGTCTTGGTTCTGTAAACTATAATATTCATGGATATAAACCACTTACAGCAAATCATCACTACACTTTCATTAGTTTCACCAGGTTTAAGAGGAAATATTCACATCATCACAACAGCATAACGGGGCCTGTTGAATGAAGAGAGACACTAAATGTAGGTCGATAAGTAATTCCAGTTTCAGGTTGATAGTTAGAAATCTAACATGTTTAATCATTTGTGGGTTTTGTTTTTTTTTTTTACAGCTGGATGGTGCATAAACATCATCATATGAAAGTGAATCAGTTGTTTTGCCAGAGGGAAGGAGTTAACACACCTTTAAATGTAGCACACAGCATCATTGCTGACATGCTGAATGAAAGATGCAGCGTGTTAGTAATGAGATGAAATACTGTGTAATCTAGGACTGAGTTTTTACTGCAACATAGTTTTTTGGTATATGTAGTACTTATTTGATAAAGGACCTACCCAAGGGTAAGAACCCTGATTGCAAATATGTATTTTTAAAACAAAGACAGCCTTATATGTGTTTTGTTTTCTCTGAATCCAAACCTCTGGCTTCTAATAATATGGACTAAGTCAGAATGGCTAAACAGAATTAGCACTTAGGGGACCTGGATGTGTCTCCTTGCTCCACATTAGACTGCCTGTAATTAAGCCAATTAGTGCACAGGAACAACACTGTTATACCTCAGGGAGGGATAATGGTAGAGATACTTTAAAAACACTGCATCAAAACACACCTACACTGAGACACATCGCCGCTTCTCGTATTGTCTTGGGATGCCCACACAGATGGTGCAGGTGCATAGACGGGGATGCAAAGCTGTTTGATGGCTTTAACACATCAGTCTAATTAGGAACTCTTCAGGTGGTCTCACATGGTGGACAGTTTAATATGCAACGGGATGTCATGAGGTGGCAGCACATTAATATGTTCTTGGTGTTACACAAAAGCTCCACTTCCTGCTAAGATTGGTTGTCATCTAGTGTCATTTATCCTGCATTAGCCAATTCTTTCCATTTGTAGTTTTAAAAGAGTGAAAAAGAACATTGTTTAGACAACAAACTTTCATATTACAGAAGCCATTATTCAGTACAAATTCACATTTTTCATAGTTACAAACATGAGTTTACAGAACAACATGAACACTCACCGGCCACATGATCAGGTCCACTAGTACCAGATTCCTTTTCCCTCCAGAACTGCCTTAATTCTTGGTGTGATAGATGGAACAAGGTGTAAGACATAAAACTTTATTCATCCCCAACAGGGGAAATGCAGGTGTCCAGCAGCATACAATGTTTACCTTAATCAAGTACTCAAAACCACAACATAATAAATAAAATAAGTTAAAAACTACTATCAATAGTATTTAATGCACATAAACATCCCAAAGCTGCTCTACTGGACTGAGATCTGGTGGCTGTGGAGGCCGTTGGAGTCCAGTGAACTCATCGTCAT
>JBAGKP010000008.1:32886499-32898429 GCA_037177255.1 Melanotaenia maccullochi | reverse complement strand
GGCTGTAGTGATGTTGTAGTGAGGCTGTAGTGAGATTGTAGTGAGGTTGTAGTGATGTTGTAGTGAGGCTGTAGTGATGTTGTAGTGAGGCTGTAGTGAGATTGTAGTGAGGTTGTAGTGATGTTGTAGTGAGGCTGTAGTGAGGTTGTAGTGAGGTTGTAGTGATGTTGTAGTGAGGTTGTAGTGATGAGGTTGTGAGGTTGTAGTGATGCTGTAGTGAGGCTGTAGTGAGGTTGTAGTGAGGCTGTAGTGAGATTGTAGTGAGGTTGTAGTGATGTTGTAGTGAGGCTATAGTGAGGCTGTAGTGAGGTTGTAGTGAGGTTGTAGTGATGTTAGGTGTAGTCTTTTCCAATGCCGGGGTCTGATGATAAAACTTCAAACAAAGGAAGCAGTGAAGCGGAAGGCCAACACAAGTTCTTCTGATAATTTAACAGTTAATGAAAAACAAACATGAAGATGAGGCTCCTTGAGAACCCTTTCGTTTGTATTTGTTTGTTTTTAGGAACCTACACCTTTTGTGGATAGCATCAACTCATCAACACTTTCAGAAGAGACATCCACATTTAAAACCTAGAAAAATGAAAGAGAGAAAACTCCATTAGTCTTCAGCATCAGCTAAAACAATGAAAACACACTTTTATTTACATTTATCCATCCAGATGAAGCAGATGTTCCAGTCCTACCTCAGAAATCCAGTATTTACTAATCCATTTGAGCCGCTGTTGCATCCATCAAAAGCTGATCAACCTGAAATAAAACCTGACAACTTGTCACTTTAATATCCAAACTATGCACAGAAACTAATGTGGTTCACAAGGCAGTTCAATAATTACCAGAAATTAATTTGCTATATTCGAACCACTTGAGTCACTGAAAGATTAATACTAAACTAAACAGAAATTAAAAGGCTGTAGAGCTCTTTACAATTAACGTTGCAGCTTATTCATGCATGAATACACAATTATTTTACCTTGAGCAGATAACGAGGTCAGCAGGGCTTTGACCGCCATGTTGGGGGAGTACCTCTGTTGTTCTGAAAATGTAGATGTAAACTGTGATAAAACATGGTTGAGTTCTAGACCTGCAGCTAACGGAGGTCAGATTTAGACGTGTTGACACTGAACTCAGTCTCACACATCTGTGTCCTACACCTGTCATGAGTTTATTAAATACTCCTCGTGTACATGCAGCCATTTTCCAACCAGATGAAGACATGCGAGTCTCATACTGAAGTTTTATGTGACTTATATATTTATTGTTCTGATGCTGTGATTCTGAAATAATTATAAATCATTACACTAAACTATCTGCTCATTTGTCTGGATTCATTTATGAATAATAAATTTATTCTAGGATTTATAAAAAGATGTCTAAATAAACAGAATTAATTAATTTATTAAATGTATATTTGGAATTCAAATAGAACTACGTATAAAAAAGGTACCACAAGACTTTACTAGATCTGATCAGTTTCACTCTGGAACCAGTGGGATTCGTGTTCACCAGAACAACTTCCCAACCTGCTGGATGTTCTCATCTGTACATGGAGTTTCATCACTGTCAGCATCAACCATTAAATTAAATCACAGTGAGGTAGCAGACACTTTTATCCAGCTTACAGAGGTTAGACAGTATTATAGTATTATCCCACCAATAACGCTGTACCTTCCAAATAATCTCTGGATGGCGAGCTTCCTGCCACATGCTAGTCATGGTCAAATATGGTTCAAACTTTTCCATGGCACGAAGAGCTCGACCTAAAAGGGCTTTTACATTTAAGATAAACGGGTTACGTTGGATTTCATTTACTGCATTTTGTTGTTTTGAAAAATTGTGATATTTTTTAAGTACAAGTAAACCTGTTTGTGTTGGCAGGTGAAATGAATTAGTAGCATTTATTTTAATGTAAAACTGTTGCATAATATCATCAACATCAGGGTTGCTCGAGTGATATGCATCCATCTTTGACTCCTGATGATTCAGCTGACATGAGCTCTCGTTTCCATGCATGAGCATATTTTGCCAACAAGCTGACAGCTCTTGGTGAAACTGTATGCAGGCTTGTCGGCTGTTTCTCGGCTTCTACAACTTGCATGTAATTTGCAGGCATTTTGTGTGGTGGTCTCCGAGTGGCTTGTTTTCCTTGAACATACTGAGAGTTCTCACCTCTTATTTTCGGACAGATGGATTCATGTTTTTCAGCATCATCTAAGCCTGTTAAATGGATGCTTATGGAACTCCTTGATAAGGGCATCACATTTTGTCCCTGAACAAACTTCATCTTGAATCAGGTTGCTCTAAACTCCTGCCTCTACACCAGCCGGCTGGTTTCACACAAATACACCAACAGGCTGGACACATGAAAACGTCTTTTCAATCCTTTTCAGTCCTAGGCTTCAACAAGGAGATCTTCATCTTCCTCTAAGGACTCTCTTTGTGAACAAGCCTTGAGATAAACAGATCTGTTCCCTGGATGTTTGCGTGGAACAAGATTTCCAAGGAAAATATTTCATTCAGTGACGCTGTGGACAAACTGGTCTCCAGTTCAAGTTTAAGATGCAGTGTCTCTTTTTAAATATCTTTAGAGCCTTGACCTGAGAAAACTTGTTTTTATGAAGCCTTTCCACATCATTGCTTTTATGCTGGATGTTTTTGAACCTTTTCTTTCGCATGCAGCAGATATGGAGCTTTCAGCTGTGAATGGAGATGTTTTGTACTGAAGGAGGAAGAATAAGTAGAAGAATTTCTTTCCACTTGTTCTGATGACTTGCCACCCACGCTGTGTCTCATAAGCCTACATCAGTAAGAGTCCTCTACTAAGAATCTATAATGGGGACTCGCTGCAACTGTTCTGCTCTGCCACTGAGACGTCTTCATTCTGTTATGGGAATTTGAAATATTGAAATGATTTTAAATGTTTTATTAACTGGTGTCAACACAGAAAAATCTGCAAGAAAATCAAATTAAATTAAAGACATCTCCCACAAAAAAAACAAAAAAAACAACAAAAACATAAAATTCTTCCATAACATGTAAAAATCACAGTTACAGTCAGAAAGGGCAGAAAGTCTGCAACAGGTCCTGCATCCGTCCCGGTTTGTCCTGCTGCATCCGTCCCGGTTTGTCCTCGCTGCATCCGTCCAGGTTTGTCCTGCTGCACCCGTCCAGGTTTGTCCTGCTTCACCCGTCCAGGTTTGTCCTGCTTCACCCATCCAGGTTTGTCCTGCTGCATCTGTCCAGGTTTGTCCTGCTGCATCTGTCCAGGTTTGTCCTGCTGCATCTGTCCAGGTTGGACAGGTTTGTCCTTGGTGGACTGTTATGTGCACCTTATTTAATCAGTAAATATTCAGATACAATCTTAATATAATCTGGATGTAAACATGTTGAAGATTTTACGGCTAATACGTGTTTCTGTTTTACAGAAAATGAAACCGTTTCATGCTTGTATGAAAATGTTGGCCTGTATGTGTTTTTCCCACAACATTCACTTTAATACTTCATTTACTTGTCTGTGTTGTCTAGGATGCGGTCTGTGTACGTACTGCATGTATATGTACATATGTTTGGATTGTATTTAACAAAAGGCTTTGGGGAAATACTTCCTGGATTATTCGACACAGCTCAGACGTCCCATCACTACTCAGCCATCTGGAAGACAGAATCACACAAACCATTATAACATTGTTCAATAAAAGCTATAAATAATAAAACGTTTGAGCGCAACTTATTTTTAAAGTGCAAAATGTGACTGAACAAACAAGCTGAAGTGCTATACAAATATTTAAATTCACATTCCATGTAACTGCTGCTTTATTACAGGATGTTTTGTGTTTATTTAAAAGATAATTCAGATAAACATCAGTAAACATGAAGTCTCACAAGCCTTATTCTGGATCTTTGTGTGTGAAAGAAAAATTGAAGAGCAAACGTGTCGCCTCGGGGGAGATTCTTTGAAGAAAAAGCTTTATTTGTGGCTCAATATTGTTGAGCAATAACAGTTGTGTTCAAAGGAAAGAGCTCTAAAAGACAGGAGTGAAACTGAGGCAGGAGAGGACAAATGGCAAAGAGAAAGAAAAGAAAAAGGACGGAGGTGCAGGAAGGATGCAGAGAAGCCCCTCGGGTTTCAGACACCTGCAGCTCAAAAGAGAAGGAGAGAAAAGGAAAGTATTGATATAAAAACACTCCAACCACACACAATCAGCAGAGTAATAACAACCATATTTCGTCTCTGCTATCGTAGGTTGGATCTTTAATAGAAGAAAAGTGACAGTCAGCCTTTTTCCCCTTATTTCTGCTGTTATTGTTGAATTACCCGAAAATGCTGCTCAGATGTTCCTCTGGCTACAAAGAGGCCACATCCCTTAAAATGTCTTTGCTGTGACGCATTTATTGTGTTGCTTGATTTAAAAATCAGGTTTTATATGAAAAGAAAGAACAAAACTTTTTAACTGAAACAATTAAACAAGTTAATTAATTTCTACCCCTCAGAGATCTTTTTGTGTCCCTTTTTATATAAAAAATAACACAAATGCAGCTTCATACATAACCTGAACAAATGAAGGCCGACTCTGTAGGTTTCAGACTCCCGAGAGAGTTTAGAAAGTGTGAAACCTCTGGACCAGGGTATTCTGAAATTATCACCATGTGATTAAGCTTTATGTTATGATTGGTTCAAATGCTTCCGCTTGGACTTTTAGAATCACTCACCTCTTTTCCACTGGGCTGGTTCCAGGGCTGGTTCCACTGGGCTGGTTCCACTGGGCTGGTTCCAGGGCTGGTTCCACTGGGCTGGTTCCAGGGCTGGATTCCACTGGGCTGGTTCCACTGGGCTGGTTCCACTGGGCTGGTTCCAGGGCTGGTTTCCACTGGGCTGGTTCCACTGGGCTGGTTCCACTGGGCTGGTTCCAGGGCTGGTTTGGAGCCAGAGCCTGACTTAGCACCGGTTCTTTCTCCACCTAAGCGCTGCTTCCTGGCTGTTGTGTCAACAGTTGGGGGCGGGGTTACCTGGCCAACAGAAAAACCTTGAAACATTAAACCAGAGAAGCCGTGAAACAAAGTCGTCCTCTGAGATTCAGCATCAACTGGAGGGGGCCAGTCGGTCAAGCCTGTTTTCGGACACTTATGGCCCTTTCCCACTCGTACCCACTTAGCCGCCACCACACCACCCCGGTTTCCATTGTTCCCATTATAATAGAGGGCAATTGAGGTTGTGTTTGTTGTGGGCGGAGTCTTCTTAACAGGGCAGCTAGTATCATGAAGTAATTTCTTTGCGTCACATATGAAACAACAACGAAGAACGTCGAGCTCACGATTTACATGCTGCTTAGTTTAATGCTCATAATCAGAAACGTTATTTTTTTGTTGTTGTTTGTGAAAGCCAGAGAAGGCTGTCGGCTGCAGGACGCAACACTCGGGATCGGCAAACTGCTGCTGCTGCTGCCAACACTGTTATCCACAGTCGCAGCTTCGGGGTCTTAAAGATGGCGGGGTCAGGAGTCACTCTCATGACTCATCCCATGACGTCAACTTCTGGCCAATAGCAGCCTGACTCGTCACGATTCTGGGCCCAGCTCCGCACTTTTCGAACCCTTTCCCACAACAGAGGAACTTGCTGCAGCAGGCTACGAAAGAACCGTTGAAAAGTAAATAAATGACAAAAGCGGAAAAAGATTTCAGGGACCATAAAATGGAGCTGAGAACGTAGCAGCAACAAGCCCACATTTTAAATGATCAACCCTGCACCTGGCGGATCGAGTGTGGATCATTTAAAACTTATCAACTTATTAACTTTAAACTCAGAAGCTGGCCGGCTCTTTGTCCTCTTTTGAGGACATTGCAAATTCATGATACCTCTGCAGGGCCACATTGTCAAAGACTCATTTCTTCCCCGTCACCACCTTTTCAGCCTGTTGCCTTCTGGTCGGCTCTACGTCACAAACCCTGGACAAACAGACTCAGAGAAAGCTTTTTCCTTAGAGCCATTAGTGCTCTAAACACATTCACTCACTATATAAAACATGTAACTACAGCGTGCAAAGCTTGTGCATCACTATAATCACTGTAAATATGCTAGTACACCATTACCCCAACAATGTTTATATGCAAATTTAAGAGGAGGTGTACCCACATGTTTCCTACTCTAATTAAAACCTTTCATTTCCAGAGAAGGAAGGACTTCTTTAAATCATTACAATCATTTACTAGACTCTTTTTTTTATCCAAAGCACCTTACAGTGGTCAGGCAGTAGCGTTAGGGGCCTTGACTAAGCACCCAACTGGAAGGTGTTACCGTTCCTCTCCTTGGGGAATCGAACTCTGGTCTCCCACGTAGGAGACAGACGCTCTGCCAACTGGACTATTCAGTTGCTTCTTATCATGTGATTATTAGTAAGACCAGACAGCGTCTGAACACCGTACCATATGTCTCTGGCTTTAACTTGGTAAAGAGCAGCTCTTTGATAAGCTGATTTCTAGAAAAACTTTTCATTTATCTACAAAAAAATCCACAGTTTGTGCAGTGAATGAGATCATCCACAGCTCTGAGAATTAATTTACAATCTCATTTTCTTTCTCTTCTCCAGACTCCATTTGTCTGTTTACCGCTCGGCCTCGTGGTCCCACGCTGCCCCTTCCTGTCGTTTACTGACTTTTTTATTGGCTCCATATGAGACGAGCTGGTTTGATCCTAGCCGTGTTTTTACTACCATTATATTAGTCAGGGAGGCAGTATAATGGAAGGAAATTTAATATGATCTGGTTTTCTATACATAACCACAGAAGTCACAACAGAAATCATTTCCATTTCCTCAGGAACAGGTTTATACCTCTTTTAATAAAAACTAAACAGTCTGAAGTTATTATCTGCTCTGTGTGTCCACGGTGGAGTTCCACACTGGATGCTGGGAGCCATTCATTTCTGAGCCATTTCTTTAAATAGCTAAATTTTCCACACGGCCTTCATCCCATTTGTCTGATATCCAACACGCTCCGTTCATGAGAAGCAGTGAGCAGAGATTATTGTTCAGAAACAAATACTGTATGTTCTATCCAAAATATTCAGGTTCATCCTTTTTTTATCGATATACGTCCTATAAAAGTTTTAATCTTGTATAGTAGATTTTATATGAGTACATATTTGGATAGTTTGTCATTCCTTTATATTGTGAAATTTTGTAAGATATTGTAAGAGTAAGCCAGTCTTCTGAATGGCTCCTATAAAGGAACAGCTCTTCAAGATCTGACTCCCTTCATAGATCCATAAATCCCACCTCTACTGTGAGCGTGGCGGAAACACTGCACAGGATTGGACATAGATGGACCTCTGACCCTGTTCTACGCTAACGCTCACAAGCAAACAGACACCACAGTCGCTCAGAGTCGCCTCAAACTACACAAATAACCACGAAACTGAGTCCACTGGGACAGCTGGACGCATCCCTGCTTATAACACGTTTCCCATTTGATATTCGTGTCTGTGCAGCATATTAATGATTAAAACAGAAATATCTGGACTTGGGTAGAGTTGAAAAGGGGATGTGGAAAATGTGAAAGGAAAGCAGAAAAGGTTGAGCTCCTGACAAACAGAAACAAAAATAGTGTGACAGTCAGGAATCCTTCAGGGAGAGCTGGAAATGAGATTCATGTGGGGGAGGGGGAATTAAAGTTTCACACAACTTATACTAAAACCTATTTATGGAGCAGTTTTCATATTCATGAAATATTTCACACCACAGACACCCACAGGCACGAGTCCACACCCTCACCAGAGACTCTCGGTTCAGCCGTACACAGCTAGCGCTGCCTCTGGAGGCTTCTTACACTCCATGGTTGTCAACCGAAATCTTGAAATAGAAAAGATAATTTTACAACAATAACCATTAAAAAGGGGAGATTTTTCTGAGGGGAATTTATTCACATTCATAAATATTCAGTCTTAGAAAGCACGGTGGATTTGTGACAAACCGGATGCAATCAGGCTAATGAAGGCAGCATCCCTCGAGTAGGAACTTGGTGGAGTCTGACGACATAAAGGGGAGCACTGCAAAAGTTTTTAGCCCCCCCTCCCTTTTTTTTAAACTAGTGCCTTTGACCAGCTTTAATGTACTAAATCAGGGTATCTGCTGATGCTGTCTTCCCTCCCTGAGCTGTTATTTACAAGCTGTAATTATTGAGATCCCGTTATGAATGCGTCAAATTAAGAATTTTTTTTGATTAAGAGACGGGACAACAGAAGGATCTCTGCAGCACCCGGCCAGTTTTTATTCTCATGGTCTGAAACTGAATTTACATAAAACATAAATTAAACATTTTCCTGGCTTTACTGGAGCAAGTTCAGCGGATAGACTCAAACATTTATTTCTTGGTTTTTGGGTCTCCATAGAAACCATGCACCTAATATTATTAAAGAACAAATAATAATGCAGACTTTATTAATCCCAACTGGGAAATGTTTCCTCTGCATCTGACCAACCCCTAGTCAGAGTGGGCCAAACCATGAGAGCCAATCTGATTGCAGGAACGATCTTACGCTTGGATCCACGTGTTTTTGGATTTGGTGTTTTATGGTTTTGTCATGTTTAGTTCTGTTTTACTTTCTGCTTCCTGTCATTGGTGCACCTGTTTGGATTTGGCTAACACTCCTGTGTGTGTATACCCCTACGTTTCATTTATTCCCTGCCAGTTTATTGTAAACTTCATGCCAAGTTTTGTTCATGTACTCTTGTTTAGTTTTGTTTATTAAAATCTTGTTCCTGCACCTGTTTCATCTGCCTGGTCCACACCCTCCACACCCTCCACACCCTCCATGCCTGCAACCCTGACACCACCTGTGATTTATGTATCCGACTGATCCAGCGTACGGCTGATCAGGCCGTGATAGATGCTGAAATCCATTGTGATTTACTTGTTACGCCCTTAATTATTCATGGTCCAGAGGCCACGCCCAGTGAGGTCAAACTTTTTGAGGTGGAATAAAGAGGAGCTGTTTGGCAGCCTCAACACCGGAGTCAAAGGCGGGAAGAAAAACGCTTCACGGAGGCCGTTAATAGCCTTGCCGTTGTTGAACGGACTCCAGCTGAAGTATGAATAAAATTCTCAATAAGTAGCAGATATATGCCCATGATTAAAGTTTTATTGGTTTTATTCATTTTATTTTATAATATAAACAACACTAAGAGATCAATGAAAACATTAAAACCGCTAAAGGTCTCTTTTCCTGCGTTAGCTTAGCATTTCTGTTAAATGGAACCACTTTTTACAGCCTCCAGCAGAGAAAACTGCTATTCTCTAAAGAACTGCATGTTTTAGTGCACAGCATGGGAAACATTAGCCTACTACATAGAGTAGTTATACAACTTTACGGTCTAGACTACTTGTTAGAAAAGATCGGCTCCGGTCTCCTCCGTACAGACCCAGTGGAGACGGGGCTGGGCTCGGTTCCCTGGGCATCCTTCTCTGGCTGTGCCGGGGCACCAGAAGCCTCCGTCTGCCAGAGCGCGGTGTGCAGGACTGGATTATGTCTCAGACTTTCTCTGCAGAGTACAGCAGCATCCTCTACTGGTCCGAGACACATCCTCCTGCCTTCAGCAACCGAAGCAGCCTCCACCGTGCACGTGTACGTGCATGTTGAACCTGCTGCTCATGGCAGGGTTTGTCAGCGGGGTGATGAGATGCTCCCAGAGTGAATATAGGTATGAGTTTGTTTGCAAACACAGATCTCTGTTTGCATTTATCATTATTTTAAATGTTTAACGATTTCATTAAATTTGAGCTGTTTGAGCTAATTGTCATGTGTGAGCTCAGACTGTTTATCATATTTATTATTTTCCCAAATGAACTGGAGTGTGTTGGTGTGCACTCCAGGCATATCAGTTAGATATTTTATCTTATTCGTTTTGGGAATTCATTTAAATTTTTATTTTTTTTTAGTTCTGAATATGTGTCTGCTGATGCTCAGATGAGTTTGAGGTTTGTTTAATAATTATTTTCAGTGTCTGCTGAGCTGCAACGTTGATCCACACGGACTCAAACTTCTCAGACCTGTCATGAGATTTGATCCCACACTCACGTCCAAACTGATGAACGCTAAACGTTGCGTAAAAGCTGTCGTACGCACAGTTTTCCATTCGTCTTAAAAATGAGGGCCACTATGAGCAGTGAGTGTCATATTGTGGCGCCCAGTTGGGGGTTAAGGGACTTTCTTAGTTTTGTTTGTTTGTTTTGTTTTTTTTTTTGTTTTGTTTTTTTCCACCGCTTTTCCCATGAGAGTTGGATGTTTGTTTGCTATATGTAGCACATAGGGAAGGCTTCAGTGCTGGATAGCGCCGTACATACCTCTCAACTCTGCTTTGCTACCTTCATTTACAAAACAATCCTTTTATATATTTATTTATTTGTTGTCTTAAAAAATCAGATTCTGTTGTGCAATATTTCTGCCTTTGGGGGGGGGGGGGTTGTTATTAAGTTCTAGGAAGGACGTCTTGAGCTCAGACAGCAGGGCTGATCGTAGCTCGTAGTGCTATAATGTCATGTTTGATAACATGGGCGCGGCCTCAGCTTCTCACCTGGTTTACTGGCTTCTAGTAGTTTATGTGTTAACTGTCTAAAACAAAAATGTGTGTCAGTTCCACAGATTAATCTCTTCACATTAACGTGTTAAGTTTGACAGCACTAGTTTTTCACATTGGTTTTGGTTTTGTAAAATCAGAGCATTATTTATACCAACTGCCAGTACACACACACATGGTGTCGGACCAACACCCGATTCTGGTGTCAGTATCGGTGTATCTCTAGTTGCTGTCATGTGATTGCTTGCTAACACAAATATCTAATCAATTATACAGGTAGACGTGATAACGTGGACGGTGAATGTAGGTCCTGTTTGTCGCCTTATTTCTTAGTTTAATCCCTATTCCTCCGTGAAGGATACAACAATAGCTGGTTGTTGTCGCCTGTTCTCTGTTTTGTGGGCTGAAATGGAAGAAACAAAAGTTCCTTCAAAGAGCCTAAAAGTCAGCTTCACGTCTTGGAGCGACATGACTGCACACAGCGTTTGATGTATTAGGGTAAAACTGTAAGAGCAGATTAAGTCATGAGAGGTTGTGTTCTGTATAATTCCCTGCTGACGTCTTTATATGACCACAAATCAACATTTACGTTCACAAAAGGGTTTTCTCCTCTTCCAGCTGAAGGTGATCTCAATGTGGATACAGATGTTGATTTATGGTCCAGTAAAGGTGTCAGAGGAGCACTGGACGGTGAGAAGGACCACGTCCTTTCATCTCCTTTGTTGCCTGCCTCTGTTTCATGCACACAAACACAACACTGTCTTCATGAGCTGGTCTTTACCTCACGCAACCCTCATAAATCAGCTCCCAATGATTAGTTAATCACCATTTACGATCCACCTTGCCTCCTCATTTGTTTACAGAAACTGTTCTTTCCATTTGAAATATTAAGGAGTAGACTGAGCCTCACCCTTTACTGTGCAGCCCTCAAAGTTTCATCAACAAATGGATTTCTGAGCATGATGTCGGAGGTTGTCAGTGTGGAGACGTTATGAAGTGGATGTTTTATTCAAGCTTTTAGCTGATTCTTGTCAAGCTTATGCAGATGTAAATAAAAGAAAGGCAGTAAACTCAGCTGTTAGAGTAGAATGCTTTTTAAAGATCAGTAAGCTTAAGCTGAAGTGCTCAGCAGAACATTTTTTAAAATAAGGTTATGAATAAAGTTTAAAGGTTAAAACAAGTAGGCGGTACATGACCAACCACTTTCCTTTCAGAGCCACGCTGGGAACAAGTTTTATACTTTACCATGTTATCCTTTGGAATGCCTTTTGATTCCAGAAATCAATATTTTACTCCAATATTAAACATGCCTACAGAGCCTCCCCCCTCCCCCACCTCTCCGGATCCGACCATCTCTGCCTGTCA
>JBAGKP010000008.1:32732592-32746147 GCA_037177255.1 Melanotaenia maccullochi | reverse complement strand
AGAAAGACCCACCGGACCTGGACCTTGCCACTCACAATCACTGTAATAAATATTGTTTGCATCTTACCTCATCTCTCAGAGTGTTTCTGCATTTGGGTCCGGTTCCTGGTACTACGGTCTCCGACCGTGTCAGAAAGGCCTAAAGGAAGATGATTATTGGGGTGGAGGTAAACTGGAGATTGAGCTTAGTCGTCTGTATTAGTTGAAATAGCTTCTTTGCTTTGAAGGCTTGGGTGGTAACGTGGCCAACAGGTTTGTGGTGAGCAACAGATCAGACTCTCTGGCAGTGACATGGATTAAGCTGAACACCAATCATACAGGCACCAAGCACCACTTATCAGAGGGTCTGGGGCGTTGGGGGCATCTGGTTTGTATCTGCACATTAATACATAACTCTTGCAATCATTTTTTTTTTTTTTTCAATATTACCTGGCAGCTCACCAGCTGCCGACCACTGTATATTATTGTATTATTGTGAGGTGTGTGCGTGATTCCAAAACTACACACACAACTGCCCCGGCCTGCTTCGTTGCTATGACGACAGAGACATTGTGGGCCTGCTGACTGAAACGATCACAGACTCACAGATGAGTGAGGGCTGAAAGATTCCCTCGAACAACCGAACTGTGAGCGCCAGCAGGTGCTGCCCAACGCACAAATGTCATTTTTATCCTTCTACAATCTTCTAAGTAGTTTTTATGGCAGGTTTAAAACATCCCTCACCTCTGGAGCTGAGGAGAAAAGTAGAGGAAACATATGAGTTCTAATAGAGCAAAGAATCAGATTATCCCAAAGCTTTGAGAAAACTATTGCAATAATGATTCCTTTGGATGAAAGCCGGGAAATATCCCTCTGTTTTGGTTTAAAATATGTGTATGTTCAGGAAAACTCTGGGCGTGACACACTTGTTTGAGAAATATTCAGAATAATTTCTTGGAGTTATAGCCTGCCAGGGACCGGCCACGCAGGCTGTTGGTCTTGGCTCACTGGGACCTGTGCCCCAGGACTGCGGGGGGCTCTTGCTGGGGCTCTCCTCTGCCGCCCTTTGGGTGGGGCTGGAGTCATCTTCATGGTGGGGTAACTTGGGTTGGTGCTCCGGGTCTGCTGCTGAGGGCCCGGGTCTCTGGGCTGCCCTGGTCTGCCTCTGACCTCCGTAGAGACGTGGTCGCATTTGCATGGTGTCACTCACCACTCTTGGGGAGTGGAGAGATTTTGGGCGATTTTTCTTAAAACCTGTTTGTGTCAAGTTCATGAAATATGTGAAAAATTTCCTTTCACCCAGTAAAAGTTTTACCTTTTGTGACCAGTTTAAATCACCCTCATTTCAATTGGGAAAAACATGCATTCTTTCTGCCACAAAACTTTTGTACAGCAGAAGTCTTAGCACACTTTTCCCGGTCAAGACGCATGTTTTGAAATAACTTTTTTGGAGGCTGAGTCAAGGTTGCGGGCTTATTTGGGGCTGAAATCTAATGTGCGTAAGTTTTATATTGCAGAATAAATGCAGATGAATGTGAGCTTAATGTTGTCAGCATTGGCACACATGAGATGCTGTCATGGCAGAGGAAACACCGGATTTCATCCCCAACGACAACACTGTAAATTGTGGTTAAAAAAAATGGTTTCTAAATTCTACAGTTTGGTTTTGCTGTTCAGCTGAACGTGATGCAGTGGGTAACGTTTGTTATGCTTGTTGATGCTAATGGAGCCATATCTCAGATGATGGGATCCACCGGTGCCCTCACTATTAGCATCTGGAGCACAGTTAGTTTAAATTCTTTTCATTCACTAGTTTTGCTTCTTGTATGATCATCATCCCAGTCACAGTTAATCAGGAAACTGTGTCCTCTGGGCCTCTCGCCTCACCTCTGCACCTGGATCATAGACTTCGTTATAAACTGTCCTCAGTCTGTCAGCATTGGAAACTTCTCCCTCCTTCAACACAGCAGAATATAACTCCATCTTCCACTTTGTTGGCTCATTATTCTTCTTCTTCCACTCACATCTGATTTCTTTTCCTCTGTACAAGAGTGAACCTTATCTGTCTAGAGATAACCACAGAGGGTGTCGGGGAATCAGACGGAAATTACAACAAGAGAAACATATTCATTAATTTAGGTATAAAATCAATTGTTACAGTGCTTGTAAAAAAAACTGCAGTAACTACAGCTATCTTGATGTTGAGATTAAATGGATTTTAGGGTCTGGACACACTGATAAAACATTGATCACCACCGCTTTCTTGCCCCTAAATCATTCATTTCTGTTTCCCCAAAAGGCCTCTCTTGTTCTTCTGGCATCCTGTCTGATAGTGTCTGTCTTCTTGTCTTGCTTTTGCAGGACAGGAGTAAAGTTGTTGTGACTTGCATGTGTTTAAGCCACTGCCTGTTAGAGGAGTGTCTAAAAGCATCTACTGATTTGTTTTGTTTTTTGTTTTTTTTACAACTAAAGGTAGCTCGATATGAAGAAACATATTCATCCCGAGGGAAAAAGACAACAGTCTGTTGCTGAACATGCTCCTCTGACCGATCACAGTCCGGTGTAGCGGGTGATGTGTGTTGTCCAGGATAGACAGAGTCTTTTCAAGGGTCCGTCTCTGCCACTGACACCAGAGAGTCCAGCTCTCTGCCCACCACAGATCCAGCGCTCCTCACCAGCACATGTTAAAGGAACCCAGTCTCCTCACGAGGTACAGACCACACAACCTTTTCTGTGGATGCTGTCTGTGTTTTCAGACCAGTTTGTCATCCAGCTGCATTCCCAGGTATTTATAGGTCCTGTCTACCACCATGTCTGAGCCAACGATGGAAATGGTCTGGAGATAGGATGGCTTCCTCCTGAAGTGCACCACCATGTCTAGTCTTGGAGGTGTTTAGTTGCAGAGGGTTAGAGCTGCACCATCACACAAAGTTCTCCACTGCCTCATCTATCTATCTGCAAATAAACCAATGATTGCAGTGTCATCAGAGTATTTCTGCATGTGGCAGAGCTCTGATGGAGGAGACCACTGCCCCTTGTGGGACAGTGCTGCAGATCAGTGTTAGATGTGCAGCCACCTGTGGTTCTCAGTGAGGGAATCCACAATCCAGAAGACCAGGTGCTCCCATGTTGCTCAGCTTTTACTTGAAAACAAAGTAAGTACACCAAAAAAAAGCGTTCCAACCCACACCTGTTGGTGGAAACGGGGCACAAGAAAGGACAGAGCAGACTCTACTTCTGGATGAAGCTAAGATTCTTCAATGTCTGCACCAAGATGTTTCATATTCTTTACACTAAGCAGCCAGTTTATCAGTTCCACCGGTTCAACTGCTTATCACAAATATCTAACCAGCCAATCACATGGCAGCAGACCAATACATTTATGGCCTTTCCCATTAGTACCCTCTTAGCCCAGCCTGACACCACCCCTCCTGATTTGTAGGTGTTCCCATCACGATTTTCCCAGGGCGAGTAGATACGGTTTTAGCGCCTACTCCATTGGGGTTCTAAAGGTGCGGAGCCCTATGTACAAATTTGTAATTTGTACATATTGATAATATTGAGTCAGGGTTGTTGAAGGTAACGTGGGGTGCCACAGGGTTTCTAACATATGAAAATGCCTCTTGTTTGCTGACGACACAACGTTTTTTGTGGTGGAGATAATCTGAAACAGCTTCTGGATACAGTGGAACTTGAATTTGAATGGTTTTAAAACTGGTTTGATGCCAACAAACACCACCACCTGCTTCCATCTGTCACAGAAAATTAAAGCAGTTCTGGAGGAAAAGAGGTATCCAACCTAGAACTAGAACTAGACCTGATTACGTGAACGGTGAGTGTTTATTACACTTGTCACAGATAATGACAAAAGGGATCCTGTGAGAATAAGGGAAGACATAAAAACAACATTTTGTTACATATTAAATCCATTAACAGCTAACTGCTCCCTCTGAAGAAAGTATTTAAAAGAACCTAGAAAATGTCAAAGCACCTGAAAAAGTTCACCTCATTTGATGGAAGGCAATGCCCTGCCATCCAAAATATACAGTCCACCAAAATAACCTCACAGATCCCTTCAAAATTTCCTTTGGTCCCTTCGAGAAAATCATTGTCTTAGTGGGAAAAAGTCCCAGCTATTCCACACAGTTCCCTTGCTGGGGAGGTGACTATTACTGAAATTATTCCCAGTGAAGATGATTTTAAATCCTCGCTTTCACATATGACCTTATGGCGAGGCAGCTCGATTCATTCAGATTACAGTAAGTCAGTTTTTTACCAAAACAAATCAAAAACATCCCACAACGTCTACAGAATGTGTCCTGATCAGCCAAGAATAATGTTTATTAATCAAAGTTTGAGAGATTATGTGTCAGTGAATGGGCGTGTTCTTCACCATCATCTCTTCCTTCACCTCCGTCACCTCTTATGGCAGTGGAAATGAAACCTGCCGCCTCGGTTTCCCCATCGATTTACAATTCAGACAAAGTACCAGGGGCCCAAACTGAGAGTAAAAGGTGCTCATCAGCAATTCCTCAGCCAGAAAAAAGAACTGCAAATAAATCACTGCCCTATGGAGGCACAACACAGATACCGTTAGAGAAAAAAAAACACACTTCAGACTTTGTACAGTCGTTTAAAACCATTAGAGGATAATTGGTACATCAGGACAAGACGAAGCAAAGAATTTAGGAGTAATTAAAGTGCCTTTTTTTAAAAGATTTATAATGTTGAAGAGAGCAGCCAAAAATCTGATTTTAGAAATTTCTGTCTGATTTGCGTTTCTTTAACTCTTAAAACACCACTTATTACTAATACCCCTTAAATCCCATGCAGAGTCACAGGGGGCTGGAGCTTGTCCAGCAGCTACAAGGCAAGAAGCAGGGCACGCCTTGGCCTGGTCACCAGTCCACTCTAGGGACCTGCTGCATGTCATTAGTTGATTTTGATGTTAAAAAAGTAAGTAACACAGTAATAATAACTTCATGCAGATGTAATGTACACTGATTAGCCATTAAATTATAACCACTGATCAGCAAAAAATGTTTGGGTAGGTGGAAAGTTTCTCCCACATGAATGTCAGGATGGAGGTTTCTCTGCAAATATTTAATTATAACAAGATGAAAAATTATTCACTTCACCTCTTAGTGGTTTTATTACAGCTGATGGACGTATCCACGTGTCTAATAGAGGTGTTACGCAGGTTAATATCTCCGGAAACCATCAGACGATTACGGTCAGAGCCAGTAGAATCCAGGGATAGCCCCACATTCACCACAGAACCACCATGAGGATCCAGAAAGAAGTGAAGCCCAAGATGGTCTCTAATAGAAAGAGTGAATCCCTATAAAACCTCCTTCATCTCCATGGAAACCAGCAGGATCTTCATGGTTCATTTCAAACAAAGGCAGAGTCACAGGAGAAACGTTAGCAGAGTTTTTAGAGCTGGAATCAAACTTTTCACCACAAACAGCAGCAGTAAGACCTGGTTTCTGGTTCTGGCTGCTAGCTCCAGAGTTTCTGTCCCACCGTGATGAGACAGGCGTCTCTGGAACCAGCAGAGTCTCTGCTGTCATGTGACTGCTTGTTTGTATGGAGAAAATAGCAGAAGCTCTAAAGTGGACAGAGATGTTCTCCTGGTTTCTACATTCACATAGAACTGCTGGAGTTGGAACTGTGTTTGGTTTGGATGCCGATGCTTGGTGGAGTCTTTTAGCTGAGTTTCTCCCGTCATGTTGCTATGCTACATGTTAGCATCGCTGTTTTAAATGTGCCTCCTGTAAAGGGGGGCTGTTGTGAAGAACCTGTGCAATTGTATTCTTGCCTATTAAATAATGAATCAATGTCATGAGCCAACAAAGATATGAAGTCCTAAAGTCCTCAAAAGCAATGGTGAATTTTACAGGCTTAACTCCATCTGATGAAACAAGTGAGTGTAACATAATCACCTTCGTTTCTATTTTGTTTGTAAAGCATCATTTTCTGGCTAATTGTCAATGCTAAGTTAAAGGTAGTGATGGAACTTTTGTACTTGAAGACACGACGCAACCTCACCAAAAACCTAAAGAGTTCTTCTCTGGATGGTTTGCTGAGCTTTATTTACCATATGAAATCAAGACAAATGAGACCTTCATCCATGTAGAAGTAGCAAAAACACCTGTGTTGGTGAGCAGAATGATATAGAAACCATCATGAAATGTGGTCCTTTTTTAAAAAGGACAACTTTTTAAATTACTGTCATATATATGTGTATATATTTAACAGCAGATGTGAAGGATCATTTTACTGGTTAGCAGTGCAGCATTTTGCAGCACCAGTATCAAAATCACTGAGACAGCACTCAGACTGTTTTCCTTGTACTCGGGCAGTGGTTGAAGGATCAGGGAGCATGTAGTCATTTTTTTGCCTGGCATTTGAGCCTAATTACTTTTCAAAAAAGTAATTAGTAGCCATTTATTGAATAAGCATACACCCTCTATATTTAGACGGCGTTTGTCCCTCATTTCCGGTTTGTTTTTTTCCCCACCGGCAGTGACTTGGTCCAGCAGCTTGTGGTCCATCCTGCTCATGGGTTTGACATCGCTGCTCTCCGGTGGCGGGCACACGCAACTGCACCTGACGATGCAGTGCAGAGGTAGGATTTCCATCCCCATCAGCTCGAATACTCCCGCTCAAGACAGAGCCTATGGATCAGTCTCATTTTGGAAGGCGAGGGAGCTCAAGCTTTTCTGTGAGCTCAATGGAAGGTCGGCCACTTTCTCCATTGCTGTGGTTCAATACCTTTTCAGTTTTCTCCCTCATTTCTAAAATGTCTGCTTGCACAAAGACCACAGAAGCCCTGGATGCTGATGCTGCTTTATACACGCATACATGCATATAAACCACTGACTCCAGATGTAATCTTATTGGATTGGACTGGTATTGTTTGATCAAATGCCTTTTGGGGCAAGGGGAAATGTGGGGGATTGCTTTCAGGCACCTCTCAGCATGACTATGAAATCATCTTTTTCGAACAAATGCAACATGATGGAAAGAAACAGCAAGAGGCATGAAGAGAGACAGCGATACACAAAGGCAGGGAGAACATGATATTTTGGATGGCAGAAAGGAAATGAGATAAAAGTGAGCAGAAACTGGTTGAATGGCGAGAATGAGGAGAAGGTTTTCATTTTGCTAAAAAAAACGAAGGAGAAGAGATTCAGAGTAAAAGGAGGGAGTAGAGGCAGAGGGTTTGGAGGAAAATGGGAAGAATTCAAGGAGTTAAGAGAGAAAAAAGTACCTACTCTGTTCCACTTGTGGGTGAGTTTCACTCTGCAGCATGTCAACCAGGACATAAAGGAGAAATTTTAATGTTTCATGGGCAGAAATATTCAGGCAATTTCGTGGATAAAGTGAAAAGGAAGGTGCACCCTACGTCAGTATAAGATTTACATGTCAGGACATAAAAAGTCTGCTCCTGCAGGTCTTAAAACGAGGTAAATACAGCCTCAGAAAACAGCACATAATAAAAACAAAGTTAACAAAGAAGGAGTGTGTGAGAAATTAAAAGCACCCTATAATGATAATATTTACTTTATTAATCCCAACTGGGAAATTCAACCTGCATTTAACTCATCTCTAGGCATACCAGAGTGCAGTGGGCTGCCATGTTTTAGCGCCTTGTGAGCAGTTGTGGGGGTTTAAGTGCCTTGCTCAAGGATCCACAGGGGTTAACCTCTGTAGCCCACTTCTGTAATCACTAGACTACCACTCCCCATATCTAATTACTCATACCATATCTAAACTAATCACGGTGTGACGCAATCCCTCTCTCACATTTCGTTCCACAACAGCTGCCAGTCTGGTTGAGTTCTGGACGTTTGACCATGTCAGCACCTTGAATCTTTCCTTTTATAGCTGTGATGTTCTATCAGTGAGTGTGTTGGGGTTGTTTGGATGTGATGTGTTTCAGCTTGGGTTCAGTGTATTGATGGGACGTCTGAAGCTGAGGCGTGTACCGAGTATGAGGGGGCGTTCCAGATGAACCCCCACTTTGTTCTGTTTTGCGCTAAACCGTGTGACATTTGCAAAACGAAGGCTTGTATGAATGAAACACATCACAAGTTCATTGGGAGGGTTTCTGGATAAACCCAGTGACCCAGTACTTTGTAGGGTTGTTGCAGAAGGAAGTTTGAATGAGTTTGTATTTGTTCAGTTTTGCCTAGTAGGCCAGTTGGAAGTCTGCCACAGTGATAGTTACTGTACCATCCATATGACATATGTTTGAATACAGACGATGGAAAAATGACAATCTTAGTCTTACTGGACCGCAGTGCTGCATTTGATATAGTGGACAGTAATATATTACTCAAACAACTAGAGAACTGGGTGGGCCTCTCTGGCGCTGCTCTACACTGGTTTAAAACGTATTTAGAGAACAGGAAGCATTTTGTGTCAATAGGTAACTTTACATCTGAGCAAACAAGAGTTACATGTGGAGTTACCCAGGATTACATCCTGGGGCCTCTTCTGTTTAACATCTACATGTTCCCACTGGCACAGATCATAAAGAACAACAACATTAGTTACCATAGCTGTTTCAGACTGTCTCCACTACAAAAAAAGTTGTGTCATCAGCCAATAAGAGGCATTTTAGCATGTTAGAAACCAAGCATAAATCCTTTTTATACAATATAAACAATGGCCAGACCCCTGTGGCACCCCACGTTACCTTCAACAACCCTGACTCAATATTATCAATATGTACAAATTACAAATTTGTACATAGTACAAATTTTTAGTTAAATAAAAAGTAATGCACGAAGCAAAAACAATGTTGATAACTATTAAGACTTTAGTCAATGAATTAAAATAAGATGAAAATATTCAGCAGAGACAAGATTGACATGACAGCATCACACAGCTGCTGCAGGTTTGTCGGCTGCATCCATGATCAGAATCTTCCGTTCCGCCACATCCCCAAGCTGCTCTACTGGACTGAGATCAGTGTGTGTCCACTGGGAAATACATGTCTGAGTTTGGATTACGCCAGTCTATTCACACGTTGCTATTTATGAAACACTAACATGAAAAAGGGCAACAATTACGCAGTGCATTGAAGGTCATTTAGCATTTCTAGCACAAAAAAAATGCCATGTATAAACCAAAACAGCAGCAACCGTGGGATTAAAACATTTCTTCTACAGACGTTATCACTGTTGTGTGCACTCTGAGGGGATCCCTTTAGACTGAATCAGCCTTAACTCTGTGTGGAATATATTACAGCCTTCTTTTCCCTTTGTTGTCAGACACTTACCAGGAAGTCAGCACAACTTGAGACATTTTGACAGGATTACTTTATATGCAGCAGATTTGTACACTGACCCATAATGCACTTTCAGACAAGCAAAGGCAGGATTAACTGGGGATCCTTAGCCATGAAGGAACTCTGGTTTACTCTCTGCATATGTGCTAAGCTGGAGGAGCTTTCCAGCTGCTATAAAAGCTGCCCTAGTGGTTTGTATCCATCACTTTTATCTTAACTAAAGTCAGGAGAATAAAAGAAAACTAAATTGACTCATCACTGCCTTTGGGAAATACAAAGTTTGCCAGAAAAGCTGGGTATCTACTTAGCTTATACCTCTAAAAGTCTGTTCAGTTAATGTTTTTTCCCAAGTAGTAAAATTATGAAATTCTTTTCATGCCAGCTAAACTCACTGGAAGTAAATTAACTCATGCATAGTAACCACCAGAAAATCAAACCTTTTGTTATAATACTTAATCAGGTCACAAAGAATGCATTGATGAGAAAAGGTGCAAATTAAATGTAAAAGGATTGAGGGTAAAAAAACAATATTCAACATGAGGTTTTGAGCAACCCATTATCCTGCACAGGCACCATCATCCAGAGCAGCGTAGCTCAGAAACATGAGACAGAGAAATGTCCAGCAATGAATGACATTCAAATGATGAAAGGTTTTATAAATATGTTCAAAAATGGACACAGAACGTCCCACCAGAACCATTCCTCAACCACAGGCCTAGCTGTGATAGAGGAAGTCTGCAGTACAGAAAACTGGTCACAAATCAGGAACATCTGCAGAGAAAATAAACAAATTAAAGACAACAACAACAAAAACAATAAACATTCTTCCATAACATGTAAACATCACAGTTACAGTCAGAAAGGACAGAAAGTCTTTGCAGCAGGTGTTGCATCCGTCCAGGTTTGTCCTCGCTGCATCCGTCCAGGTTTGTCCTCGCTGCATCCGTCCAGGTTTGTCCTGCTGCATCCGTCCAGGTTTGTCCTCACTGCATCCGTCCCAGTTTGTCCTCACTGCATCCATCCAGGTTTGTCCTCGCTGCATCCATCCCGATTTGTCCTGCTGCATCCGTCCCTTTTTGTCCTCACTGCATCTGTCCCAGTTTGTCCTCGTTGCATCCGTCCCTTTTTGTCCTCACTGCATCTGTCCAGGTTTGTCCTCGCTGCATCCGTCCAGGTTTGTCCTGCTGCATCCGTCTCAGTTTGTCCTTGCTGCATCCGTCCAGGTTTGTTCTCGCTGCATCCATCCAGGTTTGTCCTCGCTGCATCCATCCAGGTTTGTCCTCGCTGCATCCATATAGGTTTGTCCTGCTGCATCCGTCCCTTTTTGTCCTCACTGCATCTGTCCCAGTTTGTCCTCGCTGCGTCCGTCCAGGTTTGTCCTGCTGCATCCGTCCCGGTTTGTCCTCACTGCATCTCTCCAGGACACATACCAGTCCTTGGTGGACTGTCTGTCTATCTATCTTTCTGTCCATCAATGTAAATATAAGCTAAATTACAAAGGTGTAAAAAGTGACATAAACATAAATCATATATAAACAGTGTGAAAATTTTCTCAAGTGATTGTAAAATTTGTAAAACCTTAATTTCTCTGTCAATTTTAAGTCAGAAAAATAGTTTGATGGTTTTAAACAATGAGATTTCTGTTCAGTACTTGCTCTCCGATTTTCATCCATATAATTCAGAAATGAAATAGAGGATGCTGTTGGGAAAAGACACGGAGTCCAGAACTGTGAGTCTGAATCTGCAAGTCTCCGGGTCTTCTTAAGAACTCTCTGAGACACCTGGAACATCACCTGGAGCCATCCCAAAGAGTTTCCAGGAGAAAAGAAGGCTCAGGAGAGGTAATTCTGCTGGCCTTCATCACAGTGAGCCAGAAACTGGTCTGGTGGAGGTCAGGTCCCCTGTCTGGGGAACTAGACTCTTCCAACCAGAGACCTTACTGCTTCCACTTCTGCCGTCCTTCTGTCGGTCAGTGTGCGTCCCACACTGTACATATGGCATCCTCTGAAACCTTTAAAAGTATAAAAAGAATACAACATCCACAAAATTCATTAAAGTTCGATTAACTAACAGTGCTGCTGAATTTTAATGTGTGAAAACAGAGTGGAACATCATCTCAGCCATTTCATACAAAAGAGAAATCAAAGCTTCACAGGCTGGAGTTAAAGTCTGAAATATTCCATATCTGGTAATCAGCACCTCTCCTAAAGAAACAAGAAAATATGCCCTGATTGGCATGAAATCTCTGGAGAGAGGACAGCTTAGCATCCGTTGTTTTGGAAAATGGTTTTCTTGAGATCTACTGATATATAAAAGGTCACTGATATTCACACACTCAGTGCATAATAATGAGCGCTCAAAAACCTTTGTTTAGAATTGCATCTGTTAGCATGTTATTACCTTAATCTTCTGAATATATCCGTCTGATCCTGACGCCCCTTAATCACATAAGTGCCCAGCACCTCATGTTGACACTTAATGTTTATGATAATTCATTGTTTTTGATTAATTGCTGTAAAAACGTTGACCTGACAGAAGCTTAGTTACAGCCATATGAAACAGATTTTCGATAAAGCATGTAAATCCAGCGCCACTTGTATTTCTTTTTAAAAAATTCCAGCCTTTAAACTCTGCGTTCTGGACTCATTTGATGGCACAGCGACATTTGTTACATGCATTCCTGGAGCTACTGCTGCCCAGAAACATCCCGAGGCCAAGATACCTAACCTAATCAGCTAACTGCAGCAACTCTAGTCAGTCAGAGTTCCCACCCAGCTGCCACACAGCATTTCTGAAGTGTTAATGAAATGTTAGTTTAGCTTTCGTGAAGCGTTAGTGAAGTGATAATAAAGCGCTAGTGAAGTGTTTGTGAAGCTTTAGTGAAGCATTAATGAAGCTTTAGTGAAGCGTTAGTGAAGCGTTAGTAAAGAGTGTTAGTTAAGTATTTGTGAAGCTGGCCCTCTTCAGCAGGTCCCAGTTTGACTGTTTCCTATGGTACTGTATGGACAAAGCTTCTGAGTTCAAGAAGTTTTTGTTGCTGATCTTGTTTTTCCTACTTGCTTGTTCCAGATTTTCTGTTTAGATTTTTGGTTTCCTTCCAGTTAGATTTTTGTAGATCTCAGAGTCATCAACCTATCATCATTAGTCAGTCCTGTGAGCTCCTCCATCCCCTAGTCACTCTACACCGCCACCATCACCTGCCTTGAAAGACTTGTTTCATGCAATTCAGGAAATCATCTCACAAAGGATCAACTTCCCAATACGCACCTGTTTCATCTCCTCCAGCAGGCACCACCAGAATACACTTGCGGTATGTAGCAAGATCAAATGTATGGTGATACGCACACTAACAAGTACAGAATCCATATTTACCTCTGTAAACACAGTATGCTATGTATGCTATGACTTCACTTCAGTCCATAACAAACACCTTGTTCAGACATAAGAGTGTCCACATGTGCACTTGGCACCAGGACCCTCTAGGCTGCTGTTCGATGGTCGACTTTGTAGTCGTATCATCAGACTTGTGGCCGCATGTCTTGGACACTCCGGTGAAGAAAGGGGCGGAGCTGTCATCTGATCATCACGTTGTGGTGAGTTGACATCGATGGTGGGGGAGGATGCCGGTCAGGCCTGGCAGACCCAAACATGTTGTGAGGGTCTGCTGGGAACATCTGGCGGAGTCCCTTGTCAGAAATGTCCCGGGTGAGGCAGGGGACATTGAGTCCGAATGGGCTGCGACAGTTCCCCTGGAAGACTGGGGTGGTGGTCCCCCTCTTCAAACACTGGGATTGGAGGGTGTGCTCCAACTACAGGGCGATCACACTCCTCAGCCTAGTAAGCCTAGTAAGGTCTATTCAGAGGTCCTGGAGAGGAGGATCTTTGGATTTAGGAGGTGCAGTCTGGTTTTTGTCCCGGTCATGGAGCAGTGGACCAGCTCTACATTCTCTTCAAGGTCTTGGAGGGTTGCTGTTTCTCTAGAGGTGCCAGATGAGGTGGTTCAGGCATCTGGTCAAGATGCCATCTGGGCTTCCCTGGTGAGGCACGTCCCACCGGGACCCTGGAGAAGACCCAGAACACGCTGGAGGGACTAGGTCTCTCGGCTGGTCTGAAAACACTTCAGGGGAGCTGGTGAATGTTGCCAGGGAGAGGGATTTCTGGGCTTCCCTGCTTGGGCAGCTCCCCCCGCAAACTGACCCCGGATAAGCAGCAGAAAATGAATGGATGGATGGATGGATGGATGGATGGATGGATGGATGGATGGATGGATGGATG
>JBAGKP010000008.1:32649148-32664361 GCA_037177255.1 Melanotaenia maccullochi | reverse complement strand
TTTTTTTTTTCTTTCTTTTCTTTTCTTTTTTTTTTTTTTTTTTTTTTTTCCTTTTTCTTTTGTTTCCCCCCAACTTCTGAGCCTGAGTGAAAAGAAAACGTTATGCCCGTCACAACGATTAGTAATTTAGGTGAAAGAAGACAAAAGCTTCTACATTTTAATGTGTAATTTATATATTTACTGGGTAAATTTTGGCTGTGAAATAAATTTGTTGCTGAAGTTTTCAGAATAATCTACAGGGATAAAAGTTAAGAGCGTATGACGTCACCCCTGAACCTGAATGTTCAGAAGCAAAATCCTAAAATTTCATAAAACTTCCTCTGTGACAACATCTAACCTGTAAAAGTTATAAAAATGCCGTTTCAGACTGTAAAGGTGTTATGTTGCCTGCGTTATAGGGCTCCAGATGAGCTGCTGTTTGAGCTGCATCTCATTCATTCCTGAGGGGAAAATCTGGTAGTTTTTTTTTTTTTTTTTAAGATTGTAATGAATTACTACCAAAAGTCATAGCACATTATTCAAAACTGAGCTGCATGTTTTGATGTATTTGTTTTGTGTGGATTTCAGGTCTTTGAGATCTGCTATCCTGGAGCTTCTCCTATACGCCTGAATCAAACAGCTCCAGTCCCCCATCACGTCTGCAGACGTCTGGTAACGAGAACCTTCGTTTGACTCAGGCGTGTTGGAGAAGGGTTGCATCTAAAAGTTACAGGATAGTAGATCTTAAGGACTTGGCCCCCCTGATCTAAATTCATGATGAAAACGGAAGATATTTCATACAAGCCTGGCCGACAGTAATCTGTGCGCCTTCAACCAGAATAATCCGTTGTTGTAGGAAAGAACGAGAATAAAAGTATGACTCATCCAAAGCATGAGTGTTTGTGGGTAACTGACCTGTATGAAGAAGAGTTTTGGTTTCCCCACCAGACTTTTACAGGCTTTTCCTTTAAAACATCTGACAAGGGTTTCAAACTTCTCTAAGCCGTCGGTGCCGTATATCACCCCCTCGTCTCCGTGGCTCAGCAACACACACACAAAGGAAGCACTCTGACTGTGGTCCTCTGCAGATACTAAAGACACACGAGGAACAGGAAGCAAAGTAGAAATGTTAGAAAACCGTTTAAATTCCACTGGAAGACAACCAGGCAGGTAAAATCATCGACTGGATGTTTTCACTGCTCACGTGACTGAGTTCAGTTAGTTAACTGATGCAGTCGAGGCGGTTTAACAGGACCGGGAGGATTTTTTCCACCACTCAGAGAATATTACCCTTTATCAACAGCCTTGTCATCTCAGCCACAGTCTGGTCATTGAACAGTCTGGTTTTATATCCCAGGATGTTGAAGGTCTTCATCACAGAAGCAGCATCAACATCCGTCCCGTTACGTGTGGACATGCCTGGAGAAACAAGTCGAAACGGAGAAAACGTTAACCTCTTCTTAGGAGGCAGAATGAGATCCTGTAGTCCAGATTGTGTTAGCAGACAGCAGGAAGCAGCAATGCTAGCATGTAGCATAGCAACATGAGGGAGAAACTCAGCTAAAAGACTCCACCAAGCATCCAAACCAAACACAGTTCAAACCCCAGCAGTTCTGTGTGAATGTAGAAACCAGGAGGACATCTCTGTCCACTTCAGAGCTTCTTCAGAGGTTTATAGTGAAGGATTCTCTCTTCCTATCAGAGACCATCTTGGGCTATCTAAGGTGAATGTGGGGCTATCCCTGGATCCTCCTGACTGACCATTAATAGAGGTGTTCATCTTCATCATCATCAGCCGATGGCTTCCTGAGATATTTACCTGCGTTAACACCTTTATTAAACACCTGGAAACCTGCTCAGCTTCACTTTTGACCTTCTACTGTAGCACAGTTCCTCATCAGATCTTACTTTACTCATTCCTAGATGAACTGATTGGAGGCAGAAATAAGAATAGGTTAACACTTAAGTGTTTAACTCCGCTGCCACCAGATGTCTCTGCTTCAGGAGAAATCCATAAAAAAAGCTAACACAGCCTTTAAAAGACATCTGAAGAGATTAGCTTCATTAAATAAACTGTAATAATTTAGCTCAGCTTTGAGTTTTAAACCAAAAAGGACTGAGGAATTCACACATATCGTATTTATCTGGATCATATTTGTACTCCACATGTGGAGTCAGAGGCTTCGTTCGTGCACATGGTTAAAGGTCAACATGCACAGGACTGAACCAGGTCAGAGGTGTTGGCCGACTCCACCCGTCTGGAACAAAGAGACGTGTGCTGGTGATGTGCTGAACGGGCGGAGTTACCGGTGCTCCGGTGGAAGTTCTTGTTGTTGATTATCAGGCAGGTTCCCATGCTGGGGTAGTCCACTCTGTAGCGGTAAGGGTCCGGCCCAGTCCTGCTGGGGGCTGAGTCCGTTTCCTCAGCTGGTGCCGCCTTCTTCTCTGATCTGAAAACAAGCATGAGGTGAACCAGAAGAACTTGTTCAGCAACATCCTGGTTCCCTAACTGACTGGTTAACTGAACGCATCTCACACCTCATCATCTCATTACCAAGGAGCAGCAAAATGGTAAAAGGTCTGTACTTATCTAGCAGTTTTTACCCGAAGCGCTTTACACGTACGTCACATTCACACACACATTCACACACTGATGGTGGAAGCTGCCATGCAAGGTGCTCAACCACGACGCATCAGGAGCAAGCAGGGGTTCGGTGTCTTGCTCAGGGACACCTCGACATGAGCTCGACAGGCTGGGATCGAACCGGCAACCCTTGGGCTACAGGACGACCGCTCTGCCCACTGAGCCATGCCAAGCCATGAGCAGATAACTGGACTTTACACTGTCAGTCATCTGTTTCTTGAATCGAGCAGGTTTCAGACAAAAAGTTTAAACTATGACCTGGTTTTATGTGTTAAATTAGCATCTTTGTCCTTCACCTGCCGTGGCTTTAAAAATAACAAAAACAACACAGACGGGTTTAAGTTCATCCCCCTGTGAGGGTCAGGTAGGCAGCGGTCCACAGTAATCACCTCTTCTGAAAGAATCCGAAGGCATCTGGAAAGTCCTCGCCACCCTGAGCCTCCCCGTCAGCCATGTTCCTGCTGATGTGGATTAAAGAAATAAGGAAAACAGGTACATTTATTAAAAGATCATAATTAATGACATTCCTTTGTTTCCAAGAATATCATTTGCTTTCCAACTATTAATGTCAAATATTCTAATCAAATATTTATTTATAAAAAAAAATCAAAATAGCCTCAGAACTACTTCAAGTAAAGTAATTTAACAAAGAACAACAGATCTATAACATCTGGTAGCCTGTGCAACAGAAAACGGCTAAATAAAGATCAAAAAACAAAAGATTAAAATGAAAACAACCTAAATTACAAATAAAGTAAAAAATAAATAAATAAGAAACATAATAAAATAAAACGCCCACCATGTGGATGTGACTGGGATTTAAATTCTAAAACTATTACAGTGATACGTATACAGAATCCGTTTCAGCTGGAAAGAAGTTTTCAACCGTAAACGATGCAGCAGCTTCAGAGTTAAACAACCACGTTGGACACGTCTGGTTGCAGCAAGCAGCTGGCAAAGAGACACAAAAACCGGCGGGGGAGTCGACTTTAACAAACCCGGCGGGGGAGCCTAGATTCTATGTAGATGTGGATCTATGTGGATAGAGGCATCTTCTTGTAAAAAAAAAAAAAAGGGGCTGAATATCAAAATACTTCTATAAAAGCTTCATCTTTATAAGAAGCATTTTAATTATAATTTTAAGTTACATGAGAAACTAAAAAAAACTAGAATATGCTGCAAAACTTAATTTATGTCAGTAACTGAACTTAAAGGTAAAACTAATATATGATAGGGATGTATTACAAGCAAAGTGAGATATTTTAAGCATTTATGTCTTAGTTATGGCCTATAAAACATTTTAAATAAACATCTTTAAATAAATGAAAAAAGTTTGTTCAACACTGCTGCATTTATTTCTTATGGCTCTATTTGCATTTTGGTGTTCAAGAGTAATTACAAGGGAAAACATTTTATACAGGCTAACAGCCAAAAATAATTTCCTCGTCTGGAAATCAAATGCCCTGAAATAGCAAGAGAAAGAATGCAAACAATTAAACTGCTTTGACATGCGTGCGTGTGTGTGTGTGTGCGTGTGTGTGTGTAAACTAATACAGCTGTCAACGAGTGAAGCCACAAAATGAACTCAGATGAGTAATTTTTCTGCCACCAAGGTGAGCAGCTCCATCATCCATCAGGCTGCTAGAGAACAAGCGGGTACGCGCTCGCGGACCGTGATTGACGCACCAACGTACTGCAGTGCATTCTGGGACTTGTAGTGTTAAAGTGGTGCGTGCTATATCAGCAGGTTATATAGCGCACGCACCACGTCGTTTTATTTAGTTCAGTATAAATGCATCACATTTCCCTGAAGACTCAAACTGAAACTTCACTAACCACACAGGCAACTTTTTACTGCTTCACTTTTCCGGAAACATGAGCCACAACACAGAAATAATCCAGTCTTTACTAAAATAAGCCACCTTTAATCTGTAAATACACATAATTATCCTGTCAGACTGACATCCAGCGTTTGATTCCTGTTTCAGAGCAGCAGGTACAGGACGGAGTACTACCTGTACTAGCTAACTAGGTGGAGGTGAACTCGCTTTCTAGGCTAAAAGTTACCCATGAGAGAATTATGAGGTCTTTAAAAACTTTTTCACGTCTAAACAAATAACTTTGGGAAAAATAAGCCTCCTGCTTGTCTTTATCAGACAACTTTTCTGTCTCGGGTGTCTTTGGTTAGCTAACGACGGCAGAATAAACACTGAATACCAAGCTAACCTGTTAATTAGCCGGGGGGGAAACACGAAAACCTCCACGAGACCATAAATGTAAAAAATAAATAAAAGTCACACAAATAACCGTAAACGTACCTTTCTACGAGACGCGTTGTAGAAACACGTAAACAGCTGGTTTTGTCTTAATAGAAAGACAAGGAAATGTCTCATCATTCAAAGTACAAGTTCAACTTTCAGCCAATCAGAAACGTGATTTTAATGTGGTGGGACGGGACACGGCAGCTGATTGGCTAAGACTCTCTACCTGCCGGGCATTGACCAATCCCTTAACGTGTCAGTACAAGTTCAGGAACTTGAGTTAAAACGCAGATTGTCAAGTTTTATCTTTTTTACTAGTCGCTCTACTACTGTTACTTTTTCTTTTGTGGAAGAGAACATACAAAAGAAAACATGTATGAATTTATTAAACATATCTTCGTCAAGAAAAAGTAGCATAAGTATTACTGAGAAGATTTAGTTTCTGATAAATGAGTGTTTGATGGGACAATGGGGCAAAACATTTTATTTCCGAGTCCAATTTTTCTTCTGTCTCCTTCCCAGCTGGTTATTGATTCCACTCGGCTGAAGCTCCGTCGTCTGAATAAGCTTCGTCTCCAACAGCAGAGCTGGTAAGCTGGGTGCTCCATACTGCATGAAAGGAGGGGGGCACATTAATTCAGCTCCTAAAACGCATCAGCTGTTCAGTCAACAAAGACAGTTAATCTTTCTGAACACGGATCTGTGATCAGGATACTCCTATTATATCAGAATAAGATGGTTTCTGTTGTTCTGTCTGTACCGTTTCTTTCTCAGTGGGGTTGCTGCATCGGTGGTCCAGATATTGTCTGTTGAGCTCCCTGATGTCATGGAGGAAGGCCTGGCCTTGTCTCAGATCAGCTAATCTTTGCTGAAGTTCAGCTTTCTCCTTCTGCAGCAGCCACACCTGCCTTTCTGCCCTGATGGAGCGAAAACACACACAACTCAGTCGTCCCAAGTGCATGGACGTAAATCACTCCACAGATTATTTCATCCAAAACACAAAACATGACCAGATGTCAGAGTTTCTTCTCACCTCATCAGCTCATGCTTGGCATCCAGAAGTCTCTGTGTTTTTTTGTGGATAAGGGAACCCACCTGAATCACACAACACAATGCAGCTGCATTAACCGTTCTGGGAGGTTTTACTCTGAGAATCAGTCAAGTTTCATGTAATTTTAAAAGTTTGTATTTAAAGGCTTTTAGTCCTTTCATTGTCATCATCACGTGATGTTACTGCAATTATCCTCATTTTTAGGACAGATGTCCCAGTAAAGTAACTACACCCCCTACTTTCCGTGTAACTACCCCATTGCCAAATATAAATAATCCCTGAAACTGCAGGGTTGGGGTGGGAGGTGTGGGTTGATCAGGGGGTGGAGAGTGGGCGGGTCGGGATGTCCAGGCGGAAATGATTGACAGATAGCAGCACAGCTCACTAAGATGAAAAGCGAGATTTACAAAGCAGCTACGCCACAGAGCGTCTCTGATGAGGAAGACTTCCCCTCCTGAACCTCCTCAGCTACACATGAACCAGGAGGTCCTGAACGTATCAGTGTGAGCCGTTAACGCTGTTAGCTGTTAGCGCTGTTAGCTGCCGTTCAGCAGCTCCAGCAGCTCTGGAAAGCTGTGGAGACTCGTGGCAGCTTGTAGCAGCTGCTGGAAGTTGCTGCTGCTACGATTTGAGCTGCTGTCTGTCGCCAGACGAGGATCAGCAGGTAAAGAATAAAGTCTGGTGATACTTTCACACCCTCAGAAGCACAAACCCGTCCCATTGCAGGAAGATTTCATCAAAAAAAAAAAAAAAAAAAAAGAACAGAAGTCTGAAACTAGCAGATCTACACCAGATAAGTTCACATCCCTTCATATGCGTTGGTGGGCGTGGTTTTCTATACCTGCAAGCCGAAGACCCGCCTACCTGCATCTGGAGGGAGGGGCTGCGTGGTTTTTAAATTTTCTCAGAGGTCCCAACCCTGGTCCTCAAAGCCCCTTATGCTGAAGGTCTTAGATGTCTATCTGTTGCATCACACCTGATTCAAAGGAATGGCTCATTAGCAGACTTGTGCAGAGCTTGTCAGAGAACCATTTAATTTAAATCAGGTGTGTTGCACATCTACGATCTGCAGGATAGTGGGCCATGAGGACCAGGGTTGGGGACTTCTGCTGTAGAGGACATTATGAGCCATTTTTACCCACAAAATCACGTTTTTAAAATAATAATAATATTAAATAATAATAATAAATTATTAACAGTTTGTGATTTAATTACAATTAATATTGTCGTTTACAGCTAAATCTAATGGCTAAAATAAAATATGTTAAGGTTAATGATTTACATAAAAATGGTAAATTCTGTATTTACTGTTCACTAGAATCAGCCTGATTTTGTCCTATTGATAAAAAATAAATACAACTCTGAAATGTGTGCAGAAATTTTTATTTTTTTTAAAGAACTGTGCCACAATAACTAACACAGCCAGACTGATGGCCAAATCGAGACAAATATTCTCAAATGAATAAAAAAATGTTCATAATGATGAACATTTAACGTTCCTTTAAAGATCCAGAGACACACATTAGACCTTCAAGATGAAATTAATAAAATAGCTCATTTTACATTTATAAAGCCAAACACTAAATACAATAAATACAATTTACTACAGCATTATTTTATTATTGTTAATAATAATTAGTTTGAGGCATAATCAAGCAGAAGAGACCACAGTCTTATGTGTTTTTTTAAATAAATTCTTTATAGAATTCTTTAGAAATATTATTAATTATGTTAATTTTCTGTTTATAACTTAGTTCATGTTGTAACAGACTGGGAGACACGTTACACGTAACTGTCATGTGAAGATTCTTACTGTGTTAAAAAAAGAAGTCTTTTACTGTGGTACTGACATTTACGGAGCGTCATTGAACCCATCAAAAGTTCAACATCTCAAACCTGCCAATCAGTCAGTCAATCAATGCATTGATCAGTAACACGTCAGTTAGCATCTTCCTGTCAATACATCCTCAGCAACACTGGATGGATGCAGATACATTTCCGCCTTTCCGTGTTAATACCTGATCGTTAGCGGCGGATGCTACATGCTAACATTATGGCCCCCCCGTTACCTTTTGGTTCTCTCGTTTCAGGACCATGAGCTCCTTACAAGAAGAGATCTGCAGAAGGAACACCAGAAGATTTGATCAGAATTCTGAGATTAATCAATGAGCTCGTTAAAATGTGGTCATTAGGGATCTTGTCCAGCAGGTGGGAGGAGATTTTAGCCATAACCCTTAACTCTGACTAAAGTCTAACCTTCTCCAGAAGTTGCTCTTCAACGTTGTTGGAGAAACTATCGATGGACCGTTGGATGGACGTGGACTCCACAGAATCCCTGAAAACAAACAGATGCAGATTAACATCCTCTGAAAAGACAGAGTTACTACCAGTACTGCCAGGCATACAACAATCATATCTGTAGGATAATTAGGCCCTCTGTAGATCAATAATTCCAAAAGTTGATAGTCATCTCCTTCTTTCTACAGATAAGTTACTTCCTGATCAAACACTAAGAGTCCTGCGGCTGCACGCGGCTCCTGTGGCTGTACAGCCGCCGCCCGTCATGATGTGTGTGAATATGACATTTAAACAGAGCTCAGTATTGCATAGATTCTACTTTATAGACTATAACACACCCAGTCTGACAAGCCGGAGGTCTTGAGCCACATCGGGATGCAAAATGAGATCATTTTAAGCTTCTGGTACGAGACTTTCACATTACAAACGGCTAAACGTGAAGTAAAACACACTGCACCTGTACTGGTCACAGAACTCCAGGAAAGCATCAAGCACCACCTCCAGATCTGTTACTCTCCGACCGGCAGGCCTCCTCCTCCTCCGCTTATCGCTGCTGGCTTTTTCCACCTCTTCTTCAGGTGGAATAATGAGGTAAAACTTTAATCAGAGACGGTATGGAAATATTACTCAGACCGTGGAGAACTCTGTTGATGCTAGCTCTCTAACCTGAAGACTTTCTGGATTTGGACCTCTCAGATGAGGACTTTCTATCTCTGCCCCAGCTTGGCATTCTGGCCTTGTTTGGACTTGGTTTCTGAATGAAAGAAAAATAGGTAAAATATGAGGAAACAGCCAACATCCCTGCAGCTGCTGTTAGTCCATACCCAGCTGGTTTCTTCATCCACCTCCTCATCAGAGGACAGGACTCTCCGGCGCTGCCGTTGGGCTCGAACAGAGCCACCTTCCTCCTGGAAGAAAACAGCTGTCTCAGCACATGTAATGTGACCTTTTAATGAATTTTTATCTGTAAAGCACCACGACGTGATGTTGTTGTGAACTAGTGATATATAAATAAATCTGGATTGAACTGAACAACAGAAAACATGACAGAGCTCAAATGTTTCTTGGAGTTCTCTGAACGTTCCCACATACGAAGATTTTCACGAAAGCCACGGTCTTTGTAAAAAGTCCGTAAACGGGACTCAAAGCTGGCTGGTGAGCGAGGTCCATCATTCCAGAAGTCCGAACCTAAGCCGTGCTACCATGTTGTTTTACAGAGAGGCTTCCTCCTGCAACCCTTCCACACGAGCCTCACTGAGTCTTTTCTAACCGGACTATCATGAACCTGCTAACTGAAGCCTGGAGAGTCTGAGATGAAGCTCGGAGTCTGATCTCAGTCTGGACCTGCTGGGACGTCCACTCCTGGAAGATTGTCGTGTGAATAATGACGAACTCCAGGTTCAGAAAATGACCATGTGTTCCTCATCCTTTACTCATATTTTGGACGAGTGTGTTCAGGGTGGAGTTTTACACTTCAGAAAATTCTCAGAAATAAAGCCACAGTTACCAAAGTCAGGGTGTTGTTGCTCTTTGCTTTTTAGGACTAACTGATTCCAGTTAGAACTTCATCTGTGCCATGCAGAACCCTGAGTAGAAACCTTCCAAGTCTAAAATAACTCCTTTTAATTTTCTATTGATGAAAATAACCAAACAAGCTCACAAAGTGTTGCTATATGTTGAACTTATAGATCAGCAGAAACCTTTTTGAGTTTCCGTCGACTAAAACTAGACTAAAACTACCAAACTTAGACATGACTAAAACTAATAAACATTCTCTTCCTGAAGAATAAAAACTGAGAAAACTGCTTCAGTTTGAGCCGCAGCAGCTGCTTCTCTAAGTTCATTGCTGATGTCTTTCCTCCTTGTAACTGATTTAAGGAGGCGACCACCAGATGATTTTTACTGTCTTGATACGTATAAGCTGAAAGACGGCGTTTCCTTCTTTTCTGATGCTTCTTCGTTGAGTTGCTGCCACATGAACGTGCTTCCTCACCTCCGACTGAGCATCACTGCTCACGTCTGGACTTTCTCTCTTCTTGTCCTTCAGCTGCCGACTTTTCACCGGCCTTATTGGAGAAACGAAGGAAACAGACAGACATGCATCTAGATGTCATCAAACTGAAATGAAAGCTCTCCTGGTAATTCTGTTTTGAACGCCTGCTTTTGGAGTTGATCATGATTTACTGTTTGTTTTCTGTGAAATCTCATACGTTTGGTCTGAACTTGTCCGTCTTCATGATAGCGTCCCTTTCTATTTGAACCTAAATGCATTAATAAGGAAAAACTAAACAAACCTGACTTAAAACATGTTTTAATGACTCTTCAGAGCATCGGTCCGTGAAGGACAGGCGTCGACATCGTGTCCTCACCTTGTTGCAGACAGCAGCCGTGCACTCTTCCTGGCGGGCTTCTTCCCAACCAAACGGCGAATACCTGTCGGGGCGGGCTGACCGCTGCTCCGCTCCGACCGTTTCTCCTCCTCCTCTGAGCCTTCTTGTTCTGCAGGTGTATCAACGTCTGAGCTGCCCAGTGGAAAATAAGCTGTGATTACATCATAAGTCATTTCAGGGTGGAAAGCAACTGGTTCTGTTCACTTTACCTGGATTTGGCCTTCACTTTGCTTTTCCTGCTCCTCTTCCTCTCCGTCTCTTCCTCTTCATCTCCCTCTTTCTCCTTCCTCTTCATAGCAGCTCCACGCTGCTTTCTCTCAGTCTCTGCTGTCTTCCCTCTTCCTCCCAGTCTTTTTTTAATGTGTTCCTCCTCTAAACCGTTCAGATCTTCCTCGATGGCAGTACTATGAAGAGGGTTGCCTGGGCAAAGAAAAAAAATGCAGTGTTTTTGCACAAACCCTGTAATTTAAATGGATTATAACGCTTTTCTGTGCGTATGTGTCTCAGTGAGCTTTAACAGCCGTAGACTCCAGAGCCGAGCTTAATGGAGTGGCCAGAAAAACTTTCTACTGAATCTTGTTCGTAGCAGAACAAAAATAACATATCAGATCTTGATCTCAGACATTTCATGGAAAATTTGAGCTCATTTTGATTTTTAAGGCAGAAACACATCACTAAAAAAGTTGGGGGAAGGGTAATAAAAAATAACTGCCAGAGAATTTGACAACTAATCAGGTTACTTAGCAACAGCTCAGTAACATGACTGGGAATAAAGGGAACATTTCAGAGGCAGTCTCTCAGATGGAAAGAGGCTCACCAATCTCCTCCAGTGTTTCTGATGTGCAGCAGCTACTTTTCCAGCCTTTCGTTGCTCCTGTTCCAACTTTAAACGGACATGTTGCTGCCATCTGTATCAGCTCATATCTTCCATCAGATGGTGAAATGTCTCAGTTTTAACATCTGTTATGTTGTTTATGATCTATTGCTGAGGCGTCCAGCTCCAGCCCTGCAGGTTGTCAAGGTTTCCCTGCTCCAACATACCTGACTCAAATTAATAAGTCATTGTACAGAACTTCATAGGCTGTCGGATCCATTTATTCTGAGTCAGGTGTGTTGGAGCAGGGACACACTGAAAACTTTGGACCGACTCTGGACACCCCTGTTCTACTGGGAATAAAATATGAGTTGATGGGATTTATTAAATATTGCATTCTGTTCTTACACTTTACACGATGTCCCAACTTTCCTGGACATCGGTTGTTTCTGTATGTTTAGTGGTGAGAAGTGTCTGAACCGTGAATGGAGCACTAACAGTCCTCTTCATCATTTTGTTTCAGCACATTTTTAGATAGTTAGTATCACAAAACTCAACTGAAATGTCCTACATTCAGGCTATAAAAAAAGATGCGGCATAAACTTTTTAATAATAATCCAGAGGCATTACAGGTGGGTGACTGAGATAAGGAGACAGAGACTCACTGCCGTGCCGCTGCAGGCCCTCCAAGAAGCTCTCCTTGTCTACAGCAGACAGGTTGGGAGAATCCATCTGAACAAAACATGAACCTAAATTCAGTTGAACACAGCTGAGCATAAAAATACAGTCCTGTAAATCTAAATCATGCGATACTGTTTGACATTATGGTGGTAACACAGCACATTTTTCTCTAAACCTCAACCTGACTGTCCTGTGGAGGCTCTGGGAGAACTTTGGCTCTTGTGATCCTTCTGCTGCGGGAACAAGCTAAGCTTGGCTAATTTAGCCCAACACACATGGTATGATTAGACACGATAAGTATGAACTGCTTTTCTACCATTTAGTAAGCCATATAGCATTATCAACACAAAGCCAGCGGTATCGTTCAACTAGTTTCACTAGGTTTTCTCCAAAATAGCAAAACTAGCAGAGAAGCTAGGCTAGCTCCGCAGACGTAACGGACACCGACATATGGGTGTTTATATGAAGTGAGAACAGTTTCGGCTAAAATGTTTGTTCTAATTCCCAACTTCTTACCTCACCGTTAAAAATGGTATCTTTAATTACAGGTCGTTTTGCTGTTTCCCTCACACGGAAACAGCTTCCCGCAAAACATTTCAAGTTCCGGACTGTACTATTCAAATGCACAGGGGGGAGGATGCGGGCTAAGTTAAATTATAAAATGTTAACAGTGATGACAACGACCTCATAGTGGGGACATAATAATCACTCAAAGTTTTCACATTTTAATATACAATTTTATATTATAACAGAGTTTCAAATGTTTTTACAGCTAACTTTTTCTAAATACACCTTCCTCGAGGGTTTTATCGCAGCTTCCTTTACTACGGAGAGCAAAGTGGTTCATAATTAGCCGGTAGAACTGATTACTTACTTATTTTATCTTTTTATTTTATTTTATTTAACTTTATTTCAAAGAACAGAATAATTTTCAACATGCTGGCAGAAAAAGTCAAATACAAATGCAACATAAGGGATGATAAATACAAGAGATAGGGATAGATTAGAAGAAAGAAAGAAAATAAAAAGGCTAGGGATTTTTAAATATGCGTAGAGCTTCTTACGTTGTGTAGAGATTCACAGCATTTTCCCTTTCATGTGATTTAGAGAATAGAAATACTGGTATAACTCTTTGTGAAAAGCAAGAGTTTGGGTATGGATTTCATAAATCTATTCTTGTGTATGAAAAACTTTTATTTTTTAGTATTACTATGGAGTTGATCAACATATTGTGACAGTTATTTTTAACTATAAAACCAAATAAAACATTTTCTCTTTTTAGAACAGGAACAGGCAGAAATTTAGATAACCAATTAAATAAATCTTCCCAAAAGGCACTGGTGAAGATACAGTCAGAACATGTGATCTGTGGTTTCAGTATGATTGAAGCAGAATAATTATTACAGTCAATACCAAAACGGCTATAAAGAAAATCCGATGAAGGATAAATTCCACTGAGGATTTTAAAGTTAATTTCCTTGGCCCTTGGAGCAACGGGAACATTAAAGAAAAAGGAGCTCAGATATTCTATATCTCTTTTGGAAAAAAAAAATTTAGAGAGTGAATTACGAGATGTGGAGAATGGAAACAGTTCTTTGTTAAATATATGTCTAATAGGTTATTTACTTTAGATTCAAACAAGTTCCTCCCCTGCACCAAAAGCCAAGAAAGACTTGGAGTAGCTCTAACTTTGTACAGTTGAGACGTCATTAGAAGGACCTGTTTACGTACAGCATGAACGACTTTTTTGTACTGAGATCTTAAATTTAGCATCAAAATCCTCAAATGAGAGCAGGTTGCCATTACAGTCCAGCAGATGTAAGACAGACCAAATGCCTTTTCTAACCAGTTTTGCATAAACATTGCAAATTTTTGCATTATGGTTATATAAAATATATCTGCAGTTCCATGTTGGGATATTGTGGGGACTAAAATTATGTTTGTAAAGCAGAGTGTGTTGATGAAACGAGGAGAGTTTGTATGGGAGTCTTTTCGGGTCACAGCTAAGGAGAAAATTAATGCCGCCTGGTTTCATAAAGATTTCAGTGGGAATGTGAAACCAAATTAGTTTTGGTTGCCTTAGAAATTGTTTTAGCCAGTTGATTTTGATAGTGCCATTAATACATTAAAAATCGACAGCCTTGATGCCACCTTCTTCATAATTTTGGACCATTATACTCTTTTTTTTAAAAAAATGTGTTTTACTTTTCCAGATGAAGTTAAAGTTTGCTTGGTTTATCGCTTTATTTGCTTCTTTGGGTACTGACAGTGACTGAGCTGGTAAATGAAACGAGAAATGGTTTCAGGTTTTGTAAGTAGTGTTCGACCAATAACAGATAGTTCCCTCCGAGACCAAGAGTTGAGATGGGCTTCACACTTTTCCAAGTTTCCCCAGATGTTAAGTTTGGTTAGTAAATCCATATTTTTACTAATTTGTTTGCCTAAATACTTAACTGTTGTTTTCACAGGGAGGAATGAATAGTTGATAAATTGCAATCATGAATAGGTAGAAGTTCACATTTATTAAGGTTCAATTTTAGGCCAGACGCTCTAGAGAAAAATCTATTGTCTCAAAGATTTTTGGAAGTTGGCTATTTTCCCTAAATATGGTTGTATCATCAGAAAGTTGGCGTATACTCAGTATATCAAGTAAAGTTAGTTTTTCAAAATCTGATTTCTTGATATGAATAGATAGCATCTCGACAGCAATAATAAATAATAACGGGGAAATAGAAATCCAGGTGACGCAGCCTGCAGCAGAAGAACTGTGCTGTTTGTGTCTTTATAAATTAATTATACTATGTTCATGGTAGAACTAATTACTAAATAGTAATAAAAAAGTTAAAATCTTTTAATCGCCAAAATAATCTACAATGTTCAGTCATCACGAAGTAACGATAACAAGAGCCGTAAAAACGAGGAAAAACAAACCATCACACAACTGTTTCTACGTTTTAATTAAATCTTTTACAAAAGTATGACATGACATTAAATTTATGTCTTAAATTAAACATTAGCGTTTATTTCCAGTTTTATATAAACACACACACACACACACACACACACATATATATACAGATTCACACACAGGAATT
>JBAGKP010000008.1:32570514-32588257 GCA_037177255.1 Melanotaenia maccullochi | reverse complement strand
TGTTAGTAATAAATTCTGTTTCTTCTTCTGGTCTTTATGCTGCTACATCTATTCATACATTCATTTTACATCATTTTGGCCTCATGATCTGAAGCTGAGGCTGGAGACGTAAGATCAGAAGCTTACGATGAAGTTCTGTTTGGCAGCATCTCTTAAACACTAGCTTCGTTTCCATGGCGCTCTTTTCATCTGATCAGAATAAAAATGTAAACGTGTAAGCTGACCCGATCGGCCTCGATCAGAAAGAAATTTCAATCCCATCGAGAGTGGTTGTTTAAATTTAAAACCACGTGTACACTCATTCTGGTCGTTTGGTGGGGATGTTGTTTCTGAGCTTCAACCACGGGGGGCTTATGTGACGTAACGACTTTCAGAGAAGACTTGAACAACGGCGGTGGCGAAACACAACAGGACTGCGGCAGATTCAACGTTTTTGTTAGAAACTGAAAGAGTTAAGGGTTATTGGGTATTTCGACGGTCAAAAGGATAAATATAAATATATATAAATTAAATCTGTCCATCATGTAAATCCAACTGACTGGATCATTTTATGTAGCGTCCATGTAAAGATATCAGCTGGAATCTGCAGTCAGACTGATTTCAAGCAGACATGTAAACGTAGCTGCTGATCAACTGATTAACGGTTTCCTCAGAAGCATAAAAAATCTGGAGCGGAGGAGGAAACGTGATGTGATCCGAGCCCAGATTGATGCACCCATCCTGCAACATTACAAAACACGTACCTAGATATATCGAACGACCAGGTTCTAACACCTTCTTCTCCTTCCCTGACAGCACCGGCTGCTCAGCCCAGCTGAGCAAATAAAAACAATGTAGTTAAGCACAAGTCTGTCGCTATCCGGTGAATGCTCCGCCTCTCAGGTAAAAGGTAAAAGGTCTGTACTTATATGGCACTTTTTTTATCCAAAGCGCTTTAAATGTATGTCACATTCATTCATTCACACACACATTCACACACTGAGGGTGGAAGCTGTCATGCAAGGCACTAACACGACCCATCAGGAGCAAACTGGGGTTCAGTGTCTTGCTCAGGGACACCTCGACATGAGCTCTCCGGGCCGGGATCAAGCCGGCAACCCTCAGGTTACAGGGCGACCACTCTACCCACTGAGCCATGCCACCCAGTGGTGGTTGCTGTGGAAACGTAACGAGATTACAGGTTACAAACCATTTCCACACCCTAACCGTCCAGAGCCGCACCCGTTGGTGGAAACGAGAACCTGTAAACAGCAAAGATTTAAATCTAAAGGAAATAAATAATCTTACTTTACGCAACGTTTCCAGGCAGAGATGAACGGAAAGCATCAAACAATGTCGTCCCCTCCGATCTTTACCGTTTCACACCTGCATCCAGTTTATCCATTTTATGTTACATTTATTTTTCATTTGATCTTTATTAGTTCCTTTAAGTGTTTATTGGTTTTAGTCTAATTATTGATCTTACTTGCTTTTAGTTTATAATCCTCCGAGGCCGTCAGGTCCTCAGCAGCTAATCTTTTATTCACTCCTGAAGTTGAGACCAAGACTTGTGGAGAAGCATCCTCGGTTATTATGGAACCACCTTCCGGGGCAGCTGAGGGCAGCTGGGAGTGTCGGCTCGGAGGGGTACAGTAATTTATTTTTTATCATTGCGGTTTTTATTTGTTGTTTTTTTAATTATGTAAAACACTGAGAGCAAATCTTCTGCACGAAAAGTGCTTTACAAATAAAGTTTGATTGATTATTATTAGAGCGTCAAACCTGAAGCGGGTGTTATTCATCATTTACCATAATGAAAACATTTAAAAAAGGCTAAACTAGCCGGCTTTCCTGGACATTCATCCATCTTCATACCTCTTCTTCCTGTTTGTCTTTTCTCTTGGCATCCGATGCATCGGCATCCCCTTCATTCCCCTGGTCATCAACAATCTCTTGTTCCTCTTCTCCTTCCCCATCGTCCGACTGAAGAGGGTCAGAAGATAAATTTCTTTGTTTTTAAGGGTTTGAGCCCAGTGACCTGTCCTAAGTAACATTTGAGACAAAGCTGAAGTGAAACCAGACCCCTGCTGCGCCGGCTGCCCCGCCCTCATCAGCGTCTCCATCTCTGGGGTTGGCCTTCCTCGTCTCCACGGCGATGGAGGCCAGCTTGGCGGTGCGTTTCTTGATGGCTTCGAGGAGGAGGCGGAAAAACCTGAGAAGGTCGGCAAAAAGTGGAAAAACAATGGGTATCAGGGCTTTCTGACACAATGAGGAAAAACACACACAGACACACACCTGGTTTCCATGTAGTGGAGGATCTGATGAGGTGATAACAGGTAATCGTCATGGTAACGGTCGGGTGGCAGAAAACTAAAGGACACTTTGAACACTCGCTGTTTTTGGTAATTGTCTATCAGCAAAGTCTCCACCACATCCACCTTCTGCAGCACCTACACACACACACACACACACAAATCTGATAAAACCACAGAAAGACAAATGAAGCAACAGCGAGATGAAATCTAGAAAACGAGAAGACTACCTCAGCCAAGCAGACTCTGGCCAGTTTCCTCCTCAGCATCTTGGCTCTCTTCAAAGCTTTCCTGGTGTTCAGGACTGGGACGCTCATCATGGGGGTTTTAATGTTTGAACTGGCCACCATCAGGATCTCCCTCAGTCTGAGAGGAGGGCGGACATTTTTATTAAAGAGCTCCGGTGTTACACACTGAACTTTACAGACATCCGAAACAACAAGGAATCAGTTCAGATCGCTAACATCTTAATCCCGTTTACACAACTAGTCCAGTTTTACACGAGTAAACATTTTACAGTATCTTCCATCTAAATTAACTAGAATTTACACTAATCAATACTTTGCAATACCTCTAAAACATAATCTTACTTTCAACAGGATCATAATACTGACCAATAAAATTCTGTCCCCACCCTGTTATCATCATCATCATCATCATAACTAATCCCTTTATAAATACTATGCTACTGTAATACCTCTAAACCTTCCACTTTTGATCGTAGCACAGTACCGTGTGTTAACTATATGGCTTCTTTATTTTTAGAATTAGCTTATATTTTAGCTGTCTTTTGTTATTTGATATTGTTTTAAATCAGCTGTGATATATCATCTCATATTGATCACTGGCTCCAGAATCAAATCATGATAATATTTGCAATTATCTGATCATTATCCACCTAATCAATACGGTATTGTAAACAAACCTTTTATTTACACCTCTATGACATTATCGTGCACTGAACCCTAAAAGGTGACATAAATTTTCCCTAAGCACTTATTCTGGACCTAATGTTACACAGAATTAGGGCTGGACTATTAATCGATAAATCGAATTTTCCATTTCTGGAGATTTATTTTTATGAAAATCTGGATTTTTTTTCCATAGTTATCACGCTCATTCCTGGCGTGCTGTCCATAGTTATGTTCGGTGCTTGAGCCAGCTGTAACGTAATAATGGGGGCTCGTCCGGGATGAGATTGATACCCGTTGTGCTTATTGAAAATAAAGATAAAATTGTGCAACGGTGTGATCAGTGGTGTGTTGGTGAAAGTCTGAGCTTGCTCATCATTCCTACAGTTTTTTGTAGATTTCTGAATCTCTGCTTATTCTGAGAGACTTTACCTCTCTAAGGTGCTCTTACACCCAGTCATGTTACCAACATGTTTTCAATGAACCCAATTAAATACAACAGGTTGTTTTAACTGTTTCTTTCAAGTATCACCTACTTTACTGGCCCTTTGTTTAGTTTCCTGGTCTGAACCTGTGGATCTCTAGAACGCTCTGCTGTGTACTCAATCAACTGAGAATTTTAAATCTCTTTTAAAGATGCACCTATGCACTGTTTTTAGATGCTATTTTATCTTATTACCATGTTTCTGTTGTATTTTCTATCTTAGATTTATTAATTTTTTTTATTAGTTTTGTATTATTAGACTGCAAATTTAATCAAATTTTGGGCACTTTGTGTTGTTTAAATGTTCTATTTAAATAAACGTAATTTTCACCATCAATCTACATGTTGACTTTTTTTTTATTTAATTTAGATATTTTTCAGGAAACGGTGAACCGACTGACTTTGAATTATTTCACGTTTACGGCTGTGGTTGCAGATAAAAATCTGCTTGCTCAGATCTGATTAGAAAGTGAACAAAAATGACCTAAAGATATTTTTCTGCTGTAAAAGCTGACCTGGTTTTCAGTGTGTTGACAAGAAGTTCAGCAGAACCACAATGGAAGGGAAGGAAATGGGTGAAGTCTCAAAGCTGGCCATGTGAGCTTCAGAATCAGCGCTGAGAGTTTATTTTCTCCAGATATACAGTTTCCTCCTGCTTTGTTGCTTTTATTCTAACTTCTGAATTTATCTGCATGACTGTTAACTGAGCCAAATGAAACTAGATAAAGAGGAGGGTGGAGAGGAAACAACCTCTTTTCTCTCCACTAAACACTTCTTATCCACCAAACTTACTTTTTTAACCCTTTAAAGGGACATTGTGTAACATGTTCTGTTGTTTACTGTTATCATCGGTTTATTATGACCTCTGCTAATGATCTGACACCTTCTCTAAGTGAAGAATTTTAGATTTGTTTATACATATTATGGGTAAGCCGGTAGGGCAGCGCCATGACGGTCTGTAATCCTGAAACTACAGCTGGTTTTAATGGGACCAAAAGCAGGAGGGAAGGCTTTATAAGCTGGTTTTACTGGGACCTGAAGCCGGTGCTGCTTTGAGGCCAGTTTCCCCGTCAAGATCCATTCACCCTGTGAGAATATTCTTCCTTTTAAAGTAAAGCCATGTCTGAAAGTGAATTTTCGTCCACCAGATGTTTTCCCCCTGACCAGTTATGATCCAGAGGGAACATCTTCACCTGTGTTAAGTTCGAAATACCGTAACTTTGACGGCAGTAATTCTTACATAATGCCCCTTAAAAACCTTTACTTTCTTTATTATTTTGTACTTTTAGAAATGTTTTTTGGATCACTGTGTTTTGTCGTATTTTGAAAAATGTAATTTTAATACTTTTATAAGTTATTATTGCCTATTGGCCTTCATGGCCTTTCAGCTTAATCTGGACAGATCATAGAAACACGAAGCGCTTGAGGAAACTCCAAGAAATGACACCTCTATGCACAAAAAAAAGAATGAAGGCAGAGGTGGAGCATTTCTAAGGGAGGTTTTAAAGGGTTGAGTGGGTTTAGCCCAAAACAATATTACTACCGACTTAGAGGCAACAATAAACATCCATCCATCCATTTTCTCTACCGCTTAGTCCAGTTCAGGGTTGCAGGAATTAGCAGTCATGAGGCTGGTTCACCCTGGACAGGTCGTCAATCATTTGCAGGAACCAATAATAAAATGTAAACTGTATTGAATGTTTGTACGTCTGCTGATTTCCTTAGTTAAAAGTAACCGGATGATGGTCCGGTTGTTGTGTTAATCTGACGCGACCCACAACACAGCCTCACAAACTGATGTGCACACGAAAGCAAACGCTGAAACTGCCGAGGCGTCTTTACCGAGGTATTCCCAACGTGACGTTCATCTCTCCTCTGCCAGCGAAGTGGAAGGTGTTGAGGGTCATCTGGGTGGAGGGTTCGCCGATCGACTGAGCTGCCAGCAGACCCACAGCTTCGCCCGGATCGCACAGCGAACGCTGCCACTTGTAATGCAGCAGCTGCCGGAGGCTGACGACAAACAACAATCACACTTATTTAACCACAAAAAATACGATGTCAGATCTGATCAGGAGAAAAAAATATAGTAAAATAGTAAAATAGTTTGCTTGTGCTGACGACATTTCTGCTTAAAATTAATGACAAACCCAAAAAGTATTTATAATTTCTCTGCAGTTTCAAACTGTGTGTAAAACATATAACATGTAAACATATAACGTATCTAAATTAAGCTGAAACCAGACATTTAATCAGAAGTGGAGGCATGACTGTGTTAAGGTAAATGGTATGTCTTCATAATAATATCATGTATGTTTATGGGTAGCGTGTTAAAAAGGACAGGCTTAGATATAAGCATTGTGCTTCAGCCTGTGCCAATTCAGTCACCTCATTTGCTTGTACTGAACACATGTATTGTTTATGTTTGTGACTGAATAAATCAAATCAAAACATTAGAAAATATGAAGGATTTGTTCATATTATAGAACGTCTTTGAAAAAGACAAAAAACTCCAGAAAAGCATGAATCAACATGTGGACGTTATCTGGTCTAAGATTCATGGAGCTGGAGCGAAACAGAGTGAAGTTACAGAGGTTTTATTAAAGCCATAGAGAGGTGGTTTTCAGTGAGGTCCTCGTCACCCGATGAGGAATCTGGGACACACGAGTCTGTCCCACCGTCTTTAAACTCATCCCCATGACTTCTTCTGTGGTGGAGCGTTTCTTATGGGATGTCATTGCATCCCATAACATACATCATGCATAAACATGGAAATTTAAGACATATCTTCTGTAAATCTCCTCGTAACTCCGACTGCGAATGGCCGATTTGCATGATTAACCCTCATTTTAATTGTGGGACCCAGTAGGAATACACTGATGTCCCCATGGTTACATCCACCAATCATCAACGGTAAGGAGGGAAATATTTGAGATGAAAATTGACTGACACTTGTTTTTGTCCAATTAAATCTATGTAACCAGGCAGGGAAGGGATGGAAGGGAAACTGCTCCCAAAGGACCCTGGGAAATGTAGTTTTTCAGTAATTGTGGTTTGATCCCAGTGGAAAGAAGTTCGAGGTCAGACAGCAAAGTTAAGACAGAGTTCATGAGGATGTGTTTCAGAGTTTTCAGCAGAAACATATGTTCGTGGTGATGCCATGGGTCAAAGGTCAAAAAAGGCTGTAAAACACTCCAAACAGACCAGGTGCAGCAGAGCCTATCCTCCTTGTCGCTGGCAGGGCAGCACCATCTTAGAAAGATGGATCCACCTGTTCACCCCTTAGAAAGATGGGCGAACAGATGGCTCCATATTTTGTGTTTTTGCAGGCTTTGTTTACCTGCTTGCTTACCTGTTTGTTCTAGCTGTGTTTGGTGCTCATAGAAAAAGGTTTTACTGAGCTTCTAGCTGAGATTCTGGACTTTCAGTGGATACCACACGTCTATTTTTACATAGCAGACCTGATGTTACACGCTGGGAAACTGGATGTTAACTCCTTACTGGAGTCACTGATGCTTAAAGGGTTAATAAACTTGTTTATATGTAGTACATATTTATCCCCAGTGGCCATGTAGGAGCCTGTGGGGCCCATGAACTACATCTTTACTGTGGCAGCCATTTTGGCCAGTGGAACCCATCGAGGAGGGAAACACTGAATTTGACAAGGCTGCGAGATCTGTCCTGCAGTACTGGAGTCAACCAGTTCTCGTCTGCTTAGTTCCAGTCTGGAGACTGTGTAAAGAAGAAGACTGCACAAGATTTAAACCATCCAAAAACTTTTTGACTTACGGCAATCAGCCCCACACACACAGCTAATCAGCCAATCACATGGCTGCAACTCAACACATCTAGTCTTGTAGACACGTGAAGTTCAAACTGAGAATCAGAATAACATGAGAAAGGGGATTTTAGTGACTGAACCTTCTCATCATGGATGCAGCAACTGTGTGATGCTGTCATGCTGATATGGAGCAAACCTCTGAGGAAGGTTTCCACCACCTGCTTCATCTATCACATCAAGGATTAAGGCAGCTTTGAAGGAAAAAAGGGTCCAGCTCAGTGCTAGTAAGATGGATGTAAGTTTATATTATATTATTTATGGTATCCTCACAGATATAAATTACTTTCACTGTCAACACTGTCAAAGCACAAACTCCAAAATGATCTTAAATAGGGCTCATGACTCATGACTATTCTGCTGGTCGATTAGTCACCGACTATTAAAACGACTAGTCGATTAATCGGATTATGTATCTCATGATTATTAAAAATGGATCTTATTTAACTTTCAGCATGAGGTTGTTAAGGAAGTCCGACGTTCGTCCTCTTTAAGTGTTCGAGCATTATTTTGTAAGTTTAACGTGAAGTTGTCCCCGACTTTTGACGTTCTCTGCCGCGGTTTTGCTCCCTGGTCTGCCACCATATTTTTCCCCTGGCGGACTTTATTGCGCTTGTTCAACTCTCAGCAGAGATAAAGAAAAAGAAGAAGATGTCTCACTCTGTAGTTTGTTTTTTTTTTGCCGACAACAGTCAATGACTAAATTTGTTGTGTTGTCAACAAAGTCGACTAACCGTTGCAGCCCTCATCTTAAATAAATCTGAACTTCATGATTGCAAACATTGTTCAGCAAGATGAGCTGATCACATATTTGTTTCTGACTCTTCAGAAGAGACAGAGCAGTGACTGGCCTCTAAGACCAGAAGTTCTTGGTCGTACTTGTTTTCTAAGAACCAGCAGGATAAAGTGTAATGTAGAAAGGTCTGGTTTTGTCTTGGAAGGAAAGAGCAGGGCTGTGTCAACACTGATAACATGAGAAGTTTCCCAACAGCAGACTGCAGCCTCTCACTCAGTACCTGCTGTCGTCCACGTCGTCTTGATTCATGCTGCTTCTGTTCTGCAGGTACTTCTCTGTGATGCTGTGAAAGTTCTCGGAGACTGAGCCGAAGCAGACGTCGGGCCTGAACAGGCCCAGTGAAGGTTCAGGGCAGCGGGAGGATTTCCTCAAGTATTTTATTCTGCTAGCTTCATCCAGAGACTGCCACTGCTTCAGAAGCTGCAGAAGGCAGAGGGCAGCGATCTGGGTTACACTGATGCTGCAGCGCAACACCAACATTGACATTTTCATTCTGTTGTGCAGAAATACCTCCTGTACAGCAGGATTTCTGGTGTTAATAGCCTCTGCTCCATGCACGGTCTGTTTTAGTTTAGCCAACTTCTTCTGGGAAAACAGCAGGAATGCTCCTGATACAGATTAAAGACAACAGATGCAAACAAATCCAATCAGACATCACACATACAAGCTAAAAAAACAAAGACAGCAGCCTAATTTTGACCTACCTTTCCGTGGACACGCAATCCCTCTCTTTGATTTCCAGCGCTGGATGGCTGCAAAATGCTGACTGGCAGTCTGAGGGTCCATACGAGCCAGAACGCTGTCCAGACCCTGAGACCTCCTGATGACCTAAGATGAAGAAGGAGGAGAATTTTCTTTGTGGGTTAACTCACCCGCATTGATGAAACCTCTAAAAGCTTTTCTGTTCACTAATATTACAGATTTAAATGCATTTTTCACATGAAATGCTCTATTTACCTCTGCATGTTTGCCTCATTTGGTATTCAGTATAGGGCTGGGCAATATATCGAGATTTTCAAATATATTGAGATTTTCAAATATATCGAGATTTTCAAATATATCGAGATTTTCAAATATATCAAGATTTTCAAATATATCAAGATTTTTAAATATATCGAGACTTAATCAGACGCAATATAGAAGGAAGGAATATCGTTTATATCGAGATAGCTTGTTTTGAGTTAGAAACATCTTTTCTTTTGCATTTTGCACAGCTGTATTTTTGTTATGGTCATTGAAAAGTATTTTTCATTCATTTTGTTTTAGGAGCATTTAATTTAATGTAAAGCTACTTTAATTGCCGTCAACTGTTTTAATGCACATGTGCTGCAGATCCTTAATAAAAGTATATGTAGCACTGAAGGCTGTAAATTACAACCGTCTCTTTGGTTACTTGACAAAGAAAAATATATCGAGCTATATATATAGCTATATATATATCGTGATTCAGGGAAAAATATCGATATAAGATTTGGTTCATATCGCCCAGCCCTAACTCAGAATGTAAATCAGTTCAGTTTTTTGCCATTTGCAGTATAAGAAACCACCCTGGAAACCAGTTGCAAAGAGCTCAAAGTGAACTGTCAACATTTAACGGACAAAACATACAAAGCACAAGCCTAAAAATACAACACGTGGGTACATCCTAAAAACGCATAATACTAAGAAACAATGAAAACACTATGCAAACACACTATTCACTAAATGCAAACAAGCAACATTTTAACACAAATACATGTGAGAAACGGCAGAAAGAGATGAGCAGAACAGTCACCGGGAGCCTGAGCTGAAGGGAATGTGAGTGTACTTTGTTTATATGTAGTACATATTTATCCCCAGTGGCCATGTAGGAGCCTGTGGGGCCCATGAACTACACCTTTAATGTGGCAGCCATTTTGGCCAGTGAAACCCATCGAGGAGGGAAACACTGAATTTGACAAGGCTGCGAGATCTGGACTGGAGTCAACCAGTCCTCATCTGCTTAGTTCCAGTACGACTGCACAGTGTCAACACTGAAGCACTTAAAGGCACAGCAACTAGATTTTATGATAATGACTCATGCACTGAAACTCAGGAGCTTTCAGGGAGCCTCAGAAAAAGATTTAGATAAGGAAATAAAAGAGGCGACGTGGAAAGATGTTGTAATGAAACTGCTATAAAATATTCTGACATTATGTTTGAGATGTGAAAGGACTAGAGGTGCTAGCATGAATGCCAAATAACTGGGAAGTACAATTCCCTTGTGAGTAATTATGGATTTTTTTGTCCTTTTAGGTCATCTTTCCCTTCATTTTTGGTCAGTATTCTGGTCGTGTTACCCCAGATGGGATGATTTTTTGTAAGGACATATTTCTCTGGAAGAAGTTGGAAATTCAAACTGACCATCTTTGCAGATTGAGAAAAATATATGAAAAAACCAAGAGGGAAGTGTATTTAGTGCAAGATTATAAACAGACTTCATGGATGAAACTGATGACATAACTTGTGCTGGAAATGCTAGAGAAGGGTGGGTGCTTTCATCTGCTGTATCTGGAAATGTCCACTAGTGGCACCTTTCTGGGGCAAAGCTGTAATGTTTTAGGTGGAGGGTTGGTTCCACCATTCCTTTAATCCCAGAATTTTGTCTGCTGGGTGATGAATCTCCAAAGCCAAATATTTCCAAAGTGTGTTGGTTTGGTTACTGTATCTAGAATCATCCTGAGGCTGTAAAAAAAATCCATGTCCAGGTTGACGCAGGCTGAGACTTCATCCTTTTAGCCAATCTTCCAAAGACTAAAGGGAAACATGGACCAGGAGTCCACCTGCTGATATGACTTCTAGATCAAAGTCCATACTGACAATCAAGCTAGAAGAAAATCACTAACCAGTGAGGCTAACTGGAGAAAAAGGCTTCAGGTTGCTAGGGAGCATAAAGACTGGACTCTGGAGCCATGGAAGAAGGTCATGTAGTTTGATGAGTCCAGGTCTACCCTGGTCCAGAATGATGGAGCATCAGGGTAAGAAGAGAGGAGGATGAAGGGATGCAGCATCATATCTAGTGCTGCTGTACAAGCCTGTGGGGACAGTCTATGATCTGGGGCTGCTGCAGTTGGTCAGGTCTAGTTTCAGGTCTAGATTCGGGTCCAGGTTCAGCAACAAGGAATAGGGTCAGCTGATACCTGAATATCCTGAATGAGCAGGTTATTCCATCTTCTCTGACAGCCAACACAGAGTCCAGACCTGAACCCCACGTAGGACCTTCAGGATGTGCTGGAGAAGGCTTTGTTTCAGTGGTCAGACTCTCCATCATCAATACAAGATCTTGTTGAGAAATGAATGCAACACTGGGTGGAAATAAATGTGACGTTGCAGAAGTTCATCAAAACAAGCTGCAGTAATTAAAGGTAAAGGCGGTCCAACAAATTATTAGTGTGTGACTTCTAGACAGGCAGTCTATGTACCATAAGATAAATATGAGAATTTATTTAAATAAATTTATGGTAATTGTAGTACTCTGAGGACCAGGAAGTAACATTGCTGTAAGTGGTTCACTTTACTGATGCTACTCTCTGATGATGTATGCAAATGAGTCAATCCCATGCCTTTTCTTTTCTTTTTTCTGTTATGCCAGACTTAAAAAAATAAAACAAAAACAACAACAAAAAACCAACAAAAAAACTAGTTTGAAAACTTGCGACTTAAGAAAAAACAAAGCTCCACATGGAGGTGAAATTTCTCGGTATTACCTCGTAGTTTTCTTCTATGAAGGGAAACTGTCGTGGCTGCAGAAACTGGGTCTTCGGGATGTCCAGGCCATCCTCGCCGTACAGGAACTGAACCACAGAGCCATCGCTGTCCCTCACGGTCAGATCATACTGCACCACCAGACCCTCCAGATGCTTTATAATACATCTGAAGACGAGGAGAGGGACAAAGAAATGAGAGGACGGAGGAGAGCCGTTTCTCTCTTTAATGATGGAGACCTAACTATAGCACTTTGCCTTTAAACCTGATAACTGCATCTTCACTAGTTTGTTAGGTAACGCTTGTTTTTACCTCTGCAGATATCCTGATCTGGAGGTTTTCACAGCTGTGTCGACCAGTCCTTCTCTACCAGCCATGCAGTGGAAGAAAAACTCCTGCAGATTATTACACACAAACAGAAAAGAGAGACGTCATGAAAGAACGAACCTTTTTCATCTTTTCATAAATGGAGGGTTTGATGTGCAAAGTCAAAGCAAGCGAGCAGATTTCTGAAACAAGCAAACCATGTGACCTGACCAGCGTTTATATGAAAGAGACAGGCTTTGACATTATTTAAACATTTTATTTCAGATCCTTAGATCCTGGAAAGAGAGTGAAATAAAACTCCATTAGAGAGTTTAGGTCCTGCATTTACAGTCACCCTTAAATGGATAAAACAAACTTACAGCACCTGGAATAAACTGATTGGAAGTTTATGGTGTGTCAGCATCAATAATATACATTGGTTTCACACCTTTAATGTTGCTGCTGGAGCAAGATTTTATCATCCTATATGTATTGTGTAATTTATAAGAGGAGGAAAAAACGATTAATAACTTAGGATTTATAAACAAAGCTCTGGGTTTATTTCCACATTTTACCCCTGAGGCTCTGATACGAAGAGCAAAGTGAGGAAACTTTTCATTTTTCTGTCTCAGAGTGAAGGGAAGTGTGTATAAATGTTGGAAAAATAAAGTGGAAGTAAAAGTTTTTTTGTTGACCAATCCTCTGTAGCATAGCAACATGACAGGGCCAAGCATGGGCATCCAAACCAAACAGTTCAAACTCCAAGAAGTTATGTCGGGCGGCACAGAGGTGTGGTGGTTAGCACCACTGCTTCATGGCATGAAGGTCGCCAGCTCGATCCTCAGCTGGGGATTACTACTGAATGCATTCCTAGATGATTTAGGCTGCTATCTTCTGGGTTTTACTGGAAGTAATGTGGTTTTCTTTTAGGAGAAAACCATTTACATTTTGAACTGTGTTCCAGGTGAATTTAATCTGACAGGAACTCATATCCTGATTCTGTAGTAATCTCACGTCTCAGCTTTCTTTTAAGGACAAGATTACACATATAACCCTTGTAGTTGTGAACACATTTACAGTTCAGGCTAAATCTAGACTCACACATGTAGTGAAATCGGCGATGAAAGTAACCGGGTCCAATCAAGCTAGCTACAGATGCAAGCTGACGGAAGGAGGAGCCTCCATCACTGATCGATACATCCGATCAGACTTCTATCGAGTCTGACAAAGGCTGACGTGTCCGACAGTTAAGTTAAACTATCAGTCATTTACAGAGTTAGAGGTCGACAGCACGCCTGCAGCAGCAGTGATGCACGTCTACATGTTCTACATCAACACTGGAAAACATCATCAGCTGTTTGTTTTTCCAAATTTAACATCTGATGACAACTTAAATTGTAATAATCAACTAATTATTTACTAAAATCCAGGCCTTAAAGAAGATAGAAAATTCCTCCCCTTTTCCTGCTCAGTGCCCCTGCGCGGCCCCCTCATCAGAACTTTTCTAGACCCGCCCCTGCATATAAATCCTTTCTTTCACCTGTCAACCACCTGGTTAGAGAAGGTCTGCCTCTGACTGGTATTTCAGAACCTGTTCAGAATGTACCTTCACCACATTCATGGCTCCTAAAAGGTGAACCTGTCCAACTTCTGCACAGCACCGGTGATTCAGAGAAGACACCTGTCATAATGCGCGTGTTTCTGTTTGGTAGTCTTGTCATGTTGTTTTCTTGTCTTATTTTGTAGGATTTTCCTGTGTATTCTGTTTTGCTTTCTGCTTCCTGGTCATTAGTACACCTGGTTTAATTTGCTCATTTGCTTCGCCTGCTCCCTGTTCCCTGCTCCCACCTCGGTATATATACCCCTGGTTTTACTTAAATCCTGCTAGGTCAGTGTAGTTTTTATGGCGTTTAGTCTTCATGTCATGCGTTGTCGTGTTGCTCTCTTGTCAAGTATTATTTCTTGTCATGTTACGTTTGCGTTGGGATTATTAAAACCTTTATACTGCACCCTCCTCCCTTTGGGTCCTCACCTTGGCGCCCCAACTGCAACATTGTCCCCCATGTTTAATCTTGACACTCGCTAGATATCTGAACCTGAGCCGTCTGCTGTATTATGACCAGCAGAGTTTACACCGGTCACCAGCAAACCTCAGCTAAAAATGAAAATAAATGCAAACAAAAGGCCGTCTAATTGAAATGGGCTATTGTTTTACGTCACCATACTGCTAGTTTCCTCCTCCTCAACACGAGCTGAACAGTAAACAACAAGCGAGACGCGCTGGAACAGAAAGGCCGATCAGCTGGTCACCAACAGTCCAGCCATGGTTCACGAAGCAACAGGAAGGGGAGGAGGAGCGGAGCGACTGGAGCAATGTTTGCACAGAAGTTTAAAAAGAAAAAAAAACAGCAAAATAAGTGCGGGAGTTGGACCGTCACCATGACAAGTCATGACATAACACCCCCACGGGTGCGGTGCCCATGGACGACGATATGTCTGAGGTGACTGCAGCCCTGGAAAACAGTCAGCTCGCACAGCTGCTTTTATTTTTTTATTTAACCTTTGTTTAACCAGGAATAAACGAAGACTGTGATTGAGAGCCACAGGTCTCCGTTTAACAGTCGCCAATGCTTCCTTTTCCTTTGCCCTGCATGTATCCTGCTTTTGTTTCTCTCATCACCGCATGCCGGAATTCCAGCATGGTGCCGGATTCCCATCACAAATTTGTCAAAGGACCTGTTGGGGGATTAAGTTGATTCATGGCTGATCGGTCGGTAAGGGAGGAAGAAACAGATGCTTTCACCCTCCAACCTCATTTCTTCAGCTGGTACGAAACGCTGCTGCTCATTTTTTAACCCGTACAAGTAAACGAGACCACGTCACTGATTTAACATCCCTTCACTGGTTTCCCATCCATCTAAAAATGCATTTTAAGATTCTTTTAAATCTCGTAATGGTGCATTTTATGTTCTTTTGTGTCTCATATTGTGTATTGTCTTGTCGTGCAGCATGTTGTTCAGCTGGTAAGTTGCTTTTAAAGTTGTAGTTGATCAACGTAAAACCTAAAAGACTTTTACAGCAAGACAAAAAGATTACAAACATCAGAGTTTATGCACCTGTGGTTTGATGCCGGTTAGAAACCTTCCAGAAACAAAGCCCCCGGCACCCGGGGAGGGGTCATACGGCTGGAAGCATGGGAGGAATTTCCCAGAAGCCATCAGTGGAGGCCTGCGGCCCTCCAACTCGATCTGGCCGAGCAGACACGAGATCTGGAACACACCACAAGGTAAACGTAGCTGAGATACTGACTTTACTGGATGCTAAACCAGCGCAGAACGATGAGAAAAAGTCAGAGTGTGTAAATGTTTGTGTCTTTGGTGGAAAGTACCTGCATGGTGTTCACCGTAGATCCTTTGGCTCCTGATTGGACCATGAGTTGGAGGTTGTTGTCCGGAAACGATGTATGTAATCCGATGGGCATGCACACCTTCAAATATACACACATGAACTCTTCATTACAGTTAACCTGTATGAGCTCCTTCAATCAGGCTGCTCTAAGTCGAGTATTTTTTTTTAAAGGGAATGCATCTTTATGGGCGATTTCAAAACAAATCGTTTTCAGGTTTTTCGTATCCTGAAAGAAGCTTTTGCATATTTTTGCTAAATCTTTTGCTTAAACCAATTAATAACTGAACCTACCAGGCTGTCTGGAAATAGTCTCTTCTTAGCTTAATTTCAGTATCAGACTGTGAAAACAGAACACCGTCGGGTGTTTTGGATGTAGTCTTCAGGGACTGTAATACTGTTTTTTAACATGCAAGAAAATTAAATTACAGAGAATAAATGAGAACTATTCCATCAAGTACAGATGTACCAAGAACTCTGCAGACGTGTTGAGCTATCTGAGGGAGATCAGTCTGAAATACTGGACTGTAATGATGTTATGAGGCTTGTTTAAGCAGCATTTCATAGCTGCTCTTATTATTATTTGTGTTATTACACAAAAGCTGCTGTATGACATCCAGTCTGGATTTAGAGCAGCACACACATCTCATTCACCTCTTTGATTTTGTGCATTAGAAGTTTGATGAAGGAAATTTCGTCGGTAAGCTATGTCTTGGTTTACAAAAAGCATCTGATACTGTTAATCATGTTGTTCTACTCTCAATGTCACTGAAATGGTTTACTTCATACCTCACAGGCAGGACTCAAGTCTGTGATGTTAAGGGGACCATTTCCGATCCTCTGGGCATAACGTGGGGTACCCTAAGGTTTTATCTTGGGACCTCTGTTGTTCTTGGTTTATATTAATGATATGTCAGCTATCACACAGTGGAAGTTACTTTTCTATGCCGATGATGCAGTTTTATTTGTCCAAACTTGGATAAGAGCTTGAGTCAGTCAACCACTGGCTGGTTGATAATAAGCTCTCTATACATGTGGGTAAGACTGAGTTTTTTTTTTATTTGAAACAAAAAGAAAAAGTGGCTAAATCTAGTGCTTTAAAGGCCATGTGTAATAGAACAACGTGGCTAAATCAAGTGAGACATATTTAGTATTAACAAAGGATCAGCCCCTTGCAGGTGAATTTATTGCTTCCAGAGTATTTGCTAAACGTGCCTGCAAATTAAAGCCTTTATTTCGTAGGACAAAGTACTTTGATTACTGGTGTTGTCTTTAATTCAATGTCTTTGATTATGAATGTTTTGCCTGGTTCTCTGGAACTGGTATGAAATTTAAAACAAATTACAAGTTCAGCAAAACATGTCATTCGGTATCTTTTCAGTGCTTCTACCCAAACTCACACTGGCAAGAAAGAGTTGGTCACTGTCCTGCAGGTGTTAAATATTATTAGATATATATAAATATAGCACAATCACATTGCTAGTATCAGTTCCTGTATAGTGTCACAAGTTAATAATGCAGCTAGAAACTATTGTTTATATCAGTGTTACGGGATGAATTCTTTGCCAAGCTCCATAAAACTTTTAACACCACAGAGAAGTTGTAACCAGGTTAAGCAGTTTTCGTGGAAAAAGCTGAATGTTTAGTGACGTGTGTTGGATTTTTACTGCTCTGACCTGTTTACAGAACGTATTAATGTGATTTTATACTCAGGATGTCTTTGTAGGGCACGGCTGTCTTGCTCTTATCTTTGTTGTTTTTGTTGTTAACTTCAAGGACCATGCTGGAAACAAGTTTTATACTTGAGTATGCTAACCTTTGGAATGACTTTTTATCTTTGGTTCCAGAAAGAAATTAATAAATCAATCAAAATTAGGCCGACTGAAGATAAATGTTCACAGAGATAAAAAAGGCTTGATGTTTGCCGCTGCTGCTGCATGCAGGGGCTGAAGACCAAAAAAAACATAAATAAAAAAATTTAAAAAAAGTAAA
>JBAGKP010000008.1:32542396-32557333 GCA_037177255.1 Melanotaenia maccullochi | reverse complement strand
TCACACACACACACAACTTTCTGCTCACTGGTTGATCTTTGGCTGCTCCTGATTGGACGTTACCGTCAATCTAAGCTAAAACTACATTTAGTGGCTGGATTGTAAACCTTCTGGACGGGATAGAAATGCTGGAAAACCTCCGTAGATCCGTGGAAAGGGTAGCTATCCATCACATTTTGATCAGAATCATGACATCTTAAATCTCCACATAAAGCAGCTGTGGTGACTGAACTGTCTCCAAAATGCAGCCAAACGAACAACGTTCTCCAGGAAGAAAACTTATCATATTCCAAGTCTACACTGAAGAGACTTGACAAGAACAAACAGAGACGGGAAAATTGTTCACTGTTATTGATAATGTGACAAAAAACGAAAAAATCTGAAGTGTACGAAGATATACTGTCCGCTCATTATCAGCCAAATGGAGCAAAGTTGACTGGATGTTTCTGAAAATAATCAAATTAAATATTCTGACTCAAACTGACTGATCTGTGCTTCCCTTTCTGACGACCGCAGGAGGAAGCAGGTAACAAGCTGAAAACAGCTGCCGTAAACCCAGTCCATGGGTTCCTCTGCAGCTGCTGGCAGTCAGTACAAACCTACCTGGTAAAGAACCTCTTCGACTTTGTAGACCTCCTGCAAGGCCCCGTGGTCCACTAACTTCAGCTGGTTCAGCAGCAGGTGGATGGCAGCTCGAGGGCACGTCAACATGTGACACGCCAAACACGAACCACGGATCAGCAGGTACAGTTTCTGATGCAGGAGAGCAGGAATAAAGGCGGTGAGTGGTCCAGCTTCACCACCACGAAGCATTCAGATTCACGCTGTAAAAACTGTGTCAGTGCTTACGTCGAAGAAAAGTGGGTTGTAGACGGGTAGAGGAAGCTCGATGTGTCCAAGGTGTCCTGGACAGTTGTTGAAATCCTGACAGCAGGTTGAACAAACCTGGAGAAAAACCGTTGTAAACATTATTTTTAAATGTTTTCATTAATTTTCCATGTAGCTTAAAACAACAGAAATAAACACAGCTCAAGCATGGCATGGCTCTATTACACAACGAGATTAGACAATAAAAATCAGAACGACACCCGTCAGAGACAAAAGCCACACGATTAGCAACACTCACCTTGATGGCTGAGTCAAGGTCAGAGACTAAATACACTGACAAGAATGGGTCTTATTTCCCTGTTTTTATCTGATTTTATTTCTATTATTAGTCTACTGTGATGCTCATATTTTATTATGTTTACTGTATTATTGATTTTTCTATTGTGCTGCAGTCACTGATTGAGAAACCAAATTTCTTTTCTTGTGTACGTAAATGCACAATGAAAATCACCATGAAGAATCCTTGATCCTTCACGTGTGTCTGCTCACCTGCCTGCTGGATGTGACTCATTTTCCCAGACGTAACATCACACACACGAACAATAAAAGCAATGGTGAGCACACCTGTTGCTGTCCCACATATTATCATAACTTTCTGGTATAAAAACTTCATAAAGGGACAAATAAAAGCAGCCTGCAACGACTCCACCACACTCACCTTTAAGCTGGAGATGCTTTTCACTGTAATATGAAAGCTAATGTTAGCAAGGAGCTTAGCACCACGTTAGCTTGTTACTACCTCGGTAACGCCACCATATTTATTGAATGTTTTCAGCAGAATAATGAGTCACTTACTGAACACAGTTTCTATTAACTTCTGGTTTACCATGACCCACCCCGGTAACATTAAACTGGGACCATTAAACCATTAAACCATCAGACCCAGACCCAGGTGGGTGGGCTTGCCCTGCAGAAGTTTGGGAACCACTGATTTAAGGTGACATCAGTGATGTTACAAAACATTGTCAAATAAAGCGGAAATATATATTATACACAATTCCTTGGATAATATAATGCAGTGATTCAATCTGACCAAAAGTGACTTGAGACTTGACTTGGACTGGCAAAAAACGACTTGGGAACATCGTTGATATGATGTGAATGCTGTACCTCTTTGATGTCCGCTGGCCCAAGGGCCAGATCATACAGACCGTTTGGGGCCACATTTCCAACAGCATCAAGGAACCTGAAGTTAGTGACTGACTTCACACTCAGCTTCCTGAACAGGGATAAAAACAAAAGCGTCAGTGTGCTTATTGAACTATAACCCTGGATTATAAAAACACTGTCATTTTTCAGCTATTTACATAATTTTTTTTATAGTAACACCTATAACAATAACACCGTTTTGTGATGTGTTAATAGCCTGAAAATTATATGGTACGTTGTCACAAGCTGCGACGTTGTTTTGAACTCGTAAAGTTTCCAGCCACAAGCTAACAAGCTACCTCTCACCTTATTTCTTCGGCAGAGTACATGCCAAACGACATGCCCTCTAGACGCCGCCATGGCACTTCTTTTCCAAATAACATTTTTGAAAAATATAAAGAATTTTTTGTGTGTGCGTTATAGATATAAATTCATGGCGCAGAGTGGGAGCACATGCGTCTTACTGCTACTGTAACACACGTGGGCTATTGAGAAGAAAGGTTTATATTTGGGGGGAGATACAAAGCACATGACAACGTTTTCTACTGAGTTACGGGACATATAGATAACAAATTACGATGGTACAGTAAGACATTTATATATTAGTTTATTTAAAGTGGATGTTATTTAAGTTTTCACTTAAAAAAAAAATAATAATAATTTTTTAACCACCCCTATTTTTATACTACATGGTTTGTCCCTCCCATAATCCTTCAGTTAGTAACAATATGGCGGCTCCCGGTAGGCACTTACGACATTGCATCCAGGGAAACCGACGATTTCTGCTTTTTAATCTTGAACAATTGTGGGGAAACAGGTACGAAGAATTGTCAAATAGTTTTCTTTAACCAAAGTGCTTTTCAGCTGTCTTTTAATATAATGTTATGTATTTATTGCTTCACGAACTGACAGCTGCAGCTAGCATCCTCTGACAGGAGGTCATGTCTTTACGTCGTTTCCTTAGATCACAATACTGGATCAAATAATGGATAGTTGTGTAAAAATGAAGCTGCTATAGTGGTGGTCAGTCGAACAATTCCTGACCTGTTCAAAAGTGCACGTACTGCCATTTATTTAACATACTGTAGTCTTTACATTTACGTCATCATTACTGTGCATACGTTTTACATGCACACCTTACGGTTTTAGACGTGATTTTGTTTTTATTTCTAGCTCGCAGTATCTGAGTTGGAAATACAGTTTGCTTATTTAGACATTAGAGATTGTCATTACGTTTGACATAAGAATCTTTGAGATTCTCTGACGAATCTAACCTAACAGAAAATGTCATCTTAAAAGATGTAGTTCTGTAGGTGTAACATAAATTTCTGTTACCCATCAGTTTTGGTGTCTTCGTTATGATATTTAGTTACTGTAAATGTCTGTATTGTTAAGTTTGCATTTTTTTTTTGTGATTGCATTTTTTTCCTGCATATTTTAGGATTTTGGTCTCAGAATTTGCCAGCCAGAGCTCTTCATTTTATCTTACCAGTGTTTGTTTCTTTTAGGAGTTTTGGTTCTTTTCCAGCTCTGCAACAACAAGCCACAGAAGTTACTAAAGGTAAACCAAATACGGGGCTTTGTTAATAAAATTAAGTCAAGTATACTTGAATTCCAGAGGGTAGGTTTTGGATAACATAAATGCAAATGAATATTACTTTAAACAGCTGTAGTTGTCAGCAGCTGTCTGGTCTGTACCGATAACTGTGCCACTCTTTCCAGCCTTACTGGCGTTATGACAGCCACAGCAGTCATTACGCTGTGCATGCATGGGTTCTCACCAGGTAGTCAGGCCTTCTACCACAGTCCACAAAACCAAGCTTTTTAGGTTAACCGGTGTTTCTAAAATTTTCCCAGGAGTGAGTGGTTGTTTGTCTCTATAATGGACTAGTGATCTGTCCGGGGTGTACCCGTCTCTTGCCTCTTAGCAGTTGCGATAGGTTTCAATGCCTCCAATGAGCCTGAATTGCAAGAAGTGGGTATAGAAAATGGATGGATGGAAAGAACATGGCTTCAGGTACATGACAGTTACTCTGAACACACATTAATTCTGCTCTGGTCTACCTCAGGAGGTGGAACATGAGAGTTTTGCACTCACAATCCACTAAGTAAGCAAAAGTATGTATGAAAATAATAAGTTAATTTAAGACGGTCTGAGAGTCTCACAAAACTAAATTAACTTACAGGAAAGGATGGGAGATAGGGGGAAAAAAAGCCTGATACTGCTGAGAGACACTCAGCTGGTAAAAGATAATTTTCTAGGCTGTGAAACTAGATTCCCCTAAATCTGAGGATTGTAATGTGTGAACAGAACGATGAGCATCCACAGAGCCCATCATTTAGAGCTCCATGACACGGAAACATCAGCAGAGCTGTGGAGCTCTGGGATCTCTGCTGCTTCTTGGTTATATTAAAACAACCCTTTCTTCATGTTTTAGAGCCGACTGAGTCTGTTGTCCTTCCCAGGAGGAAAACATGGTACGTGTTGACATCTCATTTCCACTTCTCGTCTATTTGGTGTAAAACGTTCCTTAAACAAGACATTTTATCAGTACTTTTGCTTTTTCAAAAACAGGAGCAAAGAAGCAGTTTTGGAGGCGCTGGCTTCAACTGTCAGCAGGGTGAGTATTTACGCTGTTCTTTTAATGAAGCGGCATGTTTGTTTCTCATCATTTATGAGGTTTTATTTTTCCCTCCAGGATCCCAGTGCCTATCCCTACCAGTTCCAGGATGATCCATACCTGTCTCCCAGGAATTATTATGAGTCTGTACGTAAAAAAACAAAGTGATAACTTTTGTTTATTTTCTATTTTTCTTTCTTAAATGAGTCTTGCCAAGTTTTTTTTTCTTTGATTAGTGGCCTTAATTTTTTGTTAAAATCCAGTTTTATTAAAGTCGGCTTCCCCTAAATCTTCATCCATTTGGTGCGTTGAAATGCACTTCTAATGCTTTTTAGCTCTCTGTGCATCAAGTGATGACCATGGCAGAAAAATGAAGGGATTAATGTGCAGATGTGAGTCATCACTGTGGCTATGATGCAGATATGATGAGATGTGTTGAAAGGTGGGACTTTATTTATTTACGTATTGCTCAGGGGTGTGCAGACTTTTGGCTTTGGTAACTTACTGGGAGTTCGTTCCCGGAGTTCAGGACCCTTTTAGTGACAGAGAAACTACATTTTCTGGTATTTTTGCTTAGATTTGCTTTTAATGACATTTTTAACGGCGTATGTGTGTGTAAGAGCGCCCCTGCCTGGTGTGGTGGTGGTAGTGCAGCGTGAGGTGATGCGATGTGTTTGTCTTTCTGCCTGCAGAAGCTGTACTCTGTCTCCCAGGAATCCGGCAGCTCTTCAGCCAAATGGTTTGTCAACAACAATCCCAAGTTCTTCACCACAGACTTTGCTGCACCACACATACCTGTAAGAAAAGCACATGCAGGGTGGGCAGAGGTGGCACATGCAGCGGGATTAACCGGGTGTGTGTTTGTGCAGTGTTTGATGCCGGAGTCCGTGTCGCTGCTTCTTGAGGAGGTGAGCGAGGAGGCGCTGAAGGAGCGAATTAACTTGAGGAGAATCACAGCAGCTGTTGACATGTACGACCAACTGCTGCAGGCTGGTGAGATCACACACAAACACCGTCTTCCTCCAGCAGAGGTCCCTGTCATCCCTCTACATCTCCTTCCTGTTGCCTCCCTCTCCCAGGCACAGCGGTATCCATGGAAACAACCCACGACCTGCTGGACCTCATCTGTTTCTACGGCGACAGGGACCCTGAGGAGGAGGGGGAACAACAGACGGAGGACGCAGTGAGTCAATAAATAAAACAGATATTTACTGGTATGTTTGTTTTTTTTTAGTTTAAATGTTTAAAGCAAGAACAAAACTCAATTTTTCACTGACAAACACATTCTTGCACCTCAAAACTATAAAATAATAAATGAATAAAGTGGCTCAAACCCTAATCAGCAAAAAATAAATTAGTTTATGTCAGCATGGACGACAAAAAGGAACAAACAACCTGCTAGAATACTACTAATACTGGAACAGAACCAGTCAGCTGGACCTACTGGTTCTCTCGACTGGTCAGCTGATCAGTCTGAACCTGGTATTTCTTGGTCAGGAGGAGGTCCTGGAGCTGAAGACCTCTCTGATCTTATTCCAGGAGGAGCAAAATCTTTCAGAATCGCTCCTGCAAAGACGAAACGTCTCAGCTAAACACATCATAAGCACATTCTGGCTTAAATTCCTCATGTTTTTATAATAAACATAATGTACAGCATCACTTTAAAGCACGAGCCCAGTCAAAGCCGTCTCTTTTTTATTTACACGTTAAAAGAAATAAAATAAAAATGAGTGATAACGACCACCTGATGTCACGGGATTAAAACTGGTTAACTGGTATCTGTCTGGTCAGATGGTTGAACCTGGATTTCTTTTTGCAGTTATAAACACTACAGTTTAAACTGCACTTAGTTCAGGTTGGGACGTTATAAATAAAAAACAGTACCGGGTTAAAAACTGAACTCAGCTGTAGGAACGGAGGCCGTGATGTTTAAATGACAAAACTTTAGAGCCACAATTCATTTTCTAGAACAAAAGTCCGGGATCGTCAGCGGCAGACACAACGCATGTCAGCCACTTCAATCCTAGCGCTGCTTATAAAGCTGTAGCTGCACAGTAAACTCGATTAATCATAAAGTTTAACCGAAAGTAAAGAGTCAGTCTGTCCATTCACAAGCAAAACGTTAATTTTACTTTGGAACATTTTCATGAATCTTTGGTTTATGTGAACATAAGTCCTAACCAGCTAACTAGCGTTTATCAGAGGCTAACCCAGCTAGCTAGCAGGACAAACTACAAACACCACAAGCATCTCTCTTACTTGTATCATCTGACCATGTTTCTGCCTCCGTTTTCTTCTTCTTACATTTTCTGCCCCACTAAAACAACTTCGTCCTGATTCTGTTTTCCACCCAAATCCTCGCTAACAGGAATGACACCTGTCAATCATTGTGGTCTGCAGACGTCACTCACTGCGTGATGCTGGAGTCACCGAACACCAGCCACATCTGAGCCTTTCGGCTTATTTTATTCTTATATCCTACGTTTACGCCTGAGCATATATGGAATAAAGACAAGCAGTAGAAGTCTCCTCCGATGAGGCTGGAACGTCTGCGCTTGCATAGTCTGCTTATAGCGCGAAACGCCTGATGTTAATGCTAACAGTGCATGAACGCTCAGGTGTGTGTGTCGTGTTCAGGAGGAGGGCGGAGACGAGGCGAAGAGACAGAGGGCGAAGACACGTCAAGCGACAGACGTCCCGAAGACCTGGAAAGAAAACAACAACGCAGAGAGGATCTTCAACCTGCTGCCGGAGAGAGACGGCCGGTGTTACTCAGCTCTGATCAGAGGGATGGTGAAGGTAGGAACTGGCTCCCCACGTCGCTGCTTCCTGTCCAGCCTCCGGGATTTATTCTGCCCTCCTCTCCACAGCACGGAGCCTACACAAAGGCATTCAGCACCTACGTAGATTTGCTCAACAACAGGCTGACGGGTGAGTTTAAAGACACGATCTGAGGAGGAATTTTTGGCTTTAAGTTTTAATCATTTCAGTATTCATTTACGGATCTTAATGGTTTAAAAAAATTGGGATCAGTTTAAAGTGAATTAATTTCTAATAGAGAAGCGCTGAAGCTTCGTCAGAAAGAGAGAAACTTCCAGGTGATTTTACAGTTTAAAGAAAACCAGTAAACACGTTACTGGGTGATTGTCCCATTAAAAAGTTGGTGACCTTCTGTCTCCAGCTGACGTCCACACCTTCAACGCTCTGATCTTAGCAGCTCCAGATGTCCGAGACATGTACAACGACAAATGGGACCTCATTACCGTAAGCCCTCACACTGACATCAGACCTCCACACACACCTTCATGTCCACGCTTTTGTTGGATGACCCGTATGGTCCTGGAAGTGGTGGAGATTTAATTAATTTAAACACGAAGGATCTGGAGGCAGAAACTGAGTTTGTGTTGTGTTTCATCATTCGTCCGTAGGAGCTGCTGACTCAGATGAGTCAACAGAAAGTTCGTCCCAACCTCCAGACCTTCAACAACGTCCTGATCGCTCTGAAACGCTGCGGATTTCTGGCCAAAAGTCAAGCTCTGCACACGCTGAACGAGATGAAGGCCCTGGGCATCGGTAAGTGGAACAACACACACACACAGCAGGATGTTAAATCCCACCATTTTATTTCTCTTTGTCCCCATGCTGACTGACGTGTGTTCAGCTCCCAGCTTGGCCTCCTACAACCACATCCTGACCATCTTCTTCAGACCAGGTACGGCTGAGATCACCGTTAAACTGTTAAACTTTGCTCTGGTGTTTACTGTTTGTGAGCTGCATGGTTTTGTTCCTCCTCAGCTTCCTCCGGCCCCAGCAGCGCTGACATTTTACAGGAAGTGATGAGGGAGCTGGAAGGAAGCAGCTTCACCTGCCGGGACCCCAAGGATGGTAAGTCCTGCCGTGTGAGGCTTGTTAGGAGACGCAGCCAAACCACTGCCTGGTACTGACCGGATGTTTTCTCTCTGCCTCCAAAGTTTGGTTCTTCACCAGCGCGATGAGAGTCGTAAGTCTTTATTTTTATATATAATTATATAATTATGAGTTTTAGTCCTCTTAAAGCCATGAAAACTTTTTTTTTCTCATTTACACTCCTCTCTATCCAGATTCATCCAGCTTACGATTAATAAAAAAAATTATATGAAAACAAAATGAAAATAATAAAAAAAATAAGAGAAAAAAGGCAGAAATAAATTAAAAAATTATAAATGATATTAAAATAAATACATAAACAATAAAAAACATTAAACATAGAAAATTAAGAAATAAAATAAAAATACTGGAAGCAGTTTTTTTTTTTTTTTTTTTTTTTTAAGAAGCTGTAAAAATGGATATTTTAATTAATTAAAATAAAAACTGCATCCACCCTGTCATTAACACCTACGTTTATTCACTGTTAAAGACGTTTCTTCTCCTCCCTGCAGGTTCATCCTGCTGTTATTACGGCCGGGTGTTTTTTTGTTTTTTATTTTTCTGTGTTTAAGCCATTTTTAAGTTTTATTCCATGTTTTATGCTGTAAAACCTGGAAAACGTCTGGTTTTAGATGCGTGTTATAAATAAAGTTAATAAAGCTGCTCGAGGCGTCCGGACCAGCACGCACGTATAAAACACAGCACACACACTTTAACAGGTAAATAAAACTAACAGATGGAAAACTCTAAAGCTTTAAATCCACCAAAAGAGACCAAGTTTCTGAGCTCGAAGGTTTGTGGAGGACGTTCTAGGACCAGGGTGATTAAAATGGTTTTCTTACTCTCTGTTTAAAGTCTCAGTTCGTAAAGGAACTATTTCTCTGCACGTTCAGGAATGTGGCAGCCATCTTTTTTTCATAGACTGAACTGATCCAACGATGATCAGATGCTTAATCATGCTAACGAGCTCTACTTCTCTGCCCCACATGTTTTCTGCACACTTCTTTTGCTAAGTGTCTGGACAGTAAAGATCTGGATCTGGGTTATAAAGTGCAGAGTTTAGTGGAAGTTGGAGAGAACTGGAGGCTGCTGGGAGATTCCTACCAACAGAGTATTTACTAGTAAGTGAGAACCTTCAGCCATGTGCTCCTCTGACACGATAGCAGCGCTGATCTTCTGCTCTACCTGGGCACACCTGCCTTTCCTCTGCAGCAGCCGCTTCTTCTCCTTGTTGTGCATGATGGAGCACATTGACGTGGTGTTGAAGTGGTACCGACGCCTCATCCCTTCGGTCAGTGCGACGCTGCAGCTCTCCTCAGTTTACAGCAATTATTCTGATTTTTCTGTGTGCAAACATGCAGATATGTGCATTTAACTAGAAAACCTCAGCCTGTAACTTCCACTGGGTCTGGCTTTCTGTTGTTTCCGGTTGTAGCTTCACTACCCCACCTCTCAGGGAATGAGGGACCTGCTGCAGGCTCTGGACACAGACAGCCGCCTCGACCTGCTGCCCACCATATGGAAAGGTGAGTTCCATGAGATGCACTGGCTCCACCTTTGAATGAAGATGGGTTTCTTGGTAATCTGTTGTATCTGGTGTTTTTTCCAGATATTAAAACCTTTTGCCGTGACAAGTTTGAGCTGGTGGAGGAGCTGCTCGGCCTGATGAGCAGAGACAAACACAGTCCTGAGGTCGGGGAGGAAGACAGACGTGGCAGCTGCAGCTCATTTTCATTCAGAAGCTGAAGCCTAAGTGTGGATCTTTGTGTGTGCAGGTTCAGGAATCTTTTGCTGAGTGTGCTCTGGATGTGAAGAGCTTATTTGATGGGATGCCGACTCTGGAGTGGAGCGCTGCCTCCCTGTTGCACGTCACCACGCTGCTGCTGCGGGCCAACAAGACCCAGCAGGCCTGGTGAGACAAACATCTGGAAGTCTTTGTCTTGAGCTTCCACTGTGTTCCGACTCGGGCTAAATATGCGACGTTGCCTCCTTTTCTCTCTCTGCAGGGATATGCTGCAGCTCTTCAAGGCCAAAAACAAAGTTCCTGCGTAAGTCTGCCCCCAAACCGCTGCAGGGTCGGGACTCGGTTCCTCGGTTCTTTTACTCAGACAGTGGAGATGTCCAATAACCGGCCACCGGGTTCTGGTTCTGAATGACCCTGCTGGTTAAAAGTAGTCTGATTACTGATTACAGTCACAAACTTTTCAAGATCTTTTATTTATAAATGTAATATAATTTATTTCCATTTATTTAGTTTTTATTTAATATTTAACATTTTTAGATACATGTATATATAAAATATATATAATATATTAATATTATGAATGTACTTATTTTTATTTATAAAAACTAAATGAAATTTTAAAGAATTTAACTTCATTTTCTTTATATTCTTTATCTCTAATTTATATTGAATGATTTTTTACGTGTTGGAACAAAACAACATATTTTTATTTATTAACATTTTTAGTTTATTCTACATATTACACATTTACACATTCATAACAACTTCCAGATCACACTGGATCTACAAAACATTTAATCCCGGGAATCTGCAGCGGATCAGAGGAACTTTTCCAGGTCTAGAAGTTATTTTAAATGTACATTTGTGTACATCTCCACATGTGTGTGGAAATCCTGACACCTGAACGGACTCAGCTCATCGTACAGACGGAGTTGGGATAAGTCAGAAAAATATAAAAGAAGTTCAAATAAAAAATTCAGTTTTGTGGACAAATCAGGAATCGGTTACTTAATATTTTCTTATTTACCAAATTTCTCTCAGGGGCCAGATTGGACTCTGTGGTGGACCAGTTTTGGCCCCCAGGCCGTATGTTGACACCCCTAGTGTAAATCATAGTAACCCTGCGTTTCCTTCCAGCAAGGAGCTGCTGAGTGACTTCCTGTCGGAGTGTCACAGCAGCGGTGACCCCCAGAGGGCGGTGGAGCTGGTCCAGCTGTCTGCAGCCTTCTGCCTGCCAACGTCGGAGCTAGCAAGGCGAACGCTGGCCGAGTTCGATCTGACCGAGGAGCAGAGGTGAGGGCTGTACGCGAAGCGTGGCGTAAAAATAATATCCCCTCTGCTCTGTAAACAAAAACATAAACCCTACATATCAACTCTGGATCTCTCAGAGGAAACGGATGGAAAAGGCTACAGGACCTCTACCTGTTTTTCTTCAACCTACAGCCTCGTCCCATGCATACAGAGATTCCTCCTGATTCTCTGAATCTTTTGATATTCTACATCATGGAAGGTGGATCTTCAAAGTCTGAGAAACATTTTTCTGAAATTGTTCCACAATTTTTAGACTTGGTTTGTCTCAGATTGGTGAACCTCTGTCCATCTTTCCATGTGAGAGACTCTGCCTCCCTGAAATGCTCCTTTTATACCAGTCATGTCACTGACCTGCTGCTAGTTAACCTGGTTAGTTGTCCAATGCTCCTCCAGGTGTTTCTGGTTTGTACCAGTTACTTTTCCTGCCTTTTGGTGCTCCTTTTTTAGAGTTGGGGTTGTAGAAATGGTTTAATCCACATTGACGGTTCTTCCAGTTTGATGATGTGGACATTTTCTCATCCTGTCTCATCTCTGTCCCGTCCAGAGCCGTTGTATCTGAGCTGGAGGCTGCAGCAGAGCCCTCTGAATGAACGAGACGACACCAGATGAACAACAACACTGAAAACCTACACGTCCTGTGCTTGTTTGCCTGTATAATAAAACTTGACATAGACACAATCTGTTTTTCTTTGTTGTGTCCACTAGAAGTCTCTGTTTCTCTAGAAGATGCTAAACTTTAAAAAAAAAAAGAAGAAGAGGAGCATCCTGGGCTCATAACCAACAAGACTGATAGATTTACCCTCAGAGTCTCATTCAGCCTGTGGCCTGAGGGGATGCATGTTTCTCTCTGATAGTTCACCAACTTCCTCACGTTACTGATAAGCTGTTTCCTCAGACTCCTGCTACGCCATGTTGGACTCCTCCGTCTCCTTCCCGACCTCCAGCAGATTAAAAGGCTGATGTAAATAATGAAATTCGGCATTGTAGGATTTTAAACATTTTATATAAAGAAGGAACAATTTCTTGTCATGTCATTTACCAAAAGGCTTCAGGAGATGGAGCTTCTAGTTTAAGGAAATTGAAGATTAAAGGAGCTGAAACATCAATGTATAAGATTTTAAATTCTTTTTACCAGGTGGAGGAAGAGGGGCCTGTATGGGAAATACGTATTATAACCAAATTTTATTACACATAATGGACATTATGTATATTGGCATCATATTTTTCTAAAATGTCTGCCTGTCCAGACGAGACGTGTGATGTCATCATAAACATCTTTGTTAAGCTGAGCAGAGAATTGTCAAAGTTTATATCGGTGTAAAAAGTGTGATCCAGGGGTGTCCGATGTATGGCCGGGGGGTGTAAAGATATTTTAGGGAAGCTGGAGAGATTAGCAGGTGAGAGGCAGGTACACCCTGCAAGTCACCAGTCCATCACAGAGAACCACTCACACTCACTCCTGGGAGAACTTAGAGTTAACCTAACATGCATGTGTTTAGATGGTGGGAGTAAGTCGGAATACCCGGAAAGAAGTGCAGTCTCCACACAGAAAGGCTGCTGTTCCAACACGCCCCCCCCCCCAGCTGAGGCTCGAACCAGCGACCAGAAATGATATATGATAAAAATTCTAAATAAAGGGAATTCATCAGTGAAAATAATTGTTATGTAAATACATAAAATTAATAAATTATAAATTATATAAACGAGGCTTAACGTTAACCTTATTTTCTCCAGAAATATCAGGTTGTTTAGAATGTTTTCTTAAATCGTACATTAAATGTCAACATCTGGATAATAAAACATCTGGATTTCCAGGTTATTCTTTGGTTATTTTACTTCTCTGACCCACTTCAGACTGAACATCGCTGTATGTGTCCGCTGGACTAAAACGAGTTGCTTCAACGTCACGTCTGTACCTGTCTGAGATGCTGAAAACAGGGTGTGTGCGAACAAGACAGCACAGGTGTGTTTTCTGTGTGTGTGTGTCCTGATCAAATTGTTTTCCCCTCCACCAATCATCAGCCGAGCTGGCAGCACAACCAAATAAGGAGAAATGGGCTGAAGTGAGCTGAGGGTGTGGCCAGACAGAAAAACTGTCTGAAAGCAGCACAAGCTCCCCCACACACACACACACACACACACACACGTGCGTGTGACCGTGCAGGTTGTTATTTGCATGTGTCATTTAAACACACACACGTATAATCCCTTCCACGCTCCAGCATTCCTGATTTATCTGATGACAGGTTTGTCTGAAGCTAAAGGAAAAGGCTGGGATTACAGGACCAGTTTCCCAACAATGATGGAGAGTTTGGAAAGTTTGTCCTCAGCAAGCCTGAGGAAAAAAAACCCAAACGTTCCCTTCTTTCACTCCTTTACTAAACCAACGTTAATCCAGGAGGTCAGAGGAGGTCAGAGGTCAAATCTGTTCACAAGCAGGATGTGATGATGCTTTTTATTACGTCCATTTAGACGCCCAGCTTTCTGGACGTACTAAGGACGAAGTGCATAAAAAAGTGTGATAAAGTTAATGTTTCTTCCTTACAGGAGGACAAAAGAGGCTACTGAGCGAGAAGCAGAAGGAGGAAGGAGGAGGAGGAGTTTTACAAGTGGACAACAGGAAAGAAAATTCCCTCAAATTAAAGTTATATAAAAAAAGTCTGGCTTCACATCGTTACTATGGTTACTAGTTTTATTGAGTCAGCCAATAAAAAAGGACCAAATATAAATTCATAACATAATTTGGATTCTGTTGCTATGACGTCTAGTTCCCTTTAAAGTTGAAATTACAGCTATATGATTGTTTCTGTATGATGTCAGCACACATCATCTGCTTGTGGTTATTTATTTACGCACAGCTCCGACCGGATGGTGTCATCTACGGCTCTGTTTGGGATCATCGTCCTGTTGCATGAGACAGTTTGAATCTAGAACAGTTTGGTATCCCGAGGAGTTCATGGGCCACTCAGTGACTACAGATCATCATGCCTCCACCACTGTGCTGCACAGTTGGTATGAGGTGTTGGTGCTGCTGCATTCTGACCAAACAACTCCACTTCCACCGGACATTTTCCCAAAAGCTTTGTCTTTTTTTAATTCTACTATCACTAACCTTTTAACTCCAAAAAGTATTTACAATGATCTAAAAACAAAATAAAACCATGAAAACAACAGAAAATATAAGAATAAACACCTAAATAATAGTAAATAAAATAGATATAGATGGATGGATGGATGGATGGATGGACAGAGCTTCACCAATCTGAAACAAACTGGATCTAAAACTGGAACAATTTTAGAAAAATGTTCCTCAGACTT
>JBAGKP010000008.1:32425509-32438514 GCA_037177255.1 Melanotaenia maccullochi | reverse complement strand
TTTTAATTGCATTACAGGAAATAAAGAACTTTTTCACAATATTCTAATTTTCTGAGACAGTCCTGTATATACACACATTACCCTATGATGCACAATGGACAAGACAAACACACAAACACACACATAAACATGCATCCTCTGGCACTTTGCAATTACACACATGGAAGCAAAAACCAGATGCAGCCACACTCAGACCAACTTTGAAACTATGTTGACCATTTATTTAACCCGTTAAGGCCAAAACCCATGAAAAAATTACAAGAAAAGTCCATTTTAAAAAAGTATGAGGTCTTTATTTTAACAAAATCTACTTTTATTTGGGGGGGTGTATTTATCATTTATTACCATGTGATAGTTTAAAAATAATATAATGTGGTTTTCTGCTTCTGGGTATCTATTAGGGGACAGAAGACAAATATCAGATTGTGTTCAACAGGATTTTGAGTAAAGTTTTTACCATAAATTGAAGCAAAATATCTCAGAAACTGTATGTGACAAATATGTCACGTCAGGCTCTTATGGGTTAAAGTTGTGTTTGTCTGGGACGATCTGCAATTTGAGGTACTGACATAATAAAATAAGCCATGTTTGTCATTTGGGAGCTGACGGCGTCCATCACCACTGGACGGATCTTTTTCATTTTTTTTAGGGATTTATAAAACATCATGGCTGCTTGTTAAAAGAACTTAATCCGAATAAAAGCTATCCGGATCTGGGAATCCCCTTTTTCTGCACTGCAAATCACATAATCCTGATTCAGAATCCCGTTTTTCAGGAAAATCCGGATTTCCAGCATGTAAATCAATGCGGGCTTCCGGCTATGTGAACAGGTAGAAGAGCTGGTATGGGGTCACTTTAAGAACTTTTCCCTTTGCAGCAACACACAGGAAATCATGAACCTTCACTTCTATGTTTAATTTTATGACTTCTCATCAGAGCCACAACAAATATAAAGCTAATCTGGTAACAACTACATTGTGGATATTTTGGGAATGTCTTAAATAAAATGAATGTCCCTCTTTATGACGATGTTAATGATGCACCTCAGCCCCGTGCTGAGGGAGCGGCCCAACCTCTGGCTTTCTGTCAGAATGAGGGACGGACGGGGCGAGTAGTGAGGGATGCTGTCGTTAGACTTTATTTCTGACAGCTTCTTTTCTGTGGTGACTGACGGGAAGATTGATTATTTTAGGTGTGTTTAGTATTGGATTAGTTTGGGGGTTTGTTTCCATGGGGACAAGGTGATGTTATGTTTTATTATTGCTTTACTCTGCTGAAAGGTTTAATAGGAGCCTAACGGTTAAACAAGTCAGGTGCAAAATACAAATATAAACATATGCACTGAATAAAAGTTTTACTATATGATCAGCTGTTAGGCTGTACCATATGTTTTTCCTGAAATTCGCCTTGTAATCCTGCCCTCTGTTGGGATCAGGATAATCCTGTTTTCTTGGATCAAAGTTATCCGGATCCTACTCAAAGGTTGTGAACAACCCAAACTGAGGGTTTTATCCGGATAACGACCAGGATTGGATTACATGATCCATGACGATTTCGGAATCCGGATTTCCCTTTCGAGCGACCCATTTTCAAGATCTGATCCTATCCGATGGGATTGTGTTTGAACAACCGGCTCCTCTATGTCAAATGTCCGTTTGCTGGAGCTTCTTTATGACATTAAAAAGGAAATGTAGGACTTGGTTTGAGGAGAACAGGCTTCGACTTTAAAGTTCAAGACTGTTTTTAAGGGGGCAAACTAAATGTAATTTTCCATTTTTAAAACAATATTCACTGTTAAAGTCAGGCAATTTGAACTATTCATTATGAGGCTTAATTTTTCAGCCTCCTGTCTAAAATGACATACCCAAAACAAGTTAAGTAGATCTTCACAACTACAAGGGCTGTAGTTATAATCTGAGACATGTGAGATTACTACAGACGTGTACAGAGCTGACTTTCAGCCTGACTGCTTCATGCTTAGATGAGAACGGCCCAAGTTTAGGCTGAAGATGTCGGTATGAGGAAGCAAACAGAATCATATCATCTGCAAAAAGCAGAGATGTAACCCAAACCCCTTGTTTCCACCAACGGGTCTGGTTCAGTACGCATTTTAGGAAGCGTACCAGAATATCTGAGCTGTCCTAAAGCTGCTTCCTAAGCTTAACAAAGCAGTTTCATTACCTTATTCTAACCAGCAAATTATATTGCCTCAGGTTAACTGATTACCCATCATGCTTAAATTTAAACAAACAGTAAATACAGTACAAGTAGAAACCGATCTCAAACTCATCTGCTGCCTTGTAATAAAACCAGTCAGTGCACTGCTGCACTCTGAAACCCTGCATGTCAATCACAACTCAGTTCAGAGCTTAGCCTGATAGCTAGCTCGCCAGCTGAACCATGACATTACATTTGGTCTGCAAGGTCTGTGAGAACCTGCGCAGCTGATTTAATGCATTTATCTAGACATGGAAGTTCAAATGGACAAGAACTAATGTTGGCTTTTCAATCTCTCAACTAATGCAACAGTGGCTACCGAGGAATCCAAGCACCGTTTAAATAGTTCTTATGGTACACGAAGGCCAGCTGGAGGAGGGCGACCGAGTGGAGCAGAAAGTGGTGGTTTGCAGAGAGTCCAAAGCACCTGCTGCTGGAGTCTCGGACTGAATAATATCTGTTTATGTCAGAGTGGGATGTCTGTCACTAATAGACAATCTTTGCATTTATGTACATCTTAATGTTTGAGTGTCCCGGTCATAGTTAAATAAGCAGAAGCAGAGTGCAACATGTCTCCTATGTGTGTTCCTTAAATGACTACGTAAGGTTCACTCCATATGTACGTCTACGTCAGCAGAGACATCGGGAGGGAGAGAGAGAAAAAAGAGAGCCAACAGTTTATCACATCATTTTGCAGCTCCACAAAATCCACTAAATCGTGTAGTTTTGTCTGATAATGTTCTAGAACTTCATCATTTTCATTTTGTCACAGAAACTGTCGCATCCAGTGTCATTTAATAAACCTCTCTGGTCGCACCATCACCCGTCTTTAAAATTGATCTACTCCCCTTTAAGAGATGCAGTGGTGCAGAAGGACGGGAAGCCATCTGCTCTCTGATTGGATTGTTTGATTTGTCACCATCCAATCAGATAGAAGTGTCAAGATATGGACAAATTTGCAACCATAACTTCAGAGTCTCGCACGCAGTTGCATCTGTGAACAGCGTTTTCTCAAAAGAACTTTATTTTTTTTCTACAAATACAAATCTTTTTTACAGCCATGCAAATCCTTTTCTGCACATTTGCAAACCTGAATTTTTCTGGCAGATTGTTTTTACAGGGAGACAAGCTGGATTTTCAGATGCAAACATTATAGATAACATTAATTTACAACTGCAGAATCTCTGTGACTTAATATTGAGCCCATATGACTGCATCTGTTTCTGCATCTCATTAACCCACAACCTCCTTTTGCTTATTTTTATTTTTTATAGCATCTATAGGTGCATCTTTGTTGCTGACAGCGCTGCTGTTTTATGTTTAAAGTTATTTTTTGGTCTGCACACCGAAGTTGTGATCACAGTGCATATTGAATTCAGTCTGAAAAGGGTCTTAAGAACATTTTGCTTTTGTCCCAGCTGGTTCAATCAGTGCACATACCAGGCATTACAAATACTTATCTACCTCATAGATGACAGTAAGCAAGTGCAGTTTACATGCTGTAATCAGCTGAGCAGAAATAATGTAACACAAGCCTGACGTTAACCAAGCGGACAGCGTTGCACCAAACATGTGGAGAAGATTTCCCTGCAGGCTTTTGTTTCTTTACTGCACTTACGCATTTAGAAAGGGTTAAAACCTCATCTTGTAACTTTTAAGCGTACCTAGAAAACTTCCAAGAGATTGACGGAGATTTTACTTGTGTTTTACATGTGTATGTCTCATGCTGCTGGTTCCAGTTCTGTTGTTTCAGTGGTCATTAGAGAAAAGGTACAACCCACAAAAAGTTTCAAGGCACACGCACACACTCTGGAGTGACACATATGCATGAGTTCACACACAGTAGGAACTAAATATTATACATTTGCCTCCCGTAGCTCTGGTCCTGTCCTGAGGTACAGCAGCTTAATGCTGGTTATCCACACTAAACACTAGAAGTTAAAAAGTTATTGAAATGTGTACATGCTGATGTTACAAAGTCATGCTGAACCCCAGTAAAGCTCAGTGCATGCTGGAAGCACACATCGACCAAAGGTTTCCCTTGTCCTTTTGTGTGTTTGGGGGCGTTTAGTTATTACGTTATTGCTTTATTAAGACACAGAATTTTGCCCTACATTTTATTTAATCATTGACCAAAATTAAATGAAAAAAAGTTGTTTTCTACACACAATACAAACTCAGTGAAAATGTCAAAACATTCTATTCAACAATCATTTAGCAGATGCTAAATGTCCTAAAGACCCAACTGGACATTTTTGCCCCTTCATTTGGTTTGATGTGAAAGCATATCACGTTCAGTATAAGTATGGGCACCAGGGCTGCAGGCGACTCTGGCTGGCTCCTTCCTTGAATTCCATAATTCAAAATAAATAAATAAATCAGATTATCAAGAGAAGCCTTCTACTCATAAAGCTCCCCTGGGCAAAGCAGATTTGTTCATAACAACACAGCAGCCAGACCATCAGTCTGCTGCCACCATGCTGGACGGGACAAGTTAAAAAAAAGTGTTGCTTTACCACGTGTTTCATTCTTGTCTTGTCCTAACAGTGACCGTGTATTGATTATTACCAATCATTCCACTAGGAAAACAGGATTTATGTAAGCATGGGCTAGCTCTGGCATTCATCATAGAAAAGTGTGAGGTACCTGTTCCGCTAAGACTAGAGTTCGTAGAATGATGCAACTGTTGTTCACTTTTCTCTTGCTGCACAACTGTGGCTCATGTCATACTCCTCTGAATTTAATAAGCAGGTGCAGTCATTTAACCTTTGGATGTGCACAAGCTTAAATATAAGAGATGAGGCTTTGCCCTTGCTGTGCGCTGTCTCCATTTCATATATGAGATCCTTACTCCTCAAAGGAATAATAATAACGTGTGACGCAACAATGTGTGTGGGTGGGATCCTAGCAGAAACTAGTGATTACCTCAGAGGCTAATGGCGCATTTGCATATCACAGATAGCTGAGAATAAAATGAATCTTCTGACAGCTGCTTTTTAATGTACGAGGGGCAGATTGAGACAGCTTGGATCTCTACATGAGGAATGCAGGCATGCGACCTAAAGGTTTGAAACGTGGGATGAGAGAGAGAAAGAATGGTGAAGGAGTTTCCTCTCTTAACTGGTACTGCTGAAGGGCCTTTGAGTCACACATTTCACTGCCAAGTGCTGTGGTTCAGCTATTCAGGGGCTAAAAGAAGACTCAATCATCTGGATGTGAAGTATAATCAGAATAAACAGACAGATTAACTAAGAGAGGCGTGTGATGTGTTATTCATCAGAGGTAAGAAAGCCAAGATTTGTAATGAATTCTTTTCATTTTGTGTAACTTTGTGTGAGTGAAAACATGTAGAAACAGTGCGTATACAGCCTGTTTGAAAACATAAAAAATAAATAAATCATGCGTCATATTCAGAATGAAAGATTATTTCTGCATCAAAGAGTTCAAATAGCAGGGATGCAACTAACAAGTACAATTTACAGCAAGGGTTTCCGTCTTTCTTTTATAATCGAGAATAAAACTATTTCTTCTGCAGCCATCAACACAGCAGTGGCGTGCGGTGAGGTTCGTGGCTGGTGAGGCACTGACTCCTTTACCTCCGATTTACAATTGTAAGAACTCAATATCTATTCAACTGGCAGCATATTGGCCACTGGAAATGTTTCATATCTCATCAGCATTCCTCTCTCTCTCACACACCAACACAAACACAGGAAAACATTTGGTCTAGAAAGAAGCTTTTTATAGCAGCAAGAGACGAAGAAAAGAGCAAATTTGTTCCCGTTACGTGTCCTAAACGCTTCCTATCTGCTACAACCCCCACGAGAACCAGAGGAAGAGGGGTGGCAACACAAACTGTAAGAGTCGGATATGTACAATAAAAGCAGGTTTATTCACAACATGTGGAACTGTTCGCCAAACAAACAAAAAAAGTAAACAAAGGTCCGTGTGCTAAATAGCTAAACACAAAATAACCAACAAAAGCATCTTGTGACAGAAGTTAAACGTCCACGATGGGGCGTTGGGGCGGTATGGCTTATTGGGTAGCGTGGTCGTCCTCAGTGTCAAGCTGAGCTGTAATCACACTCAGGTCTTCCCACAGTGGCAAACTGCTCCAGTCAGACACATCTGCCCAGAACGAAGGTGATCAGGAGCTTTTATAGTAAGGTGTCTTTATGACTGGCAAGTCACAGAGGAGACTCGGCCTGTCTCAGTATTTAAAGTAGAGAGATGTAACACAAATTCAGTTTTAATCCTCAGTTAAATTATTAGTTTTTAAAATGTGACATTCTGGTGATTTAATCAGTTTTAATACAGTTTTCTCATCTAGAGGATAACAAGAAGAAGTAGAAAAATTCACCTAAGGTCACATTTTTATTTTCAGATTCTTCATTTTATTTTTTTTTTCTTTAAGTCTTTTTAGTTTCTTTTTAGAACGAAAACAGACATCCATATGTACTGTTACCTTTCTTTGTATATGAGGTCCATGCAGCCATCCTGCTCCACCAAGGATCTGTTAATTGGTTGCAAAAGTTCTCCTTATTTTCTTGTAGATTTAAAAGTAAAAAACAAAAACTAATGAGGCATGACGGACTACCCGAGAGTCAAGTCTTTCTTGATCTGTCTTATTCCACCTGTATGTTTGTTTTCGCTTTATGACTTTTTTCTGCAGTTTATTGTCCGATCAGTGAGAATAATCGTCACAGACTTACACTAAAGACATTAAACAGACTGTAGAAAATCATGGTGTATAATAAATCTTTCTGCAAACTTTATTGGTGACATGCTGAGAGACAGAAACGGGCACTCGGCATACAACCCAGTGTGTGTGGGATCACGTACACGGAGGCTCGGCTTGCCTCATCTTGGGTTTCTGTCTTGAATTTGATTAGGAAATTCGTGAATTAAGCGATTTTACTTAAGAAAATGTTTAAAAAGACTGGTGTCACAGAAAATACATTTATAACACAGATCAGATGACAAATATTAAAATTATATTATGTGATAATTACTGTCTTTTTATTGTGCATGGCTCTGCCTCACCTACCTCCCCTGACCGCATGTCACTGGTATAGATGTACATTCGGACTCTGGGATGAACCAAATAAAACTGTGGGTCTCGGCTCATTTGCAGGTGACTCTGGTCCGGTTCACTAACAATGTGAAAGCAAACAGACTGTCCAGCGGACCAAAGAGAGGACGGGACGTACGACACAACATAGCACAAATGGTGCATATCTGGCTGCCTCGCATTCAATAATCAAACATCATCTCCAAATTCCTCAACTTCACCTCAACTCAGCAGCTAGACGGTGGAAACGTGGACACAGCTGGGTGTTCCAACAGAAAAATTACCTCAAACACAACAAAATGTCCCAAAGCCCCGACCCCAACCCTACTAAAAATCTCTAGATTATATTTAAATGGCAGGTCTTTGTCAGGAAACCAACCAATTTAAATAAATGGCGCCAATTCTGCCAGTGAGAGTGGATTCATACAAGCCCTTCTGATTCAAATCCTGGATCGTGTGCTTGGAAAGTCTGTTTTAATTCTGCCATGTCTAATAAAACGGCGCCGTGGAAGACAGCTTCGGTACGGCGTCTTCTAGTACTCTGTGTGTGTTTTCTGTTGTTCTTTGTGTGTCTACGCACTCAAAACTCATGATTTTCAGCAGGGATGAGCTTCTAAACATCAGACAGCTCACTCCGGACACGTTTTCACCCTCCTACTCAGACCTGGAAGGTTTTTTAGAACTTTTGGATGGCGGAGCAGCGGCTCTCTATGGACCGTGGAAAAGATGCAGATGGGTTGGCAAGCGGGCGCACTCGTGAAGTTCAGACAACAATTCAGCTAGCCAACATGCGCAACCTCCCCAACAAACTGCTTCCTCTGAACAGGACCAACAGAAACTTTCACACTCTGCAGCTCTTTTTGTTTTACAGAAAGTTGGCTTTGGCACTCTTTCCCAGACCACGGACTGCATCTCCCAGGTTTCCAGCTGTTCCACATGGACCGCATCGGTCCAATGAAAAAAAAAAAACTGCCTGTTGGAGATAAAACTTGCTGAAGGACTAAATAATAGATAAGATGTATGTATATATTAGATCCTTTATGTATAATTTTGACTATCGATTCTAAGTAAATTCAAACTTTTGCCCCATATCTGTTTTAAGGAAATCATATCAATTAAATGTTACATACACATCACATCCTGGAAAAAGAACAGTTCAAATAAATCATTAAAAACCTAAAATTAATGTGACGTTCACACCCATGATGGGTCTAAACTTCTGACCACAACCCTGAAAATATGTAATTTTTATTTGCCTGGATAAGTGAATCTAAGCCGATCTTTACCCTGACGGAGCAAACAAAGTAGAACCACAGGAACCTTTGGGGCAGTTTTTAGCAGTAAAGCTGATGTGTGACCCCTGAAATGAACAAAGAAGAATAAACTGTGATATATTTAATGACCACCACTTTCTGCTTTAATGCCTTTTTTATGTCTCTTTCTGAGAATGCACATTATTATGATCTCTTCCACTGTTGCCATGTTTGCTGTCATCTAAAAGCCCATTTATGCTTTTTTTTGTCCTGTCTAGCAAACAGAATAATTGTCTGGCTGCTGTGTCGTGGTGAACAAATTTACTTTTCCAACAGAGGCTTTATAGGTATAAGGCTCCTCTTGATAATCTCATTTTAATTTCTTTATTTGTTTAAATATATTGTTTTATCTTATTTATTTGGTATTATGGAATTTATGTAATCTTGCTGGACCTGACCGGAGGGAACAGAAAAAAAGAAAAGCAATGGAGAGAAGTAAAAAGGAAAGTGGAAAAAAGGAAGAGGAGCGAAAGATGCAGGAAATAGAAGCAACGACCCTTCAGTTCAACCTAACACCAGACCACCAGCTGCTACACCTGTACAGAAAAACAACAAAATCATGGTTATTTCTACAGCTTAAACTAAGCTGACAATCATCAGGAGTTCTTAAAAAATAACCAAGACAACAACAGCAAGATCGACCTCAACAATATCTAAAGTACTAAAGACATACACATAAAAAAAAAAAGAAAAACCTAAATAAGAGCATCTCTTAGTGTATAAACCCACTGGAGGAATGAGGAGGATCAGAGATGAGTTTGATCCAGGCCCGCCCAGACAGCCACCCGGCGTGGACCAGGACCCACCACAATGTTCCAGCTGCATACACCGGGAACCAGGGCACCATCTACCCCCTATCTTCCCTCCACCCTCCCTCCTTCACCCATCCCCCCTCCCACCGTCTATCCACCCCGTAACCCCTCACTCACAGCCTCCCTCCCTCTGTACCCCGTTTATACTTAACGTAAAAAACGGATACACAGATAAATGGACAGTTTCATCCGTCTCCTGCATCGGTTATGCACGTAATTTAGTCCATGTTTAGCTAAACTAAACTAAACATGGACTAAATTACGTGTTTCGGTAATTTAGTCCATGTTTCAGTTTACAAGTTTACTGAAACACAAATACAACGATAGATGTTTTACCAAAACCTGTGATCCATCAGAAGCTTTGACCACAGGGGGGCGATAGTGTACATTTCTCGGCATGTAACGTCAGAATGTGTTACTTTACTGTACCTGCATTATAATGAACTCAGACTTCAATAAAAGTGTTTTCAAGACTTTGCTCGTTTTTTAAGACGTATTAAATTTGTATCATGAAAATATAAAAGTGTTTCACTTGATGTAATGTTGTTGTGGGGCAGTTAGAAACAGCTTTATAGAGATGCATGAACCACCAAACTGAAACTGACTTGGGATTGTGGGCGTGAACTCTGAACGTAGCCCCGCCCACTGGTGGAGGAACTACCTTAACAACCATGGCAACGTAAAAGATGCATGGAAGTATGAGGATAGCGACGAATGACAGTTTTGGAAACTAACTTCCCTATTTACGTACATAAAGGAGCATAAATGGACCTTAAACTTATGTCAGAACTCAAAGGTGAACTCTAACCTCTGCACTGGCCTCTGGTGGATGCATCGACTATGCCAATGTAAGGGATACATGGAAGTACAAGGGCAAAGATTATAACAGGGAGCATAAATGGGCCTTTAACCATTAGATTTGATAGAAAATGATAATTCTGTGTCTCTCTTTGACAGCTGAGTTCTTGTTTATTAATACAAAGACATGAGGGTTTGCTTTTCTTCTTGTAGTCTACTGAGGATATCGAAGCCAAGCTGAATTGGAAGCACAGCCACACAAATACCACTATATTACCAAGATGTAAAAATAACAGACTTACCTTACTGAGACTTTTAGAGGAAACATTACCATCCTTCTCCCTCGATGTAAAACTATGTTAAAATAAGAAAATATAGAGTGGTTGTGGAGCAGCCATACTCAGGACCTGAGCGTAAGAAATGGATGAGTGCCCTGCAGCCATAATTGGAGTGGTTTTGTTGACAGATGTGAACTGCAAGCTGTTCCCTGGCTGAGCTCCAGACAAACAAGCATTAGCAGACAACATGGTGTTGGATCAATTACAGTATGAAGAGCTCAGAATGATGTTAGACATCATACAGATTATTGATCTCTATAGATAGCTGGTTTATTTTGTCCCGTACATGCTTTTTCAAATCAGTTTCACCAATTACTCATACAGTACTGAGGTGGAGGGAGGAGAGAATTTATTGATCTGTGAAACATGTTGTGGTTATTAATTACTCAGTTTATATGTTTTGCTTTCAGCCTGAACTGGATATTAAGGTACAACAGGTTTTACCTGATAAGTAATAAATTAAGCTTTCAGCTTCAAATGAGGAATAAAAAAAGCAAAACAGAAAAAAATAAAACTAAATTAGGATTATTGATTGCTTCTGTTTGCTTGTGCCTACATTGTAAAAGTGTGACACCTTGTAGTGAAAACTTCTATCTTCTTTTTTTTCTTTTACATAGTTTAGCCAAATAATGTCTTCGATATTTCTAATTTAATAAAAACTCAAGTTTGCAACCAGTTCTTCAAAAGGGTCATCCACAAAGTTTCTAAAAATTTGTCTTTAATTCAGAAAGACCTAGGTGCTCCCTGTGATTGTCTGTTTTTTTTTTTTTTGTGAAGCAGCTGGTTTTTCCTGCTTTGTTTGTACAGCTGTAGTTGCTTCTTGTATCTGTTCCTCCTTTTTCTTCTTACACTCCCCCTTCCCAGAGCAAGGTAAGCTAACAGCTATGCAAACGGAGAACAGCCTGACCTTCTTCCCTGCAGGTGTAAACACACCGTCAGCACTGGGGCCTTCAGCACTTCCCCATCACAGCCCCTGAAATGACTGAAAAGTTTATGTTTACTGGTTCCTGCTATGGCGACGAGTACAAAGCATAACTGTCATGGCTGCTGCTCTGCTGGGCCTCCAGCTCCTTGATCAGGCTCATTTGCTTCACCTGGAGTTCTCTGATTGCTCCCTCTTCTCACCTGCGCCCCGTCCTACTTAAACCCTCTCCAGTCTCTGCTTCCATACCTGATGGTCAACTGCTCCTGCCTTGTTGCGATCCAGCCTTGCTTTATGCTTCAGATTTCCTGTCCCTGTTTTGTCCACGGATTATTCTTGCCTGACCCACGGCGGACTATCTTACCCTGAGTCTACCTGGATATCGAACCCTGCACAAAACGACCATGGATTTTTACCTGATGCGGATAAGTAGTCTTATTCTCTGCCTCTCTGTGATTGACCTCTGCCTGTCCTCATGACCACGTTGTTTGGATATTGGACTTATGCCATGATATTTGGAGTTCTTGCAGATTCTTGAGCGCCACAGTTTACCCAGATCCTCCCGCCACATTCCATCGGATTGTTCCTGTTTCCATTCACTACCACTCCTGTCCTATAAACCATATCTGTTAAGACTGTTTTACTTCTGTTAGCATGTAACATCTACCCAAACGGAAGATAATCAACACATAGGGAAAAAATAGATCAACTACATATCTTTTAAAAGAAATAAAATAATTTATAACAATGTCAGTTACATCTCGAGATATCTCTTATAATTTCTATATAAAAAACAACTGTCAATATTTTACCCTGGGTATCTTTATATATATATATATATATATATCTGACTGACTTCTTGTTTATGTCTGTACTAGAGGAAAAGCTTAGAGAAATGAGAATGATCCATCAGCCATAAATGTAAAAACCATTCAGAAAATGTGCACGACGTCTGCACACTAACAAACACTATATCAGGAATAAGTGGACAGATGCATCATACAGTGCAATCATAAAAAGCTGAATAACTATGAAAGAGTAGTAGAGTGTATACTCTGCTGATTCATATTATACAGTAAATCAGTGAAACTCTTCTACACAAGTAACCCAGAGAGTGTGCGTGTGAAAGTGTGCTTTTGTCTGTGTGCGTATGTGCACCACTGTGTTCTTGGCATGGCGTGTCCAGCATGATAAGCTCACATCCCAGAGCACAATTTTATATACAAAACGCCATCCAAACTCCTTCTGGAGCTCATCCAATGAAATGGTCCGGGAGCAGAGAAACCATCTCCCATTGGCTGGAAAGCTGGAAGAACTGGCTTAACGGGTGAGATTGACAGCTTTATTTTCCAGAGCATCCCAAGATGGCTGGATTATCACAGCCATATGAGGGAAGAAACAGACCAAATCAAACTGAGAAAACAGAAAAATAGAAGAGACTAACAGAGGGAATGAAAGCTGGAAGTAGCATCAGAAGATGCTCCACTGTGGTCATAAAGGGATGGACATGGTCAGCAACAATACTCAGGTAGGC
>JBAGKP010000008.1:32363894-32373950 GCA_037177255.1 Melanotaenia maccullochi | reverse complement strand
ATGCAACACACCTGACTCAAATCACTGGGTCATTAACAGGCTTGTGCAGAGGTGTGTTGTAGTAGGAAACATCTAAACCTGCAGGACAGTAGCTCACGAGGACCGGAGTTGGAGATCCCTGGTTTACAGTGTTATCTTACAATTACGTTATTATGTACTGTATATACTCCAGTATATAACATAGTACAGGAGCAGCCACTTCTTAGGGAGACATAAATCACTAAAATGGTACATAAGCGTTGCATCTACAGAAAACAGTTTAGCTAAGAACGATTTTAAATTGTATGTTTAGGTGCTTTGTTCTCAGCAGTTTCTCGTAAAAACAATACCAATTTCCAAAAAATCTACTAGTAAACAATATGACATATCTCAGTGTGGCCAAGTAGAGAACAGAAGCATAAGAGTTGGGCTCTGGGCTAAAAATATCCATAGAGTAGATGACGAGTATCTAAAAGTGATGCTGAGACCTGATACAGGACCTGAGAGATCCATCTACTGTTGGCTAAATCTTCATCAGAAATGGTCTCCAAGGAAAAATGGCTGCCAGTAAGCTGTTCTTTAGAAGAGGAAACAGGGAGGAAAAGGCTGATGGATGCCAAGGGTTCAGGCTGTGTTGAAGAATAAAGGCAGTCATACAAAATATCGGCTTTGCAGAACATTTGCTTGCTAGAACAGTACAAACACATTTTTCCTCAAAAACAATTTCCATTCATCTTTTGCTGTGTCAATAAACCGCTGCTCCTATTCCTGTTTTCCTGCCAGCACACACACAACGAAATAGAGGCTTGACTCCAGGCTTTTGCACAGTGTTGTATTATACAGCTGTAACTACAACTCAGCAAACTTAAGGGACTTGATGAGCATTTTGTGATACACCCACTGATTATTTCCCCTGGAGTCAGATTAAAAGATCAACATCTGATCCCTGTAGAACAACAGCAGTGATGTTGTTTAGCTTTCCAAAGACACTAGAGCCAGCTGCAAGTCATTAGCCTAGCAAGCTGTGTTTGTTGTGGCTTTGCATCACATTTTGACAAAATAATAGAAATGAAAAAAAAAATGTAAGGTGGGATAAACACATCAAATAATAAAAGTGAGATTATTCGCTATTTCATAAAAATATGAGATAACTTGAATATGATCGCAGCAACAACATGTAGCTGTGTTGCTTCTGTCTAAAATCAGCTTCTCTCGCTGAGATAATTCAGATTTTAAAATAACACTTGTAATAACTCCGTTTCTGTCTTTCAGTTTGGGTCTTAATCAACATTATTCAAAATTCATAGATGCCAATTTTGCAAATTGGGTAACCTCCACCGATCTTTACTTTGGGAAACTCTTCCTCTCTAAGGTGATCTTTTTAAACCCAGTAATCTACTAATCTGTTGCAAATAACCTTAATTAGTTGTATCATGTTCCTCCAGCTGTTTCTTTAGTACCTTATCTTTGCCTTTAATAGCCTTTTGTTGCCCAAATTTAAAGAGACGTGTCACAAAGAGCTTAACAACAACAAAAATATAATCAATAAAACTCAATAAAATATCTATATAGCCCAGTTTAAATAAATAGGGTTTTTAAGCTTAAATGTAATGGCAGAGAGTCTTGCTTAAGGGACAACCAGTGAGAAGATCTACGATCCCTGCTGTATGGTAAGGCTGCAGCAGAACTGTGACATAAACAGGGGATTGGCCATGCAAGGCTTGGTATGCAAGGATTAGATATATAAATTGAATTCTAGCTCTGATTGAGAGCCAATGTAAGGAATGCAGGACTGGAGTGATGTGAGCCCTTCTGTGTGTTGTGGTCAAAAGTCTGGCAGCTGCATTCTAAACCACTTGCAGGCGGTTCATGGATGAACTGCTCAGACCTGGAAAAAAAGAATTATAGTAATCTAGATGAGAGGAAATAGCAGTGGGCCCAGAACGGAGCCCTGAGGAACACCTGAAGATAACATTGACTGAAAAGCAAAAATAGAAAAAAGAAAAAAGAAAAGAAAAAAAATAGGTTGGGATCCACTGCTCTAGGACATCAATAAGCTCCTTAGCAACTACTTTTTGTAGGTTCTTTGCCATGAAAGGTAATTTGGAAATTGGCCTGTAATTTTGTGGCAGGGCAGGATCCAGATAGCTTTTTTTTTAAAGTGGCTGAACAGCAGCTTGCTTAAAACATGTGGGAACACACCCATACGGCAAAAAATAATTAATTACTGAGAGGACATAGGGCCGATACAATTAAAGGCTGTCTTAAAAAAGGGTGGGTATAATATCAAGGGGACTTGAAGATCTCAACCAGTCTATCAACCAGCTGAATAAGTACTTTCAAAGAATTGACAGAAAAGCCCCTAAAGGTAGCGGGCTGATAAGAACAGACCAAGAAGGCAGAAGAGGGTGGAATAAGGTTGGCTCTAATGTCCTTTATCTTGTTCACATAGGAAGAAAATGATTGCATTCATCAACAGAGGAAAGTGAGACAGGCAGTGATCTAGGAGAAATTATATTGTTGATGGTGTTAAATACAATTTTAGGGTTTAGTCGACAAGTTGAAATAATATCAGAAAAATACTTGGCTTTGGCATCATTAACCATGGTTTTAAATGTATTTAAAAGTTCTTTTAAATGGTCATAATAGACTTGTAAACCTGTTGATTTCCATAAGCGTTCAGTTTTACAACACGTATGTTTTAAAGCACAAATATTATCATTAATCCAGGGAGTGGCATTTCCTGTGGAGTGGTAACCCCCGGCAGTAAAATGTGAAGCCTAAGCGGAAGTGCAAAAAACTGCAGTTCCCCCCTCATCCACTAGGGGCTCCAAAACAGAGCAAATCCCCATAGACTCCCATGTTAAAAAGACCGACTTCACAGCAGAAATAAACATGTTTAAAGCCTGGTACAAAAATCCATTTTAGGTTTAATAGGTCAAGTTTACCTTCATGACAACTGTGAGGTGGAGGAATTTCTTTATAACTCATCCGTTTAGATGTTATTTAATTTTTAAATTCTGCATAGTTAGGGGCGTGTCCTTTTGATTGACAGGTATCCAATATCCACGGCAAGAAGGGAGAGTGCAGCACAACCGCGGTTTTTAGCAGGCTAACTGTGTGCCTTAGCTTTAGTCCGCCTGCCTTCAGTTAGCTCTTAGCTACAGGCAGCTCTGAGTTTGATAGACATCAATCATCCACCCCCACGCTCCGAGCCGCCCTCTCAGCTCTGCCACTTTGCCCATTTTTGTATTTCTAGGAGCGACGGCAGGTGTGACGCTGCCAAGATGGCGATAGTAGGAACCGCGCAACAAATTTTACTTTTGCTTTTCAGAAACCTACAAGTGACGTCACGGAGGCTCCGTCCATCTTTTATATACAGTCTATGGTGGAGACCAATCTAATCTTTTTTGGAGCAACACAATCTAGTAAGGAGAAGCAATGATCATTGTAAGACGGGACTTGCTTATACATGTCAGTGTCTGAAGGTGAAACTCTGATAGAACTCTTATAAAAGGCAGCTGAGAACTTTCCTGCTGATAAAAGATCCGAGGATGGACAACATGGCGAAAAGGTCAAATCTTCAGTGGTGATGATAATGGAAATAAAACACAACAGTGGTCAGAAATAAAAAAATATTCTCAGAGTCAACATTCAAGCCAATAGTAAAAACAAGATCTAAAGCTCTTTGTAATCTAAAACACCACAAACACATCTACTAAAATCTTTATAAATGATTTGACTAGCAGCCAGAGATCCATTCAAATTGGTACGATATTACAACTTTAACACTTGATTTTTGGCAAAGGCAAATACATGTATATACACATTCTCTACAGGGGGAGGCAGTTTTAAGGGGAAAGCTTGCAACACAAACAAGAGATGGAAGCTTTCTGTGACTAGGACATCGTCCAAGCTGATCCTCAGTGAAGAGGTGGAAGATAGCTGGGACACATTCCCAGTAATGACACCACGTGCTGCTATTCTACGATGCCCTGTTTTCTATGATTCCTGAAGTAATCTTAGACTTTATGCATAATAAAATGCAAACAATAAACATGATGTTGTAAGGAGACCTATTTATGTCTGTATGTACAGGACACTGGGATGCTGCCTGCAGTTAGATGCATTTTGTGACGGAAAGCTTACAACAAAGTGATTTCCTTTTAGGCCAAACAAAGGAGATGCAGAGTGTGTAGGTAGGTATAGTGATGGCTACACGCCAGTGCTTTTTTAACAGAGATAGAGAAACTCTTCCAGTGTTGGTCTTAAATGACTGAAAATGCTCTGTCAGCTGTTGATTACAGAAGGGAACACACACAGATGGACGTTCACGCACCTTCCTACGCATGCACACGTGCAGATACACACAACTCTTACACAAAGAAAAACACACCATGTTCAGGGTGGAGCTAATCATCTGTTTAATCATCTGTCAGTTCTCATATTCATCATCAGACTTTGGGCATATGGCTCTTCTCTGATGGGGAGACTGGGTGTACTTTCTAGATATTTGGGTAAATTCAGGCTCCAGAACTCAGTGCTGGAAATCACATGGATGTTGGAGACAATTTAGGAGGTTTCATATAAAAAACAACAGCAGAGAACAGACATGTTTAAAAAGATAGCACACTTGAAGCTGTTATATGAATGTCTGCACAATAATGGTCCTGATAAGTTTTACTGTCTGATAGTAACATCTATTTTCATGATACTACAGAGGCATCTTGATATGATTTAAACTCAGTTAATCCTTTAAGACTGAAAGCTGTCACTGGCAACAGAAAAGTTTACGACCTTTTACGCAATCAATGTTATTCCAATGGATTCTGAAAGCTGGGAAGAACAACTTTGTGCTGATAAACGGAACATAATGCTGTGATATGTGATTTTCTGTCGCTGTCGACAGCACCTGCTTTAAAGAGCTGAGATCAGCTTTATTTGTACCAATTCATAACAAAGTCTTTTCAATACACTCAACAATCCAGTAAAAACAAATCTGTTGCACTGAACTTGATTCAGTCCTGAGCATTGTCAGCATGGGTGACAGTGGAAAGGAAAAACCTCCAGCAGAACCAAGACCAAGGAGGACAGCCATCTGCCGTGATAGACGAAAACATTTAAAGTGGAGTGAGCATGATCATTTTCACTCAGTTTAATTCTTAATCTTGGGTACCTTTTTTATGTAGTGGTCATTTCAGTGGACCCCTCTTTAAAAGCAGTTTTCTCGTATATGCCTGGGTGAGGATGGTATATATGCAAATTAGCCACTTTACTGTATATTAGTGAGTCATCTAGTTCACTTTTATTTGATCCACTCAATGAAAAGTAAATAAAAAAATATGCATTATATAATTTAATACAGTGATTCTTAACCCTAGAGCAGCAGCCATTGCTTGGGCCTCTAACGCCACCTAGAGGACCAAAAAAAACACCAGGTTTCCACCTGTGGGCTGGGAGGGCAGCAGAAGTCAACAGTTGAAGACACAAGAGATCTTTCCGTTATCCACGAGAAGCTCGGTTGCAATACATCTTCCCACCACTTGGTGGCAATAATGTGTCAGTCAGTTGTTTAACAAACTCCTAAAGGCAGAAAGACGTTCATCTTGGCTTCTATAAAATAAATAAAATGAAATGCCAGTGACACTGAGCAGACAGGGAGAACAATCACATGTATCTTTAACTTTTTAATGAACTTGTCTGTGAGCCAGCCCAGGATGTTAATATAAATCCCAGATGGGTGTCTCTCCCTGGAAGCCCTCCTGAGATATCCAAATAGCATGAGATCAAATGATAGAAGCAAGAGCAAACTGAAGCAATGGTATCCAGGACGTCCTGGACGTGAACACCTTAAAATACTGCGAAGTAGCATCAGGACCACATAAGATGCATTTGTTTCACAGGCTTGAGAAAAAAAAAAAACTTTACGAGAAAAAGTTGTAACATTATGAGGAAAAAGTTTGAATATTACAGGAAAAAAGTAATAATTTTACAAGAATAAAGCTGTAATATGATGGAAAAAATGTAGTAATTTTAGGAAAATAAAATAGTAATTTTACAGGAAAAAAAGTCATAATATTATGAGAAAAAAGTAATATTACGTCATAATTTTACGAGATTAAATGTACCACTTTCACCCATTTGGCTCTCCACAAAAGAAGTGATTTCCTCCAAGTCCACCTGCTTCTTTGTACAGATTAGAATAATTTTGTAGAAGATTCTTCTCAACATTCGGATACAAACTATAATGTGGTGCTAATTTGCCTAAAGATTAAGTATCTCCTGGCTTTTAAAACCTGAAACAAACTTTAACAACGTTCCTCTTTCAAACAACTGGTTAAATATTACGACCTTTTCTCAAAATAATTACAAAAAAGTCTTTTCTTAATGTGGTCCTAATACTCCGGCGTAGAATACCCCTGGAGGAGATGGAAATGTTACTGGGGAGAGGGGCATCTGGACCCCCCCTTAACCTGCTGCCCCAGAAAGTGAATGAACAGATGGATGGATGGTAATCTGCTTTACCAACCAGATCTGGGTTTTACAGACATGGACTCTTTTTGCTCCACTAGCAGATTATCAATTATATATATTTTTATTTATAATATAAAATCTAATACAAATATCTATATTTGTATTAATTTTAGATGAAGAAACACTACTCTCTCGCTCGTTCACTCTGTCAGTCATACATGTGCACACGCACACACAATCATTAACAATATAATGAAAACATGTAAATTTATAAAGTAATATAAAAATCTACGTACACATGCATTGACACTTAAAACTGGCTTCACAGTCCTGTTATTGTCTTTACAACAACCAGCGCACACACTGTGCACTTCCACTGTGCACTGTCTGCACACGGCATGCTTTGCACATGTTTTGGTTTCTTTGTTGCATGCACTTCCGTTTCACTGCTTAACTGCACAAAATCGTCTCTTCGGTGTCTGCTGGACCTGGAATGTGCTCATTGCGCAGCCGCTTGCAGAGCTCCAGGATGAAGTCCCATAAGGAATGTTTGCGCCCGTGCAGTTCTGGTACAGGACCTACGCATTCAGGGCGGCCATGTCAAGTATACAGTATTTCAAAACACTACAGCTGGCCATCTCCTGGTTGCAGCTTGGGTGAAGTGCTGCCTCAGCATCTGGTCCAGCCTGTCGACTTCTACCTTTGCTTTAATAGTGGACCTTGTCCGGCGTCCTCTTGGAATTGTACTGGAGGATGGTTGGTGCTGAGGATGCACACATTCTTCCTCTTCTTTCCCTGGTAGATTGTTAGCATTGTGCTGTCGCTCTGCATCAACTTGGTGCCATGCAGTCCAGCTTTCAGGTGCACAGACGGAGGCAGGGAGCACTATGCTCTTACCTGGACTCCGTGTTGCTGAGCAATGCAGATCCTCCTCCAGATCAGGAATTTCATTCAGCAGGTATTTGGTCTCCACATCAGCTGTAAGCCAGAATTTTATGACAAATTTGTCTGGCTTGTTAAGCATATTTTGGGTAAAGGAGCATCACAACTTTGTTGGGAACTCCTGTTCATTCACTGTTATTTCCGCCTCTGGTTTATAAAAATAAAATTTCCCTGAGGACTCTCCAAAGGGATTAATAAAGTATTTCTATTCTAGACCTCTTGGCTGTTTTGGACCAGCCGGTCCCACAGCTCACTCACCACGGCAAATCTGGCTTGCAGCAGTCGGATGCGCTTGGTATCTTTTTGCATATTATTTCCCTGAACCTGTTCTGTGACATGGTGGTGATGAAGAAAGAGAGACCCCATTTATTTGACCAGAAATACTTCACATCCACATGGATTCCACAATGTACTCCCCTGGCTAAGAGGAGCGCAGTGAATGCCAGGTTCGGTTTCCACGTCGCCTCTGCGGCGCACATACGAAGTTGGGCCACTACTTTCTGTCAGGGCATTTTGGGACTGGACTCTCCTGGTTTGAAGTCTTGACTGAATGGTTCTCAAAACAGTTCCAACAGGCTGAGGTGGCTCTAAACCAGTGTTTCTTCTAAGGACTCACTGCCCGCATGTTTTAGACACGTTCCTACTCAGATTCGGATTCAGATTAATGAACTTCCTCATCTAATCTTTTGCAAGCCTGATAACGAGCCATTTCATTCAGGTGTGTTAAAGTAGGGTTGTCTTAAAACATGCAGGGGTCCTGAGGACCAGGATTGAGAAACAATGTTCTTAACTAGTGGTTCCCAACCTATTTTCTTTGAGGACCCTCTTCATGCAAATACTGAAAAGCCATGAAGTTGTGGACATTAATCACAATGGCTCTGAATGTTCGAAGCCCCGGGGAACCCCTGTGCTCTTTGGGGGACCCCTGGTTGGGAGCCACTGCTCTAAAGAATACAGTTATGTAGAGTTAGTTTAGCTAAAGCATGCTACAGGACGTTATAACCCATGTCTTCACATGTCAATGTAAGCCTGTGTTTATGTTGCTAACTGTCCAGAAGAAGAAGAGCTAGTTCTGAGTCAATCTGTAGCCCCTTTAGCTTCCGCAATGCTTTGGAAATACAAGGCTGATGTTAATTCGGTTTTGTCCCTCTCTTTATCCAACAGCTTCTTTGCCTATGATCGTCGTTTTTTTCGAGGTTATGTCGGATCCCGATTATCTCCTGATGAACATTTTGTTCTCCCCGATTTCGCTTCAAAAATAGAGCTGCCATTGCTCACTGGCTGAAGCCTTTTATAGGGAAATAACACATCTGGTTCTTCACACAGACACTGTTTTTTAAAAAAAAACATTTACAAGCTAGTCCACTGTTACTATCCGCACTCACTGGCCACTTTATTAGGTACACTTTTATTTAGATAGCTCAGTTGGCAGGGCATCCATCTCCCACGTGGTAGACCTGAGGCTGAATCAGGGGACAACTTTTAACACCTTCCAGTTACGTCCCTCAACGCTTCTGCCTAACCACCTTCAGATGTAGGTCACATTGGAGAAAAGCATCTGCTAAATGACTGTAGATTTATTTTTCATTAGGCACACTTGATCAGTAGCAGCTACTCCAACCTGCTTCTAGTAAGGTGATCTAATAAAGTGGTCGCTGAGTGTACTCGGCCTTTCATTGCCAACAATCATTAAAAGACATTAAACTTTTACTTTTTCAAAAAAGCAGTAATGTAGAAACTACTGTCTACATTATTTATTCATTCTTTACCCGAATGACAAGCAAGTTTGTCCTGAGCAGGCCACCGTATTTCTACTTGTGCTGAATAATTGTGCAGCTGAGCTGCAGGCGACCGGAGGAGGCCTTCGATCTGAGTTTCAGGCTGAAACCTCAGAATTCTACCATTGTATTCCGTGATTAGCCATGTTCTACATCATTCTGTCCAGCTGGATGCTTTAAAAATTCAGCTGGAGGCAGTTTTCCTGCCACTCATTGACTAGGCATTAATCAGCTCCCGGGCAACGGTTTGATGAGCTCAGGTGACGGCTCACTTTTCAGCTGACAGAACGGAGCCTTGCCAGTTAGAAATGAGAAGCTGTGTTTGTTTATTTCTTTATAAAAAGGAACCAAATGGTTAATTTGCTTCTTTTTATTAATATGTATTCAGATGTAATCTGATATGAACCCACAGATTTTATTGGTTTTCTCCATCTTTTAAAAATCTCAACTGGGGTTCTACTTAAACCCTGATAATGAAATTGGAAAATGTCTTTAATCAACCTCAAAGACTATGACTTGCACACATCAAGGGAAGGGGAAGTGTGTGGTGGTGAAGGAGTGAAGAAGGAAGCAGAAAGAAGAAGAAAGATACAGGGCAAAAGCAGAAAAGATGGAATGGGGTTAAAAGGTGCACAGGTATTGTATAAATGCTCTCTCCTAATGGGATTCGCTCTTTCCAGCATTCACAGAATAACACAACTAAGTTATGATAAACATTAGTTATTCTTTCATGCAGGTCCACCGTCTAGTACCAGGATGGACTTCTTTTTCCTCTAGAACTGCCTTAATTCTTGGTGTGACTGAACCAGGTGGAGGAAACCTTCCTCAGAGGTTTTCTCCATGTTAACATGACAGCATCACACAGTTGCTGCAGGTTTGTCGG
>JBAGKP010000008.1:32324417-32340322 GCA_037177255.1 Melanotaenia maccullochi | reverse complement strand
CCAAGATGGCCGCCGCGATGCGCATGCGCAGTCGACAAAAATACGAATCTGGCAGAAATACAGATCTGGTAGCCACATGGCGTGTTAGAGTGGAACACATTAAGTCATCCATCACAGAAGAAGAAATAAACAAAGACCAGCTTGTAAAGCATGACTTAAAAAAAGCTGCAGAGAAAGGAGGAAATACATGGAAAATGTTTCACTGCCTGCAGGATAAACAACTTTTTATGCTACATCTAAATGTTCAGTAGTTTGGTTAAATAATGCTAAAAATAAATAAGCAAAAAAAGTTAGCATACATTACTGTGTTATTTTGTCAGGTGGCTGAATCAAAGCTGGTAGAGAGGAGGGGAAGCTGAGCTTTAGGACTCAGAGTTGTGATTTAGTCTGTATAATAAATAAAAATTCAACCAAAATCAGAATATGTCACAATATGTGTTCACCTGACCTTCATATAATATTGTACAGACTTAAAAAGACGTTTTTATTTGTTACCAACCCCTTAGAAATGGACCATAATAATTTTAACATGTTTTTAGATTAAAATTAGAATAATAATGATAAAAATGAGCGTTCCCTCTAATGTCGAGTCAAAATGATCACATATCTTTAATTACAGTCATGATGACATACTGTGTAACAGTAGTTCATCACTGCAATCAAATCTTTATTGGGCAAATTTCCTTCAAGGTTTCATTCAGGTGATAAATTTAAGTTGTGGATTTTCTTGTACTGTATAATGAAAGCAGACTTCTGTGACATTAGTAATTGCACTGTAGTAATTATATTACTAAATCAAACTGCCTTCTTGTCTAGTGCAATCCTAGGTGCAATTATATTTCAGGGCCCCTGTGGGCCACTTGTATTCCTACCAATGTCAAAATCAAACCTACGCCCTTGTTCCCTGGTTTCGATTTCCAGCTAAATAAAGATTAAACATCATAAATAATGAGTTTAGAAGAAATAGTAGAATTATCCTGCAGCTAGTGCAGGAAGGAGCTTCAGATCTCCATCCAGTAACAGCTCCTCACCTATTAGCTGAAAAATGAAAAAAAAGAAGAAAAACAAAAACACCTCACAAAGGAGAATTTATTTTAAGATGGATCCAGTTTTTTCCACAGGCACCATTAAACTGCAGAATGGGGTCCTAGCAGCATAACGACCTGACTTCCTCTCTGCTTCGGCTGCTTATAAAGCACATTGTTATGGAACTGTTACGCTGCCTTTGGGTCAGTTCTTATCTGCAGATGTTGGTCACTGCTCAGACTGGAGCCCTGCAGCTCATAAGGATTCAGTGATTCAGTGTCCTGCTCAGTCAGCGTGGTGGAGGCCTGCTGACATGGAGACTTGAATTAAGATTATTACAGTGAATGATGTTGTAATCCATGATGACCTTAGCGGGCTGTGTGTGTCTAAGCTCTGACATTGTGTTGAGGTTGAATTCAGCAAGTATAACAAGTTTTTATGGATCAACTTCATTTGGGTTGTAATCAATTTATCTTCAGAAATAAATCCCAAAGAGGGGACGTTTTAACAAATGGTCCATTGTTTTATTTGTATGTATGTACAGTCGCTTCCCACAGCATCCCTGAACAGCAGTGTTCCCTGCAGCATGAGTCATCTCAGTGGTGGCAGAGTTCGAATTACAGCTATTAACTGTCATTGTGGTAGATGTTTTGGTCACTCTGCAGTCACAGCTTGACAAAAGAGACAATATGCTTTAATGAGACTGAATCCCAGAGTGAGACTACGTTTGTCTTCTGTGTCCTGGGTAGGAAAAGTTAAAGAAGTCTGTGTTCAGTTTTTAAAGATCCCGCTTCACAACCTGCAGGACCTGAAGGATCTGTGGCTAACATCTTGAAACCAGAAACTCCTCAGCTTTCTTTTTCCAGAGCTTTTTGACAGCATGAGGAAAACATACTCATATATTTTGATGTTATAGCAGATCCATGTAAAACGTCTTATTTTATATTCCTTTTGACAAAATATCCATATTAAATAAAGACAATATATCAACCCTCTTTGCCTTAAACATTCCCAACCTCTTGTTCATAAGGCCTGTTGTTTCTGTTTTCTGTCTGAAATGACATACCCAAAATAAATGAAGCATATCTTCACAACTATAAGGGCTCTATGTATAATCTTGGTCTGACACGACAGCTGAGACGTGCGATTATAACGAAAGTATCAGAATCAAGACGTGTTACTGTGTTGGAGTAAATTCACCTGGGACACAGTAGAAAATGTAAATATTATCTCCTCCTAAAATAAAACCTCATTACTTTAACTCAGAGATCCCCAACTCTGGTCCTCAAGGCCCACTATCCTGAAGGTCTTAGATGTCTCCCTGCTGCAACACACCTGATTTAAATGAAATGGTTCTGTGACAAGCTCTGCACAAGTCTGCTAATGAGCCATTCATTTGAATCAGGTGTGTTGCAACAGGAAGACATAGAAGACCTGCAGGATAGTGGGCCTTGAGGACCAGGGTTGGGGACCACTGCTTTAAGTGAAAACCAGAGAATAGCAGCAAAGTTCACCTGGAAATGAGGAAAGTAAATGCCTGAGGAACTGAAGGTAAACAAATGAACCTGAGCAGGTTTCCAGGTGTTTAAAAGAGGTGTTATGCAGGTAAATATCTTAGGAAGCCATCGTCGATGATGATGATGATGGTGATGAGGATGGACACATCTATCGATGGTCAGAGTCAGGAGGATCCAGGGATAGCCCCACATTCACCTTAGAACCACCATGAGGATCCAGAAAGAAGTGAAGCCCAAGATAGTCTCTGATAGGAAGAGTGAATCCTTCACTATAAAACCTCCTTTGTCTCCATGGAAACCAGCATAGTTCATTTTAAACAAAGACAGAGTCATAGGAGACACATAACCAGAGTTTTTAGAGCTGGAATCAAAATTTTCACCACAAAACAGCAAAAGTAAGACCTGGTTTCTGATCCTGGCTGCTAGCTCCTGAGTTTTTTTTTCTTTTTTTTGGAAATGAACAGAAGCTCTAAAGTGGACAGAGTTGTTCTTGTGGTTTTCTTAAATTCACAAAGAACTGCTGGGGTTTGAACTGTGTTTGGTTTGGATGCCGATGCTTGGTGGAGTCTTTTAGCTGAGTTTCTCTCCGTCATGTTGCTATGCTACATGTTAGCATTGCTGCTTCCTGGTGTCTACAAACATCTTCTTCACTGCATGGATCTCATGCTCTACTCCAGAACGGTCTACTTAAATACTGTATGCTCCTTTTGTCATCGCAGAAATTATTTTTTTCAAGTTAAGTATGTAATGGCTGTTACATACGACTCCGTTGTAGGCGCTATCACATGAATCTGTGATGAGAGACAGCTTTTCAACTGGGGCTGCAACAACAAATTCAGCCGTCGACTATTGTCGGCAAAAAAAAACCCCAAAAACAAAACAAAACAAAAAAACAAAACTACAGAGTGAGACATCGTCTTTTTTTTTTTTTTTAATCTCTGCTGAGAGTTGCACAATGCAGTCCTCCAGGGAAAAAATATGGCGGTGGACTAGGGAGCAAAACGGCGGCAAAGCACATCAAAAGTCTGGGATAACTTCATGTTAAACTTAAATAAATTAAATACATGTGAGATTTGTAAAGCGGACCTTGTGTACTACGGAAGTACGTCTGCAATGCTCGAATATTTAAAGAGGAGGAACGTCAGACTTCCTTAACCTCATGTAAGATTTCAAAGCTGAAAGTGAAATAAGAGCCATTTATAATAATCATGAGATACATAATCCGATTGGTCGACTAGTCGTTTTAATAGTTGGTGACTAATCGACCATCAGAATAGTCATTAGTTGCAGCCCTATTGTCAACATAACTCACCTACAGCATCATCGTTCAGTTTCTACTGGTTTCTGTTGGTGTCCATTGATTGCAACAATGGAAGCAAGTCTTTAGCTATCATCTTTGACACAAGGCTCTTTGCTCTGCATGTCTTATAATAAACGTCTGAAGAAGTGATGCTGATATGTGGATGAACCTTCTGTTGGATGCTTCGCTCTGACTCAAATGACTCCACAGTCGTAGGTAGACTGAGGATATGCTAGCTTTAGCTGGCAGAGCCTAGCAGGAATGAAGAGTTCTTCTCATGTCTTTTTGTGGCGTTTGGCAAACAGCTCGGTAAACTGACTTCAACTTTCAGTTGGAGTAATACGTTACTACTAGGTGCTGGTTAAAACAAGACCGTTCCATATCAAGACATTAGTCCCAAACACTACTCAGTTTATCTCTAAGGACTATTGTTCTGCACATGGTTATATACATCTATTATAAAGTTTGATATCAGTTTAATATGAATTTTGTATTCTGCATGTGTACGTGGAATAACTAAAAATATCCTGCAGAAGAACAGTTTTGTACTCCTTTTATCCCGTCATGCCTCAATTTGTTTTCCCTTATCTTATCCTCTTGCTCCTCACCCCTCCTCCGCTTCCTCCTCTTCCTCACTGTGACTCTTCAGTTCCCCCTCAGCACATATACCAGTGTGCGTAGCCTATCCTTAGTTGACTTAACATGGTCTGACAGGCCAATCCCTATGGATTCTGATCAAATAGAGCAATAGTGTACACAGCAGCAACAGTGGAGACCCAGCCTGCTAAAACAGCAGCCATAATATGGCAAAGATCAGCGCCCTGCAGAACTGATTCGACACGTTTATATGCTGATTCTACTGTGTTACACACAATTTTAAAGTAGCAAGGCTTGTATTAAGCTTATGGCATCTGTGTTTGAGCAAACTACAGGGCTCTCTTTTGAATCCATTAAATCACCTGAGGCAGATAATGTATTGTTATGTGTGACTCATGTTGCATAGATTCAGAATTTTAGATGTAGGGGATCCCCATGCATTCAAGGAGAAATGGGGGTACACACTCCATGTGGGGCACTTGGAGACGTGCCAGGGGATACTTGAGAAAAATAACAAAAATAGTGTCCATGTAAACGTTTATAGACTAACATGTATTTGCATTCTTAGGTTTAATTTTGCATTTACATGAAGCATTTTTAATCTGATCAGGCTTTTAATCTGAATATATAATACGAACACATCCCTATTCTGCAGCCGTCTGGAGGGAAAAACAACAGAGGACACCATCAATGTTATTATCACATTTTTCCATGAAAAGGGTCGAAGCTTTTAGTGATCAGAAAAGGTTTGATTTTATTTTAGTTGAGGATAATTAGCGTTCAGTATGTGTGAAAATGTTCTTTAAAAATGTTTGAAATTTAATTGCTTTTTATGTTACAAATCTTAATAAATCAGGTCCTGGTGGCACAGTGTTGTATTTACGTCTGTTTCCAACCAAAAAGATCTTCATTGGATTCAGCTTGTGTTTGCATATTCAACCACATGCGTTTAAGCATCATCATGTACTTGCTTGTTTGTGTACTATGCTTCTTACCTGAGGAAATCACTCGGGGGTGCATTAGAGAAACCAGACTGGCTAGAGATGTCAGATTTGTTCAGTATAAACAAAACAAGAAACAATGTATATATATTAGCTAGTTTTTGCTGTATTTTGTAGAACCGTTATGAGAAACAGCTGCAAAAAAAGTAGTTATATGTCAAATATTTACAGTACTATTTTGTGGGAAATTAGTCTCATTAGATCAGTAAATGGCAGAATAGCTGAGCCAACTCAGATGTCTGATAACCGGTAGACAAAACACTACTGAAGCACTGTCCCCACTCATCATCTTCCTCCTTGCACAGACACGATGGTCTCGAACTTGTTTCCACTCCCTTTTACACATCTCCACGTGGACTTCTAAACTAGTTCTGATCTCTCTCCAGCTGTTGTGACTAACATATTTGTCGTTGTTCAGCAACAATAAATCATGAAGATGTGGGTAATTTCATACTTGGTTAGCGAGCTTGTTTTCAATACTTTATGTCATCTTTATGTCGACCCTCTGAGCTTATGTCTGGTAAACCCGGTCTCTTCCTCTACGCTTAGCAGTTATTTGTATCTGCAGCTCGCAAACGTGTAACGTTAATTTCTGAGGATGCGCAGAAAAAGCGCTTTGAACAGATGCAAAACACACAAGGCAGCCATATGACAAGCATGTGTAAATAACAGCAAATATTTAGGTCTGCAGCAGTCACACAGGTTCAGACCAAAACAAGAACCTGTCTTTGTGGGGTTTGTACGTTGCTTGTACCTTGGTTTTCTTCAAGTTTTGGACTTTTTAAAAATGGTCCAACCAGAAGAAGGAGAAAATTTCACAACCAGATGTATGTGTGGGCGTCTCTGTGTCACAGGGGTGTGATACTTTGCCCTTCTAGGGGAGAATAAGGCCTATGGTGTGTTTGACATAGATGTCTTCATCAGAGGGTGGGTCGGGGCTTTCTGTGCAGGTCATGTGCCTTTTTGAGGCTGCTTGGAATTGTCGGCTGACTTGATTTAAAGTGCATGTGTGGCATTGGTTTTTTTCTTGTTGATGTACTGCAGGGCGGCAGCACTTCATGTGGACCCCACAGAGCATGCAGGGACAAAGTTGTCTTCATGTGCATCTGCAAAGAGGTATAATCAGCCCTTTAGCTCACTGGTGAACTGGTAAACTGGCAGCTGTGCCAGTTGGGATGGGCACCAGCTCCATGTGACTCTATGAATCTTTACAGGATGAAATGGTAAAAAAAAAAAAAAACTGAATAAATTAAAATGTGTGTGTGTAGCATCTTGGAGGATCTATCTTTCTTTTTATTTGGGGTGGATAGTCAGTGGCCTACCTGCATTTATTGATCAGAGCACTGCAAGTTCGTAGAGGAAGCCAAGCTAACTTCTGGTAGCACCGGTTCCTGTAACAGCAAACGCTGACCATTGGCTGCACACTTCATTCCCAACACTCATATGTTATGTTGAGAAACATTTCCGTTAAAGAGAAAATCTTCATCCCAGAAGACGTTTTCCAAAACATTTGCTTTCAGAGCCGTTTGCATAAGAATGATGAGCACGCAGACAAATCTGTGGTTTTTAAAATTCACGTGTCCAAGCAAGCAGATTTGTTGCTGTCAAGTAACGTTGACAGTAAACTTCTTGTCATATGTTTACACGTTTCTAGTGGCTGCCTCATGCGTTCTGCATTTCTGTGTTTTGTATTCTGTGCTAAGCAGGACGTTTCTTCGACATCCTCTGCTCAGATTAAAACCTAAACCAGCTGTACTCTCTCACTTTCCCTTTCCCTCTATAACTCGACCTTAAAGGGGCCACGCTTTAAACACAGCTGTAAACCAAATCTCTGCATATTGAGACATAACTCCTCCAAACAAAAAGTTGACTTTAAAAAAAAAAAAGCTGTCGACTGTGTGTACCGTTTCAACTATTCAATGAGTTAATGTGTCGTACAACTCCCTAGTAGAGAGTGAGAGGCCACACAATGAATTCAGTACGTCGACACCAGGTGAAATTCCTCAATTTTCACGCTGCAGCGACACGAGCAGCGTGAACCAGTTGGAGCAGTGGTTACATGTTTCGATAGTTTCTTGTAATGTCAGGAAGTGTCTCGGTATTAAAAGTAGCTCCAATTACTTAAATGATTCAGCATAAACTCATGATCAAATCATCAGGACTTAAAATATCCCACAGCCATTGAACTGACACAACACCTGCTACATTTTCTGCAAACAAGATGACAAGTTGAAAATATTTCTTTCTTTTCCTCTCTTCTTCCAGTAATTTGGTCTTGCATTTCTTTGCTGAATCAGCGACAGTGTGCGACCAGTGTGTTTATATGTTCTTGCTAGCTTGTCACGCTAAAGCAAACAAAACTTGGCTTCAGTTTCTCAGCCTTGGGATGCTGCTGGGCAGAAATGCACTAGATGTCACTGTGCCTTCAAATGAGTCCGGAGTGCAGGGTTTTAAGGTCAGAAAGTTATGTAGTGTGTCTTTAAAGGGGAGAAGAAATAATTTTACTGCTAACAAAGTGATGCATCTGTGAATACAGCTGATGGTCTTCAAAAAAAGAAAAAAAAAAGAATGATGGGTTTGTGTTGTTCAGAGTTTCATGTGGACAGATGCTCCAGCGTAACATTTCAGTACATAAAGTGACGGCCTGTTGGTGATACAACTAATTACAGAGCTGAACTGGGCTCAGTTTGCATGCGGAGCTAAGTTGTCTCAACAAGAGGAGTTAAGACATGCCTTGGATCAAAGACATCTCCAGCTGTATACTAATCAGCAGGGATTTTACATGTCACGGCCGGTTTAGAAAGCTTCAAATCAATATAGGAGCAATTAAAGCCAACAGGCAGGACAGAGGCGCAGCCTGCTAAGTGCCAGCGTTGGTGCATTCACTTATTCAGGAATCAAGCTGATTTGACAGCGCGTGTCATGACACAAACGGAACATATTTATATTTACTTTGAGCATGTTTGTACTTTTGATGATAAAATATTAAAAAATTTAACCAATAACATGTCAAGACTTTCCATTTTTGTAAACACTATTATTTTATCATGGTTAGTTTATTGGGAGGTGAGTTTAAAAGAAGAAGACATTCAGTTAGATTTCCTGCTGACTGTAATACTGAGTGCAGACATTGAGGTGGACTGACCCTCTGTGTGTACACGTGTGCGTGCACAGAGCCTTTAAAACGACAGGTTAACCTTTCTGTCCTCTGGGATTCTTCTTTTTTTCAATCCCCTCAGGCCAAAGGAAATAGGAACTGTGTGTGTGAACATAAGAAACAATAGCAACTTCTTCTATCCCAGAGTGCCCTGCTCTCCAGCTCTCCTTTCTCTCCCTCTGCCCGCTCTCCATTTATCTCCATCGACCTCTCTAATGGAAAAAAAAGAGACAACACATTTCTAGTTTTTCTTGGTTGATTACAAGCTATCACTATTACTATGTGGTTAACACAATGTGAAAATTATCATTATTTTTTGATGATGGGTAAGAAAAAAATCACTTTTAACACTGAAGTCAAACTCCGGTCCTGGAGGGTTTTGTTGTTTCTCCAAACCACCCGACTGAAATGAATTGCATCCATTTGATTTGAAACGAGTGTGTTGGAGCAGGGAAACAACAAAAACCTGTGGGATAGTTTGAGTTTGACACCTTGAAATGAGACAGAAATTGTGCGTCGCCATGCTGTGTTGACTGCAGCTGGAACATTATGATGCTGAGCTGCACCTCCTCCTTGGCCAGCGAGTCCATGCTGGCGAGGGCTCCGGGGACTCGGACAGTGCTACAGTCAGAATGAAGTAATGAGACTTCTGGACGTCTGGTTCCTCCCTTTGTTCTGCATTTTTTAGGTTAATATGGTACATTTAAAATCAGACCATAAGATCAATGTGTGTTCTTGGCTGAAAATATAATTATCTAGTTCATTGTACAATAAACAAGAGATCAACACATGATTAAGGTATGTAAGTTGAGTGTGTTTGGTCACTTTAAACATTGAAACATGAGGCTACTGCTGTACATCTATTTGTGCATTTAATTCTAGCACATTCACCTGGTTAGCACTGTTGTCACACATTACATGGCTTTTTAGTTTAAATCTGTGCAGCACCCCATTCTGGGCCTCTCCAGGTGCTTTCAACTTCCTCCCACAATGAAGAAAGACCAGCATGTAAGGTAAAGGACAGATTTTTAGTCCAAACAGTTTTAGGGCTCATGCTATATTATTAAGAAATGGTTTGGTTTCTCACAAAAGAACCAGGTCATTATTTCATTTTAAACATCTCTTCATCAAATGTTTGACCCTTCTTCTAAAGAAAGCTTGATTTCTGTATCAAACCACAGTGCAGAGAGACTGTTGGAGCACATTCACACCAGGACAGTCAGGAAAAATTGTTTCACTTGCAAGGGTAGATCTAAGAAATGTTTGACCTTCTTTTGGTTTGGTTTGCTTTTACACTATGTTCTGCTCAAGCAGACCTAACTGCCTGAACAATGTTATACAGTTACAGCAACTCTTGTAACTGAGATTTTCCCCAAAATGACCGGGCCGAGGCTGAAAATGGCTCATTTACCGCAAGTAAACAATGGAACAAAAACTATTTTATGTAGTTTTGAGGTTTTTGTTTTGTCTTTGTTGTTCAAACTTAATGTGGTTTTCACTAGAATCTGACCAATATGAGCAGCAGGATAATTAAAATGTTACTTTACAACACGCTTTACACACTTCACTTCCTCCGGGCCTGTTTGCTTTCAGAATGTGAGTGAACCGCAGCAGGCAGTTTGTGCTTGGTCCACACCAGCGGTTCACACTACCCCTAATCCCCGTTCCCACCAACGGGTCTGGGTCTTTGCATTTCCACAACCAAAAACTTGGAAGGGTGCCAGAAATGCGATCTGTCCCGTCACACTTTTTTTAAACTATTTTGACGGATTCCTAATTTTACTAACCCAACCCTAAAGGGTGGAGCTTGACACACTGCTATCCACTGATTGGTCAAAAGAATCATCACTTCCTGTTTGACTCGGTACTAAGACCAAAGGAGGAACAGTGTCATGTTTAAATATTTTGTGGATTTTTTGTTGTTTGATTAAAACCAAATGCCAGAGAAAGAACACAAACTGCTGGAGGTCCGCTATTACCCTTCTTTTGTTTCTGTGTTGTTCTTTGTTATAATTCAAGAAAAGCGTTGCATCACGAGGTCATCACGCCATTATGTAGCTGAGGCATCTATCACCACCCAGCTGATGCCCCGCTGTTCATGTACGTTCTCACAAAGAAACATCAAAGAAGGCTTCACAATAGACGGCAATGGTCTTTTTTATCAGACCATCTAAGGGGCCGTCGCCACGATGCCGGAATGTAGCACAAAGTATTTCAGCAAACCAGCCTTTCATCCCCACGAAGCCAGGGATTAGCCTCCATAAAAACCGACCACATCTGAAGCCAGGTACCAAAGTGGATCGGTTTGAGTCCTCTACCATCTGCAGTACTGTGCGTACAGCAAAGCCACACAACTCGAGGATATGACGTCAATGTAATGAACACACGCCGATTCCCAATTCACCCTTCCTCGAGTCTTTTATGTTTTATAGTCAAGCATTTTTTGAAGAAAAAGCTCAGCTTCTTTATTAGTCCAAAGAAAGGTTTCTGTTTTGCTCCGCAGTGAATCCTCAGCTATATTCTTTTCTCTGTTTCCGTGAACTTCCTGCAACACACAGTGAGCCTTTATCTGCGCATGCATTGTTTTGCTCTAGCTTTGGAGTGTTACTCTTTAGCACCCCCCACAGCCTGGAGTATGTACTACAGCAGTGTCATGGGGATGTTGAAGCCTTTCTACTAGTTAGGCTTTTGTTCCGGTACACGTGGCATTACACACTGTGTGTGCTCGGCTCCTCTTGGAGCACCCTCCCACACTGCAGGTTTTCTAGTCACAATTTTTCAAACATGTTCATTTTTTACGATCTCTCCTTCCGATGCCTTCCAAGTAGATCAGACTGGACAAAATCACTCTTAACACATCCCCACGCCACAGAAAAATTGGACAGGATGTTTGCAAACATCTGACAATCAAGCCTTTGCTGGCTTTGATCGAAAGGGGGAGATCAGGACAAAAATCGTCCGTCCTGTAGTGTGTACCCGCCTTTACTGACCATGGCACTCAATAACACACCACGCATTTGTACTATATACTTACTTTAGAACTGTACTAATCTTGAATTTATGCTCAATTTTACAGTCAGAAAATGGATATATCTACAATTATTTTTAAAGTATGAATTAATCAAGGACAACACGAGGACACTACAAGCACCAAGTATTGTTTTTGCAGTACAAACTCTGGATTAACACTTTGATTAATTACAGGTCACACTTCTAGATAACTACAGTTCACAAAAACCGTTTATAAGAATATTAATCTGGCTTTTTGTGGTAAATAAACATGAAGTCCAAAATCAACAGGGGGTGACCTTCATGCAGATGAAGTGAGGTGACCTTTTTAGACAGGTAACTGACTCACAAAGGTGTAAACCAGGGGTGTCCGCTGGTGTAAACTGAATCTACAGGTTGCTTAAAGTTTCATCTACAAGAGGAAATCAGAAGTTCCCTTTGATCAGACAGCAACCTGTAACAATAATGTTTTCAAAGCCCAGAATCTACACATTACTTTTGAGAACATTATTATTACTTTGCAGCTTATATCAGCTCAACTAATTCTGTGTTGGATTTGATTGAATTCAGTCACCTCTTCCCACCTCTATGAGACTTGTCTCAGAAGTTCTGCTTGAACAAACCCACCATCACTGACTGAGATTCTTACTATCATTCAAATGGACTGTTTACCCCTTTGGCAAACAGTAGTGCAGCATACTGTGCAGGACTGCCGGGTTCTGAAAGGGCTTTGTCTCCCTCAGGCAATTTAACTTACATGATCAGGGGTTGTTTCACTTTCATAAACACCTTAGTGGAAATGTGTTTTCCAGCATTCAAACACTGTTCACAAAAACTCAAAAAGATGGTAGTGTTAGGTGTACAAGACTAGCCTACAGCTTTGACAGTTGCTTTATGAACTCAGGTGAAAACTGTGCACTTACAGTTTACCAAGTTAGCATGCTGAAATAGCTAATTACAGTGACACAAGCCTAATTATTGATTTCAACAATCCAGCTAGTGTGCATGCTAAAAAAAACAGGCAACTACTCATACATGTTGATTTGTTGATTAGCATTATACTCAGCTAGCATGCTAAAACAGGTAATTACCCTGAAACAAGCTGATTTCTTGATTTCAACAATCCAGCTAGAAAATTATCAAGCTAACATGCTAGAACAGCTAATTACTGTGCCATTAACTGGATTATTAATTTTAACAATCCAGCCAGTAGTTTATCAAGCTAGCATGCTAAATAAAAAAAGCTAATCACTAAGCTGATTTGTTGATTTCAATAATCCTGCTAGTAGTTTAGTATGTAACCTGTTTAACTAGCTAATTACCTCAATACTGGCTGAATAGTTGAATTCAACAACCTAGATGGTAGTTTAGCAAGCAAGCATGCTAGCATGGCTAATTACTGTGCCACTAACTTGGTTATTGATTTTAACAATCCATCTACTAGTTTAGCATGCAAGCATTTTAAAATGGCTAATTACTCTGACACTGGCTACTTTCTCATTTCAAACATCCAGTTAGAAGGCTAAGCAAGCTACCATGCTAAAATAACTAGCTACCCTGACACTGGCTGAACTGTTGATTTCATGCTAAAATAGAGTGCTAATGTACCTCATTACTCTGGTACCCTGGCTTGTTCATTTTAACAAGGGTACCAAAGAATTTCAACTTGTAATTTTGCAGGTTAGCATGTTAAACTAGCTTATAACTCTGATATTAGCGACATTTTGTTGATTTTAAAACACTACCTAGCAATTTAGCAAGTTAACAAACTAAAATAGCTAATTACCCTGACACTACTTGAAGTGTTGATTGGAAGTTTAAGTCAAAACATCAAAGTGTGTATGTGTGAGTGAGTGTGTGTGTGTGTGTGTGTGTGTGTGTTGCACATTAAAACAAGCATAGGCTACTGGAAGAGTAAAGGAGACAGTAAAACTGAGAGTCTTGAACAGGAAAATCTGGCACCCGAGAAGGAACCTGTTTATATAAACGTAATATTGGCTAAACTGCTGATAGATTGGCTTTGCAAACACACGCACCCATATATAGCAGTGGTTATCATACAAACACACACTCTCTCACTCATTTGTTCACCAACACATACATCAACAAACACACAATGGTGCAGTGCCTGAGTTGCAAACACTACACACATATACACAGTTTCAATGGGGTAAGAACCTATTTAAATGCTAAGTAAGCGGTCTCCCTTTTGGGGCAATGTCATTATGCAGCCAATCTCATAAGCAATGCCTCACAACTGGATTTCCACATGTAGAACTTAATTACGAGCGACCTGGCTTCTCTCTGTGTGTTGTATTCATGGGAGTATATCTGTTGATAAAGTTGGGACTGAAGATATTACCTCGTTCGTGTGTGTGAGATTGTGAGCCATTATGTCGCATTTTAGTGTGTCTTTTTGTGAGTGTGAGAGTTTGTGATAAACATATTCTTTCATTCTCCCAGAGTGTGTTTGTGCAATAAATCTTGCTAGCATATTATTTCTTAGGGGTCCCAGTGGGGCATGGCGGTGTCAATAGAGCAGGTTTTAAAAGGGGTGCTGGGGAAATATCAGAGAAAAATAACTCTGTGCACCAAAGTGTGTGTTTCCTGCAGAGAATATGGGAGCAAACAGGAAACTTATTATCTTCTTTTTAGGGTTTATGGGAATTAAATTCATAGTAAGCGTTGTTATTATTTAAGGAATTAATTCAACAGCTACGCATAAAAGTGCTTTTTTAGCATATAGTGTGTTTTCCAGTGGGGTATTAACAAGCCAGTCCTCTTCACAATGACATTGTTATTGAAATTAAATATAATGTCAACTTTTGTCTTGAAGCTCATTTAGTTTAATCACGCTCAGGGATTTGGCCTTGTGAAATGCAACAGTTCTATTTCACCGAGTGTAGAGCAAAATGATTTAGCACTGTTCCCTCCTGAAAAGGTGAGAGCTTTAGAAATGGACTAATGGGCTTCGCTGCACAGCCCTTATTCTCATCATTAAGACAAAAGTGTCATATTAGACATTTTGAAAGTGAGTCACTGCTGTCATACATTATAGTGACTTGTGTGGTTTAACCAGTAACACCTTTGACTTCAAATGGCTCCTAAAACATCTGAGAATGAGAGTTTATCACTTGAAACTAAATTATTAACAGTATACATTTAATATAAACCCCAAAAATGGGGTTAAGTGAGTTACAGGAATCTTACAGCTCTTTTGATTAAATATGAATAAATCCTAACCAATATTATTATTAAAATCAAAGTACGCCGAAAGCGATGTTGTTGAAATTAAAATAAAGTTTTACCATATTTTTCAATAAAAAATCCTATGCACACACATCTGGAACTAAGGTTAATAAAGACTATTTAATGTTGGATTAAAAGCAAAGCTCTCAAATCTCACCACACATTTATAAATGAACTAGAAGCACTGAGAGAGTGCTGACCTTCGCCAAGCAATAGGGTCATTCACCTGAGAAAAACCCCACAAAGCTCAACACCCCACCCAGTAACCCTTATATTTTAAACCTTCTGGATCACCAGATCCATAATATCAACATGATCCCAGTCAAACAAAGTCAGGTTATAGCATCTACCATATTGCATTTTTAATTTTTTTATTTATTTTTTGCCAGTGATTCTGGGCATTATCTGATGAGTTAGAAGCTGTAATGGCAAAATGATCCCTGTCTCCACATTGTAAAGAATTTTTAAAATATTCCTATTCCCTTCTAAAATGTGATCACTTGTTCTTTTATTCTATTTCTGTCATTTCCTGAAAATGTAGTCAAAATCTGTCCATAACGTTTTGATTTATGTTGCTAACAGACAGACTAATGCTGCAGAAAACAAAATAATGAAAAAGAACAGAAGCAGAAGAATGAATGCAGAATTAGCTTTAGCTGTGCTCCAACAAATGAACGAGGAACACTCAGATGGGGGAGAAATGATCAGCTTTTACTACAATAGGACCAAGTTAGGAGTAGACATCCTTGGCAGTGTTCATCTGGAGCTGCAGCTAGAACATGGCCTGTTGTTGGTGTTTTATAGCATTTTGGACATGGCTGCACTGAACGCTGGCACTGCATTGATGCCAGAAAAACCAGGCATGCGTTCATTATTGAGCTGTCCATGTACAATACAATAAATCAATATCAGCTGACATCCAGTGCTCTGTTTCGTTACTTTATTATTTTATGGTGCCTTTTTTTTCCTTCAAACAAATCAAATCAAATCAAATCAAATTTATTTGTATAGCCCTATATCACAACAAGTTGTCTCAGAGGACTGTACAG
>JBAGKP010000008.1:32206365-32218494 GCA_037177255.1 Melanotaenia maccullochi | reverse complement strand
GTAATCAGACAAAAAATGGCTGAATTGGCTTCAAATGGAGAAGTATGAACATTTTCCTACCACATAAAATACAAAGACAAAATCACAGCCACAACACACGAGATAAAAACTATCAAAGTGTTTCCTCACTAACCTGTTCTTAGTTCTTAGACCTGTTTTAGCCAATCACTGGTGTTACAGCATCTCATAATGATGGTAAATAAAAAAAAAGAGATCTATCAAACCTGCTGGAAAGCAGCACAAAAAGAAGAAATTTCAGCACAGATTTCTGAGCAAAAAGCCAGAAGCTAAAAACAGGAAGAGAAAAATAAACTCCGCTAAAGTGTAGAAAATATCATAAATACATGATAGTTGGTGACAAAGCTAAGCTCATGTGAACCTAAGAATGTGTAAAATAAGAGTTCATGACTCAGGAGGAGACAGTTTTCTGATTCTCTCAGCTTTCTTTTGTATTTAACAGAAAACTTGTGTTACACACAGTCTTATTCCTGTCTTGGTGAGTATAAATAACTGAATATGTATTTCTATGAGTATGTTTTAAACCACAAAAAACAGGCTACAAGTACACTCACTGGCCACTTAATCAGGTTCACTTTGCTAGTACCAGGTTGGACCCCTTTGTCCTTCAGAACTGTCTCGGGGGTTTAGGGTTAGAGAGCATCTTTGAAGACAGAAGGTGGTCTTTATCTCTGAGTCAGTATGAACTGACCAACTCTTTACAACTTTCCTTTCATAGAAACACAATTGTTGATTGTTTTTTTTTCTTTGGTCTAAATGTGACTATAAGACGGTGAGAGAGCCCAATGTTAATAAACTAAAGATATTCACTGAATTCAGACATGTTGCCGACATTTATGGTTCAAACAGTTCTTTGAAACCATTTGGTTATTATGTTGATAGAAAATATCAATAGGTGTGTAATATCTATAATTAGGCAATCATACAATATCTGCCTCAGTAAATCAGCTGAACATTAACACTTTTAGCGTAACTACTATATGCAGTACATCTACGCATCGTTATAGGATAACACAAGAGACCCGATCAGGGTCTTCATCAGTGACGGAGCGACACTTTATCATGGAGTTCATATATACGGTGAAAGGAAATGATTGTTCCTCTATGACAAACACTCACATCCACTCCTGTGATGACTGTGGTCACATTGGAGAGACATGAGAAATAAAACGCGTCCCTTCTCTTTACAGATGAGTCATAAATATTTTCCCATTCTCTTCATTCTTATATCTTCCTATACAAAATCAGACTCGTTACAGGATATATTTTTCCATATTTTCTAGCTGTTGCTACTTTTAAACCAAGTAGCAACCTTGCTAGCCTCCTGTTTAAAGGAAGCTGGATCATCTAGCGAGTCAGTGGTAAGTAACAAGGAGTTTTTTTATGTATATAGTTTTTAAGCTCCAATGTGAACATTTTATTGACAGAGTTATTTATGTATTTATGTTTAGTCCCTAAATGCACTTACTGAAAATTAAACATGACATGGTTTCCCCACATTATCCTAAAACTAATCTTCTGCTAGTGTAGAACTAGCACTGCTACAGAGCTTCATGCAGGCCCTGCATGAGAGTCGTAGTTGTACTCAAAATCTCTTCTAGAAACATGAAGCCAGATGATAGTTTTTTGAAGGATAAGTAAATAGAAAACTAGTTTAACTGGTGTAGTGACACTGGTGATCCATACAGGTCCTCCTCTTCCAACGACCTGTTAATCACATGGTGTGGCACCTGGGATGTCCAATCGGAATTTCAGGATCTGGTCTTAATGTGCAGATGCTGGAGCAGAACTGAAGAGGTGAAAGAGCTTTCAGAGCTGGGACCTGCTTAATAAACCCGCAAACACATTACCTCATTTATATTTGATACTGTCAGAAAATCCCTTTTAAATCTCTGATTTCAGTCTACACAGCGCTCTATGTCGGTGCAGCATCCATCCACAGTTTTGGCTGAAAGAGATCCTCCCAGTCATCACCTGTATTATTTCATTTTCAAGCAACAGAGGTAGCTGAGCGTAGCAAGAATGCTTGTTGCTATAAAATGAAATGTCACACTGCAGCATGAAAAAAGGTTTGGACATTGCGACCGCCTACAAACTGGAAGAGAGCTCAGAATCCTGAGGGCGATGCAGGGAGTTGCGTGACAGAGTCACAACGTGGGTACAAGAAGTCATTAAAAGAGCAATCTTGTTCAGTGTCAAAAGGATGGGCAAGCACACACTTGATTGTAAAATTAAGAGACAAGAAACTGAATATAGCCATGAGAGTTAGGAAACCATGTCATGTCATCACTCAGGCGCCAAAACACTGCAGTTTAAAAACACAGCTTTCAGCTCTTAGCAGGGAATTAGAGGCGGAAGTTAAAGAAAACTGAAAAGTGGCCTTAGCTCCTCTCTGTTAATACAAAGAGCCAAAAACCAAAGAAGCCTCAAGGGAAATTTCTAGAATCAGAAGAAAAATAAGAACCAGGGAAGAGGCAGGAGGTGTGAAGACACTGACTGTGTGAAACATGTAGTAAACGAAGCCAAAAGTGACTTTAGGCCGTGGGGGCTCCTTTGGTGGCAAATTTTGCATTCACACACACTCAACAAACCATTTAAAGACACTTTCTTTTCCAAACCTGAGGTCATCTTGACACCCAGTAAGGTGTTACTTTGGCCTACAAATCTGGGGCAGAAAGACGAGATGAAAGTGTACAAGTCATATTTCTTGCTTCTTTAAGGACAAAGAGTTAAAACACACACACACGAGGAAAGACGGGATCATATCCTGCAGCTGTTGCCCACCGCAGCGTTGCACAAATGCTATGCAAACTATATTAACATGGAGAAAGTGAGAAGTATTACATTATTACCAAAGTTAGAAGAGGAAATAAATTTTAAAAAATGGAAAAAAGAATTAGGTTTAATATCACAGCCATTTCAACCGCGTTAAACTGAATAAAAAACATTCCTCTGCTGTTGAAGAAAGATTTGGTTAATTTGCGGTTAAGTGTAGATACATGCGTGTGTGGACATAGCACTCTCCCTTTAGTATATTCTATGCCAGAGTACATTTTTAAAAAGATATACTGAAGCACATTTTCTTACCATGTTAGGAATTTTATCTGGTCTGATCACGGCTGCCGTCTTCAGGCCATTTCACTAAACACAGCTGGTCGAGCCAGTTACTCGAGCTGGTGGAAACCTAACCGTTGACATTTCCTTTTACCCTACAGTCTCCCCCTTGGAGGTTTAATTCAAAAGAGGACTTATTTTTATATGAAATGTCATTACTGGGGGATCCATGCACAAGGGCAGCTCCACTAACCCCCTACGTCAGTTTAGCTTGTGTAAGCCTGAGGCTAAATGATTTGTATGAAACTGGAAGCAGATTGTTGGAGTTAAGAGGCCAGCAAACAAGATCACAATGGAGATGATGCCTTGCAACAAATGTGGGGGGAGAAATTACTGCCAAAGAGCCGAGAAGTTGGCAAAACTGTAGTGGTTTTACATTTAAAGCTAATTATTTTAAGCCCGACCAGAAAAAAATGGAGACAAAATTCTATATTTTTTTTTTCAATCTGAAGTGTTTAGTTCGCCCTTTAACAAAATGTTAAAAAAAATAAAATAAAAAAAAAAAAAACTGAAAAGAAATGTTGTATATTTATCATTTATTAACATATATGTCTAAATTGTGCCAAAAGGTGTCCATCAGGATGCAAATGACCAGTGTCAGAGTGTGTGCAACAATGAGCCTTTTTTACCATAAAGTGATGCTAAATGTCTTTAAAAGGTTAATACCAGCGTGGAAATGGATGACTGCTTGATATAGTTATACTGTATTCTCTCCCTTTAGCTCCACTTTCATTGTCCTGACTTTCATTTTTTCATCTATGAGACCTGGGAGCAAACATCAGATCTGCCTTCCCAATCACTTTGTTGGAATTATATCTGTATAGAAAATCTTTAGATTAACACCTTCCAAATTATGGACATCTCCAAGACAACACTTTGCAATGATGACACAAATCTATACTCACAATACTGGCAGCAATGAAGCTAAGCTCAACAATAGTTCTGGTGGAGATCCTGACTAGCAGCTGTTTACACCGGTGTGATGTTAGTATCAGTATAAAGCATACGTTCAGCTGACAACTCTACAAATCCATTAGAGCAGTAAGAAGGATGTTTTAAACCTCCCTTGCATGCACAATGTAGTAAGTGCTAAGAGTGTACTCAGAGTTATAGGTTCACTGTGTGGTGAACCCACATACTGGCAGAGCCTACTGCAAGCTTTCAGCTGCTTTAAAATCCATAAAAGTTTTGTATTTCAAAGTTAATAGGAGGAGAAAGTATTATCAAAGCTAGAGATGAATATCGCTGACAGTAGCTAGTCGCAGTAACAGAGTCAAACAAAATCTAAATTTAAATCTAATAAATGATTAATTTATTTTAAAATAGCTTTATAAAATCTTTTATGTGAAATTAATATTTATTCTGATAAATGTTTGAAGAAAAGTTCTTTAGAGATAAGCTAGTTACTTTCCTCTGCTGCTGTGAGCTAAGCTAAGCTAAACTAAGCTAAAAGAGTTTTGCTTCAAGGTCATGAGTTCCTTGACAGGTGATTAGCTTTATGTGCATCAGGTGGTAAGATGCAGTTGTTGATTCAAAACACAATAAACTCTCAGAGTTGTGGTGAAAGAACCATTTTTTTTCTAACTTTATTTCACTCAGCAAAGCAAGATGGTTGCCATGGATATACCTAATTCATCTGCAGTGGGACGTTTTCCAGCAGACTGTCCCTCACACACACACACACACACACACACGCACACACACACACAAATGCCCTCTCACACATACATAACTGCACTATAAGATAAATTGGCTGCATATGAATTTATGGGGAAGACAATCTTAGGTTCACAACATCACGGTATAACTCTCTCTCTCTCTCTCTCTCTCTCTCTCTCACACACACACACACACACACACACAGACACACATTTAGCAGCAGCATGAAAACACTGATGCCTGTGAAGACACACAAACATCCACACATGGACAGAATGATTTGTCTTCTGCCACATTCACACTCAGTGTCTGTTTATTATGGAGGGAGGGTTTAAACATCAGACTACCGCAACTGTTTGAGTTTTGACTGATCAACCTGTTCACTTATTGTATCTGTACATCAGTTTGTGTTTGTTTTGAGATGCGGTGTCATTGATGCATCGGGGCAGGTTAGTAACGCAGCCATGCTTCTAAAAGACGGACGTTCATCTGCTCAGCGTACGTCATGTTTCTGACCTGGTCTGAGGAGCCCTCAGTGCAAACTACATCACGGCAATCAGAGGCAGTGAAGCATACAAAATGCATGTTTAGATTAGAAACAGCTGTGATTTAAACAGTTAGCGCCTTCTATTCACACGATGGGGGGTGGAAGCACCAGCGATGTTTTTGGCTGTTGGTTTGGAGCAAACAGAAAACTTTCCACGTCTCTTAGATGGATTGCTATGAACTCTCTTACCGACACTGATGGCACCTCGATGAGAAATCAGAATGATTTGCAGAGTTAGACAGTTTTTCAGAAAAAGTCAGAGTTGATATTTTTCCAGTAAAAATTTTTCATACTCGATTAGGGGTCTGCGACCTGCAGCCCTTCAGAGCTTCTGCTCTGGCTCGTGGGGAAAAAAAAGTCCTGTTCTTTGTTTTGCAATATTTAAAAAGTCTTTTTTAATGTAAAGGTTATTTATCCATTTGTATGCAAAATAAGTACTAATTAAAAAAAAAAAGATGACAAAGACCTGAAATACTTCAAAGGTTTTTCAGGTATGTTTCATAGTGCATGTTAGCCCCCTAACACCATTTATAAAATAAAGAAATTACTATAAGATATCAGTTAATAGATAAACATAAAAATAAAAATAAATACATAAATAAGACCGGGTAAATGCACATGGATAAAATAAAGCTGTTTGTTAATTTCATTTCTTTTTTATGAAAGTCCAGACGGGTTTGGTGGTTAAACTGCGACGTGTGTTTAGGGGTAAAAAAGCTTCCCTGTCGTTAAACCAAAAGTGATTTAAATGATAGATTATCGGCTGTCAAACATCAGTGAAATGATGGTTGGAGTGTGCTGCATTTTTAGCATCATTCCATGTGGAGTAAAATGCAAAAACATGAGAAATCCTGTCAAGCATTCATCCCTTTTTTGTATAAAAATGTAAAATTCCATCTCAACGTCACTTTCGTGTCACATGATGCAATAGCTTAAGCTTATCATGTCAGACATCAATAATTCCCATGCTTCCTATGTCTTAAATATATATCAATGATCTTAATTTCTTTTTTTAATGTACGGTGGCAGCACAAGATGTGGCCTCAAAGACAGAGACTTTAACCAGCCGCCCAGCCCGGATGAGTCTATTATTCAGTTGTTTTGTTTTGTTTTTTTATCCATCCATTATCCGTGTTGTTTTGTCCAATGAAAGGTTACGGGGAAGTTGTAGCCTATCCCAGCATTCAGCAGGTGAGAGGCAGGTACATCCTGGACAGGTCACCAGTCCATCACAGGGCCAACATGGAGACAAACAATCATTCACACTCATTCCTAGAGAGGATTTAGAGTCACCGATGAGCCTAACATGCATGTCTGAATGGTGGGAGGAAGCCGGAGCACCCAGAGAGAACCCATGCATACATGGGGAGAACATGCAAACTCCACACAGAAAGGCTGCTGTTCCACACCACTGTGGGTGGTGTGGTGTTTTAAAAAATATATAAATTGATATGTCAAATGCTTGCTTGTCCCAAAATTGTCAGCTACAGAAGTAAAAAACCAAAATAAATAAAAAGATCCAACCGAAGTTTCCTAAGCCAAGAATGAGAAACTGCAGAGTGTTGCTGCCGACAGCGTCTGCCAACTGCACTGATGACGGTCGGCTTGTTTTCAGCAGCCAAATTTTGCTGTGAAAACATACACAAAGACACTTTTGGATCTGTGTGTGTGTGTGTGTGTGTGCTTGTGTGTGTGCACTAAAAGCTTTCTAAAAGGCTTCTGTGACTGCAAGATGAGTATGAATGCATGGGTGTGTGTGCATGTGTGAGTGTCTATGCTTGGATGCTGAACAATAAGCGGCATGAAGCCCACTCACTCACTTAAACCTTACACACACACGCAAACACACACAGCATCTGAGTGACCACACTCACACTCATGGATGTAACATGGAGTAAGACAATAGTAGAGGCAGACGAGTGTGTGCGCACTCTCACTCGGTGTGAGTCATGTGGACAGAGCTGAGTCTGGATGAATGGAAGATTTCTTGGAGGTGTGTGTGCATACTATGCTCGGCCCACGGGATGCAGATTTTAGCAGAAGCCCTGGAACAGCATCACGTTCATGCTGAGAGTCAGAGCAACTCTGTGAACATACACCCACACAAATGCACATGCAGACACACATACACATATGAACATGAAACAGTGTGGGGACAACAACAACTTCTCTACTACTTTTTCTAACACTTCCTTTCTTACTTAGTCAACAGTGTTTTTTTTTCTTTTCTTAAATCCTTCCCTTATTTATCAGCTACAGTGTGTCACTGTCTTGGAAGATCCAGAATATAAGATGGTTTCAAGTAGAGTTTAGATGTCGTATAAACTGTACAAATATATATATATATATATATAGAATGAAATGTCTCATAAACCAATATTTTATTAACAACACAGCATAAAAACAGATAAAATAATGAAAGTGAGACAACTCTTATGGCAACAACAGACAGAAACAAAATGAGAAACAAAAGGCTGGTCTAGTAACTGTTACTTAAAACAGCAGCTAGAGGAACAGTTTGCTGGTAATTAAGCTAACCGGCAACATGTTAATAACATGACTAGGGATAATAAAGAGTACCTTTAAGTGGTAGAGTCTCTTACAAGTAAAGGTAGGCAGATGTTAAAAACTCTGCAGAAGTTCAGAATATAAAATTTTCAATGTAAAAGTAAAAAGACTTTTAATATTCTGTCATCGTTAACAGAGGTCACCACTTCTGGATCTCTTACTGTAGGTCAGTGTCCTGCAGAAGTTCCCATGCTCCATGTACATGTAACATGTAACTCATATTAATGAGTTAGTTTGCTTTCAACATTTCACCAGCTGGTTTTATTGTAGCTAATAAAATATTAGGAATTTATTTTATAAAATATTGATGTCTCGGATGTGCATCATTGCATTCTTTTGCTACTAACATTTTTCTCAGTGCCCCTGGTGTCTTGGAAGTGGTGTTGAAAAACTTGTTATGATGCACACCGTGCCTCTGTTGTAGCTGAAGGGTCCAATTAAACTGGTGACAGAGCATACACTGTATTCTTAAGTGGTAGCAGAATGCCTGTCATTGCTATCACCCAAAGCATGCATCCAATTACAAAAGTCCTTATTATCATTACAGAACATATGCATGTGTATTAAGTGGATAAAAATTAATCCAGTAATCCACAACACCCATAACCTGCTGGATATACCACCTTTAATCACTCATGTTCAACATCACAAGTTGGCTCAGTGTCAGTATTCACTGCAACAAGACGAGCAATGTTACTCACTTTACCTGATAATGGCGTTAATGTTGGGACTGATCGATGTGTGTATGTTTTATATACTTTTAAATTACCAGCCCTAGTGGACCCTGAGGTTCTTTGGTACCAGCCTTTCAGTAAATCAGGATTAAAACCTACAGTGAGGCCTCGTTGATCACTATGGCTCTCGACTGCAGGGCAGCCTGCAGGAGAACCTCAGGGCTGCAGAGACTGTTAATGTTTACAAAAGAGATAAAAACCTGGCCAAGGAAGGTAACACAACCACCAGTCCCCACTTTACCACATAACAGAGATCAGCTTTCAAAGCACAAGAAGTAAAACAAAATACGTAAAACAAAGCAGCCGATGTTAATGAAAAACGGTGCGTTGAATAATACAAGGTATTTTTTATCTTGAGCCCTTAGCATCAACTTAAACTCCCCAGAGCGATAAACTTTGACCATTTCAAACAGTTTGACACGTCTTCCTAGTGGAACGATGAGCATGTTAAAAAACTTTTTTCCTAAGTTCTATTCTCACTCTAACGGATGCTAAGCTAAAGCTAAAGCTGCTGATGGAGGAACTGCTAATGGTGCTAGCAGTGAAGGTCGAGTCTGGAGCATTTGGTGGTTTCTACCAGTAGAGTCCAGGGATAGAGCTGCTATTGGTGCTAACAGAATAGACCAAAGCTGAAATTGCTTGTGGTGCTAGTAGAGGAGCTCAAGGCTGATGTTGATGCCAATGCTAGCAGTGTTAGCTCAGTTTGAAACAATCTGAACCACATGTTCACCAAACAGCAGCATGTTCAGAATGTTTCACACTCTGGTTCCATTAAGATGTAAGCTTTAAGCAATAAATCACAATGAAAACACACTACCCACACTCAAACCATAAAATGATGAAAAACCTTCATCACAGAGCAAATTAACACAGAAGGGTATGTGCAGCCATCTTGGAAAAAAAACAGGATTTAGTAAATTAATTGAGTTTATTAACTTCTTTATGTGTATTTTTATTCTTGTTGCTCTCATCTTTGATTTTAGGTTTAATTTTTAGGTTTATTTGATTTTTGTCTTTCATCTCCAGTGTTTTCCTCTGGGGGGATCCTTCAGAGCGGTACCCGCTCGGTCTGCAGTGTTGTTACAGTGATCGGCCTTTTCTGGGTCCTGCATTACGTCCCTGGCTGTGTGGAACCTGGCCTGCCCTGATCTGGGTGGTTCATGTGGTGGCACCATCTGTTGGTCAAGGGTGGGACAGCTCCCAGTGTAAATGGATCCAGAGATATTTTTTTTTAACAGCAGCATCAAGCAATATGTTTATTTCCATAAATATTTCTACACGTACATTCAGTTAAGATGCCAAAAATAAGGGTTGGAGTTCATTTTTGTGCATAGTGGGGAGGAGGGGGTGGATGTGTCTGCACTTTGTGTGTACATGTGTGATTGTATGCAAAATAGACAAAAATCAGGAGTGTCTTCAAATTACTTTGTTATACACTTTAATTATTTTATTATTATTGATAGTTTTTTGTCATGTAAAGCATGAAAATCACTTTAGAAATAAAATTTTGATTTGATTTTATGTCTCTGATTAGATTGGATGATATTTGCCATCCATTTCAACATATAACAAAACTCCTTGAAGTTTTCAAAGTGGATGTTGTGTGATTTAAATGCCACTTCGACAAAATAGAGAGAACCCCGATAAGTTAATTAGACAAGGGTAATCCTTTCCCTTTCATTCATTTCATCTACTGTACCAATGGATGTCCACTGACTGCAAATGACAACCGAAGACGACGGCTCGGGCATCCTGATACCTGATGATCCATCTGGCTGCCAGGTTTTTACTAAATAAAGCCACTGAAGGCTTTTTCTGTCACACAGTTTCACACTGGCATCATATTAAGTTAAATTTTCCTGTACGTTGGGGCACGAATGTCAGAATCTATGTCTACACGTGTTCCTGTGTGTCTCGCTGTGTGAGTGTCTGTAGATAGAGCTGTCTTTTCTCTTGCAGACAGGTGCACCAATTAACTCACCATCTCTCTTTCTTTCTCTCTCCCTCCACTTTTTCCTGCCCACTGCCCTCCATTCACACCTGTTAATTATCCTTGCGTTTTTATGCACACATCTCTGTGTGTGTGTGTGTGTGTGTGTGTGTGTGTGGCATCCTGTCTTCTAATATGAAGGCAGTTTATTGGATCCAGCAGTAGCCTTTTCTCTGTGACAGTCATACATACATTTAAGCCAGACGCATTCGTTCTTGTTGTCCCTTCAGGATTAATGTGAGATGCTAATTAGAAAAGCTGTAACAGAACCACCAGTAAAGCTTCTTTTCTCCCAATTACAGTTCCCATAGACGTACTGGTACATGCATTCAATGTTAAACATGAGAACACAAATATTGCTCGGCATGTGTGCCACTGAAATAGAACAACCTCTTTCCCTTTAACGGTGGTGTTTGTGTTTTCTGCTGCAGAGCTGGAGTCAAGCTGACACGATGCGTATGGTCTGAGTAATGTCAGCCATGTTGCAGGGTGTTTGTGTTGGAGTTGACAAACGCCATCTGATGTTCACTTTGTCATGAAAAAGAGCAGAAGGACATACGGAGCAGTCAAGTTGTGTTTTCACACTTGAAATATACAAACTAAGGAATCAGTTTTTTTTCATCAATCTCCAGCCGGTTCAAACTAGTAAACATATGGTCCCGTGTTCTTCGTTAGGACTGCAAGGATGTACTGAGTGGTGCAGAACCTGTGCTTCTGTCTCAGTGTTGGAACATAACATTGCTGTATTTGAACAGAAATGAAAAGCCATGTTCGAACATGGTCTAGAAGTGCCTTCGTGCCCGGTGGACAAAGACTCACTTTCAATCATGGACACCACGTCCTCTGGGCTAAAGAAGAGGGAGACGTTCCAGCATGTTATCACTGTGAAATTCAAAGGCCAGCATCTCTGATAGCATGAAGTGCATAAATTCATACGGTACGGGCAGCTTGCGTGTTTTGAAAGGAACTATGAATACTGAAAATATTTAAAGGTTTTAGAGGAACATTTTGCAGATTTCAGCAAGACAATGCTCAAGCACAACATCCATCGCAGCAGCATGGCTTCACAGGAGAACAGTTGAACCTGCCTGCAGTCCAGTCCTTTCACCAATACACAACATCTGGAGCATCTTTAAATGAAAAATAAGACAAAGAGGACCACAAATTCTTCAGCAACTGAAAACCTATATCAGGCAAGAAACACTACTCCAGCTATTACTGGTGCTGGTTTAAAGTGGTAAACCATTACTGGTGCTGGTTTAAAGTGGTAAACCATTACTGGTGCTGGTTTAACGTGGTAAACCATTACTGGTGCTGGTTTAACGTGGTAAGCCATTACTGGTGCTGGTTTAACATGGTAAGCCATTACTGGTGCTGGTTTAACGTGGTAAGCCATTACTGGTGCTGGTTTAACGTGGTAAACCATTACTGGTGCTGGTTTAACGTGGTAAACCATTACTGGTGCTGGTTTAACGTGGTAAACCATTACTGGTGCTGGT
>JBAGKP010000008.1:31968294-31978348 GCA_037177255.1 Melanotaenia maccullochi | reverse complement strand
TATTATTATTATTATTATTATTATTATTATTATTATTATTATTATTATTATTATTATTATTATTATTATTATTAATGGCATTGATGCCAGTCTAGCAGCCTGGTGAAATTTCTAGTGAAATTTCCGTAGAAGGCTGACGGCTGAAACATGTCAAGGTAAAATGTCACATATTTTTCCTTACATTTGCATTTGCCTTCAAAAAGAAACAAATCAATAAAAAAGGGGGAAGAAAGAATAAATTAACTGCCTATAAACCTGCCGTTTCCAGCATCAGCATACATGGGCCATACATTAATTTTAATATATACTAAAAAATCCAGCTGCCAGTCTACCACTCTGCTGGACCGAGGATCTTCTTGCTGTCCCTCTCATTTCTTGTTCAACTCACATAAGACATATTCTATATTCCTATTTTCTGTACGTGTGTGTGAACTTACAAAAGCAGTGTTGTAGAAGTCACTCAGATCATCATTTAGAAGAATGGGAGGCCTCTGAGAACAAGGGAACGAAGTGCTGTCACATCTGGCTTCTAGTAGAACCAAAAGATAAAGTACAGGATAAAACAACGTTAAACATTACGGAGCAAACATGTTTTTTACGTGTATCTGAAAGGGTTTCACCAAAATCTCTGACAGAACAGAGAATTCATCTCTAGATGTAGAACAGTTCATGAGCAGCAAAGGACTAGTGTTTTTACAGAGTACTACAAGTTGCCCCAAGTACTAAAAGAATACAGTTTTTATATTCATTCATATTCATCAAAAATAAAATAAACCTCAAGTAGACTTACCACTGAACTGATCTGCTTCACCATTTCATCTCATTTTTCTCCAACACTTCCTTTCTTGGACTTGAAGATGGTGAGAAAGCTGGTGGTCAAATGCTTCAAAGAAGTCACTCTCTAGTTAATCTGTTAAACTCTGCAAATACGTGCAATGCACAGGAACAAAAAATCGTAGCTCATTTGCTTGTAGTCTCCACCACAATATAACACACACAAATCTAGGCCGGCCACATTTGCCTAGCAGTAGCTTAGTAGTTCAAACTTCTGAACAATAACATGTCAAAAAACATGATGGCCTAAGAAAGAGTCTGAATAAAAACAGCATTAGTTTATAAGTAAAGGTCCCTGTGACATGGCATGGTTATATGTAAAAATGTTTTTTTTTTTTTAAATATGTTGATATGTTGGGAGCATGGAGAGACTAACGATGGGTAACAAATGCTGTTGTTATAGTAACCCTGTCAGTTTGGTTTAAAATAAAATCATAAAGTGGGAGTAACTTAAGCAATGTAATCTGTACTCTAGATAAAAATTTAAATGTACTTTTTCACTGTGCACTTACATGTTACTTTATAAAACTATTGGATACTTTGGAATACTGTTGTTTAAATATCCAAAATACGACACGACTATTTAAGACCTGTATTTAAAGAAAAACATTCTCATCTGTGATCCGCCTGTACCCAATAAATTTCCATTTTGTATGTTTATGTTTTTCAACGTGAAGCCTCTTTGCTGGAGGCCACCTCCACGTAGCACCACGCTGCAAGATTCTGGCCAAGTCAGAGTCCAGCCTGAGCTCTTTTTTACCAAAATAGCTTCACCTTTTTGTTGAATTCATGAACTTTGTTATTTTTAGTCAAGTGATACGCAACTTGAGCCTAAACAAGGCTTGGTATTTATTTAATCAATCTTAGATTTATTTATATGAGTCAGATTTATTAAATCATACTAAAAAGTTATATGAAATTAAGGCAAACAATATGTTATCAGAAAGTTTCATTCAGCTTCACATGGCAGCAGCAAAGGTCTGATTGGCATAAAACTATTAAATATAACTACAAAGTGTTTCAGCTAGCATGTCCAAAAACAACATTTTTGGGTGAATATGTGACGTGTGAACCATGAACCGTAGAATGTTTATTCCTCTAAAGGGGAGCATGGTAGAAAAAGTTTGAGAACCACTGATTTATGGTGAGAAGCAGTTAATGAAAGCATGAGGCATGGTTTCAGCACAGGGCGGGCGGGGGGTTTATAGCTGTTTGGAAGCTGCATTAAGGGGGTCCTCAAGGAAAATAGGTTGGGAAGTACTGTGTTACATGATAGTGTTTAAATGAAATATTTAAAAACGTATGCAGCGTTTCTGCTGCAGCGTCTTGACAGTTAATCCACCTGCATGAAAGCGCTTGAGTCCACAGATAGTAGAAAGATAATTAGCTAAATCTCTGCGGGTAGGTGGTCCCCTCCAGCCCCAAAGTTGGAGTTAATGTGAATTCTCCTCCATGCTGTCGGTGGGACTAGCAGCCATTAGGTAAGAGTCCCTTAACTGATTTAAATCAACTAATTAAAATCACTAACTATACACAGTTTTCCTGCCTGACTCACACACATACTGAGGCGATAGCAGTAAAAGGACAGAACGGTATTATACCAGCTGTGCCTCTTAAAGATTTAGCTGGTCCAAATTCTCTCTGCCCACATGCCATGCCTGTCTTATGTTCTCAGTCTTTTTAAGTCTCTCTGCTCTGTTTTTCTCCTTTCAAAGTTCCCTGGTCTCATTTTACAAGTGGCTGGGGGGTTTCATGGTAAAAGACCTCTGGGGTTAAAGTCAATTGAATTTTTTATTGTTATTCTCAGAAGAAAATTGTACCTTGTATTGAGACTCATCAGCAGACTTAGATTGCTCTTACACCATTAAAGGTATTTTTCTGATGAAAGGAGATTTTAAATAAGAGGATAGATTTAGAAGTGTGGAGCTATCAGAGAGCACCGGAGCAACGCTGTGATAATATTTTTCTTCTCTGAGAGGGAAAGAATATTCACAGCTGCCTAATTCAATTGATATAATACATTTCTTGAGATGAGAGTTCCCATTTATAGAAAGCAAAACCGTGGTTACAGCCTCTCTAGGTTCTCCTGTTTCCTGCTGCAGTCCAGAAGCATGTCTGTTAGGTGGATGGGTGTTTTTAAATGTAAAGTGTCCTAGTTGTTTGTCTCTGTCTTCACCCTGGAATGGACTGTTGATGGTTGACCCTGTGGTAACTGGGACAGTACTAGGTTACAGTAATGCCGGAGATCTTGAGTGTTTTGGTGAACAAATGGGCTGCTATTCATTATTTGCAGAAATGGCTTAATTAATGCACACTGTTCTTAACCCTCTGATGCATAGTGTCCACTACAGAGGACACATATTTAAAGGCTGTTTTTAAATGTATGCATGGGTGTGGATCATATATTAGCAACTTCATTGGACATTAGTGAGTCACCAATACTCTGCTACGTATAAAGAATAACTACATTTGATATAGTAAATATACATACGTTGTAATTACCAAGTTTGCATCAGTAATAAAAATTTCAAGAAAATGATCCAGTTTGTTTTATAGAAAATTTATATTATATTAATATGACAAGATATTATTTTATAAATATTTTCATAGATAAAGAAGAAAAACCAACACACTGAGTAAAAGTTAAAGTAAGATTAAAAAATAGAAAAACATCAATGTGCATGTGTGTCGAAGTCAAATATTTTATTTAAAAAAGACGTGGTACTGTTTTGTAATAATTCATGCACCAGAGGGTAAAAGTCTGTAAGTGGCTGAACATCTCAGTCTCATATGACCATAGCTTTCCTTCAGAGGTCTTTATGTTGGTCAGCATCGACCTTCGGCCCCTGGTGTTTCAGCAGCTTCCAGCTCAAAGCTATTTAATGTAAATTTAATCTTTTTGCTGGTAATTAGACTGAAGCCAGTTGGATTTGTTTACCTGCTACGTGTCACATTCAACCTCAACAAGTATGTTCTTTTTTTCTCTGTAAATGTCTCCCCTTGCTCAAGAGCACATCATTTTTAATTTATGCCTTTAATCATTAAGCTCAATATGCAGTGTTAAGGGAGAGTTAGTTTCCTCCATCAGAGCAACCCTCCAGTGTGGTGCCGCTCTGCAGCAGATGGTATCTGTGATAGGGATCAGCAGTGTATATGATGCATCCTTCACCTCAGTACTTGCACCAGGGTCACATTAAAGCTCATTGATCTCACACAAGCTTGATTTACACAGTGTGTTCTGCCCTCTGGCTGTTTTTCTCCAAAGAATGGCTCTTGCATCAGCAATGTATATTTCATACAACACCAGATCATCAGAATGACATTACTTTAAAGCCGGACTTGCATCATCTTTGCTGTGATCTAACTTTTTTTCTTCCATCCCTGATGATGATTCACTTGATGTCTGATTTTCTCTGTACTTCCAGCTGTGTTCATTGTGGTGTTTAAAGCATGTCTCCAGCTTTCACTAATTTATTCAGTTATGACAAGATAGAAATCATATTGTTTCAGACATCTTTACATAGCAGGATTCACCATGTAAATTAAGATCTCAAAATAATAAAATTCCACTTTTTGCATCAGAATGTCATGAATCCGCAGTCGGGCCGATCGGTTGATGCCACATATTAAAAAGTGTTTTAGCATTTTACCTGAAGAAAGATTTATCAGAATTATCATGATAAATATTTCCACCGGTGCATTCTCATATCAGGTGAGAATCTGATACACACCACAGAGTGTCTGATTATTCACGGAGAAGCATAAAATGTGCTCATTTGTTGCTGCTGCTGTTTGACCACAGACTTGCTGAACATGCGTTTGCCAAACAGTTTCTGATACTGACTCCTTTTGAGTTTCTTGTACCTCTGGTGTTGCTAATCAGGCACCTGAAATGTCTTATTTTTACAAGTCTGGGTTTAAAATGGAAATGAACAGAGTTTCCAACAGTTTAAGATTCATTAAGATAAGATAAAATAAGATAATCTTTATTGATCCCATGGGGAAAGTTCACTGTTACCGCAACTCAAAGAGATAAAACAAGACTTAAAATGAAAAGCAATTAAAAGAAAGAAACAAACAAAGAAACCATCAGTATATCTACCATATTGCTAAAGCTCAGATACTATCCAACCATTTTCATAGCGACCTCAGTCTGAACGATCATGCCACATTTCATCTGCAGCTGGAGCTCAGGAGGAAGAGCCCGGAAGACCGGAAGGTAGTGGATCGATTCCAGGCTTCCACTGACTACATGCCGAAGTGTCCTTGGGCAAAACACCTAACCCCACGTTGCCTCCCGATGCGCCTGTGTGTGTGTTGGGGTGTGAATGGGTGAATGTGACAAGTAGTGGAAAGCACTACATAAGTACAAGTCTGTTTTCCATCTGACTTTTACATCTCAGACTCCAGAAATCTGCAGCAGGTTCCGACTCTGACAGATCTACAGATTTACGAGGCAGCAGCCACTGCTGCACTAGAGGCCATTCCAACCGAATAACTACCAAATTAATGCAATACAAACATGTGTGAACATAATTTAAGAGGCCAAATAATCCACCAAATACTCATTTCCTGAATTTGTGTCACATTTATTTAATATTTTTGTTCATTTGTTTTGCTCTGCATTCCTCATTCAACAGCATGCAGATCGATTGTAACAGAAGAAAGAGCAACGTTTTCTCACCTGAACGCTCTTACTTAACTTTAACTTAAACTTAACTTTGATATTTCATCACTCTCACCTTATCTCCAACTAAATTACTCTTGGTGTCAAGGCGCAGATGAAGCAGAAAGAATTTCTTTGACAAGAAAAGATCCAAATGAGGAGAGTTTCATAATGATGGGGTTAGCTGTACAGAGTATTATCAGTCAAACAGCAGGAATAATTGCCATCGTTCTTCCAACTGAGACAAACTGTATAGTTGTGAATGTTGTTTTAAATCTTAACAAATGGGTTTGAAAATGTATTGTTTATAATTGGTTTGAAACACCAGCTGGATTCATTCAGGCCTACAGTGTTTGTTTTAGTCTACTTAGAGCACCTGGTGAGCTGAAATGATCAGATCAGGATTCAGATCTCACTGAAGTCTCTTTAAGTCACTGAGGTCACTCAAATGACTTTGAACAGTCTAAACTTCCTGCACACGCATCCCTTCGTATCTGAAGACACGTGTGCACTCATGTAATGACTACGGTGGGAGACAAGTGCTCAAATATGCTTTGACAATTCGTTCCAGTCCTCCAGGTGAGTATTGCTCTGACTGACCTGATGTGCTGGACTGCAATAAACCACAATGACCAGCAAAGGTCAAACCTTATTTCAGACCCACAGAGCAGCAGAGAAAACTTCACAGAGACAGAAGCAATACGAGCTTTTACCATTCAGATACAGGTCATTTGTTTCTCTTTTTTTTTGTCATGAAAGAATTTCTTGTACTGAGATGCAGGTCGTTTGACTTCTCTGTTATCACTGACACACAAACTTTACTTTTCTGGTGTAACTACAGTAAGTCACGGACCAGTGGACTATGTGCTGCTCTGCGGGGCCCATGCCCTGCTGATGCATGACTTGCATAAAGTCTGTAAACTGCATCTTTCAGGCCAGAGATGTAGAACCACAAGACTAAAGAACTCCTTTGTTTCCTGTGCAGTGTAATAATAATATTTGTTAAAGAATCATTTTGGCTATTGTTTTCATTTTTATCTCACTTCCATGTTTTCTATTGGTGTTTTTATTGGACAATCAATGTTAATTGATTTCATTATTTGATGTTGTAATGTCTTCCTTGCAGACATGTCTGATAGCAAAGTTTCCCATTAGGGAAATTAAACTGATTTGATATGATACCCCTCTAAAAAGAGACTTCCAGGCTGCATCTCTATCAAGTACCAGAGCAAACCTTGTCTCCATGAGGAGGAGAAGCTGGTTTATTCTGAGCACCTTAAAAGCATCTAACCATCTAAAGTAAAAGCATCTAAGCAGCAGACATGATAAGAGCTGAGCGAATTCTCTAAACACAGAGGATTTGAGCTGCATTTCTTTCTTTAACATACATTGGACCATCTGTTATGAATCCTTAAACCTCTAATGTTTTCACAGAAGTCCCAGAATGGGTTCCTGGACTTTAAAGTTTTTCATTCTGGAGGTTAAACCAGGGACAGGGTTCGGCTAGAAACATGTATGTGTATATTTACTTTACATAGTTTTATGAAGCAATGTTTTATGCATTTTTCCCTGTTAGATAAACATGTAAATAAGTAAATAAAGAAAGTATCAGCTGCAAATATTCACCCCCCGATCTTTAAGCCATCTTTAAGGTTAGGACAGACCGAGTGGTTAAACAAGAGCCTTGTCTTCAGATGCTGCCTTCTTTCTGGTATCACATGACTGGAATGAGTGAAAGGTATGAGGAAATGTAGTCATAGAACCTTTTACCTCACCTGAGGGGAGCTCTGCCATCGTGTTTTAGGAGAGAACTGTGGCCTCAGTGCTGATGGTGCAGGTCCTTCTGCTAGCTGCATCACACCCATATTTATGAGTCAGGTGAGCGAAAGGATGCTGCCTCCCTCTAGATAGAACAGAGATATCCTCAATCAGCTGAGTTAATAGATTCCACAGAAAGCCGTGAACATTCGTGATACCACCGACTGAAACCAGAGGATTTCCTGTTCTGTGTTGGATGTCAGGGTAGACATCCTTTTCCATGTTCAGGCATCTCATAAGCAGAAAAACAAACTGAAAAAAGTCCTTTAATCTCATACTAATGATTAAACAATGTAGCTGAATTTCAGAACAAAGAAAGACCCTCGATCCTGGTCCTCAACAGGACTCAGATTTCTGCAGGGCTTCTGCTTAGTACCAACTGATCTGAGTCTGATGTGTTGCAGCGGGGAAACTTCTAAGAACTCCAGTACCTGGAGGACCAGGACTGAGGATCCCTGGTATAGAACTGAAAGCAGAACTAACATAAAATGGCTGGCTGGCTGCTGCAGGTCACTTCCTTGTTCGTCCAGGGCTGAGATATCAAAGTCCAGTCCTTGAGGGCTGCTGTGCTGCAGGTTTCAAATATTTCTCTGCATCAACACATGTGCAGCAGTTTAACTGGGTCTCTTCTACAGATTAAGACTGGACATGAGCCATTAATTTGATCAAAAAAAGGTAGAAACCTTTGGTTCCTGACATTTGCCACTACCAATCACTACTTCCTTTATGTGCATACTTACAATAACCCATTCCTGCTCAGCGTACATACACACACTTACACAAAAGCACTCACACATCAACAGCATCCTGTAATTTCCAAACCAAGTGGTCATTTTGAAGTTTAGAGATTTCAAATTCTTGCTGTTGTGCCTTTATAAAGCTGAATGCCCAAAGTAAACAGCTACCCCTTCATTATCATCAGTTTGCTACACACCTTTTCATATTCAGATTTTAATTCAGGTTAACACAGAACCCCAAACACACACACATAATTTTCTGTCTCCACAGAAAGTTTGCTATTTACAGGTAATGACACATGTTGGTGCATCTGCTGTTGTGTGCAGCTATAATGTTATATCATCTGAGGGTGGACTTTGTACCCTGAATGGCTGGAGTTTGTGTTATTTGCTCAAGCATACCATGAAAATCACAGAAAAAGACAAACTAGCTTGATGACAGCTACAAAACTTTCCTTCGCCGTCTCTGGAGAAAGCACTGAAGAACTTTTCAAACCCAAATCTCTATAAAATACTGTGCAATTCCATGTCCAGGTAAATATACCTAAGTAAACCCAGATAAAGAAAAGTCATTTTCAGTAAGATAAAAGCCAAAAATAACATTTTCAGCCAGAGTAACCTTATACTGAGAAGTTAACTTTTTAATAAGGGCAAATATATTCACATAATCACAGCGTACTGTCTTTTCTTCTCTCTTGTGAGGCCTCCATATGTATGTAGAACAATACGCCCAGGAAATGGTGCCAGAGCAGGGAGGAAAGGGAAGGAACAGGGAAAAAGAAGAAGAGGAGGCCGAGGTGAATGGTTGTCTCATTAATCTTAAAAGGGCAAAGCAGAACGTTCTGAATGCAAATGGAACCATCAATCTTGTCAGAAACAGAGTGATGGAGGGATAGAGGGATTGACAGGGTTATTTAAGAAAGAGGCTGAATTTGGAAAAGAAAAGAAAGGACAAAGTTGAGTCCTGGCATTTAATCCAACATGGAAATCAGTAAAAGTCAGAGTAATTAAACTGTTTGTAGGTGTGGACGCCTCCAGACTCTCTACACACTCACACAGTTTATAGCAGTTATTATTCTTGGGGGATTTGATTAAAGCGATTTAAGTAAATTAATATTTAAAAAGCAAACATAGGAGGAAGTTTCTCATCTTTATCAGAACATTAACTACTGCTCCTTTAAAGTTTGTGCATCACATTTCTTATTTAAGACAGCTCCTCCTAACGAACATTTGACAATAACTAATTTCTTAAGCTAGTAAATAAATATTTAATCCAACCAACTGATTTCAGATTATGTCCCTCCACAAAACCACAACTACCATGTGGACCCATTTGCTTGCTGATCTCTTCTTACATATGAAAAATAGAATATAAGAATTAAGAAGCAGCGCATGTTTTAGTATTTTTATGCCAAAGCAGCTCGATTTATCCAGTAGCCTCAACTAGCTCATGTCACTATTATTTTCTTCAATCGATCGCCATTATTCCCAGATTATTTGGATGATCAAATTCTGCATGCAGCCCCATCTACGACTTGCACTTTATCCACTACAACCATTACAAAGCAAAAATGTATACACTGCCAGGCAGTGGTGCCGAAAGGGGGGGGTAAAGGGGAAGGATTCATGGGTCCCATGAGTGATAGGGGGCCCAGAAGGGCCCTCAATGCAACTGTAATACTGACAAAATGACCTGATGCTTAATGATAAACTTACAATCATGCAAACAATTTAGTCACAATGCAGCGGTATCACTAAGTTTTTTTTGTTTTGGAAACATTTCTGAACCCCCAACCCCCCTCTATATTAACCTTAAATGGTTCAGTCCACCTGCTCCTTCAGCTGCGAAGCAGCAACAGACAGACAGACAGCGAGTGGATGCGAAGACGGCAGCGTGCCTCAAAAGTCAGGAAGCTTAAAACGAAAAGAAAAAAAGCTGGAGAGAGAACAGATGGGTTGACAGTACATCACCCAGTTCTTTCAGAGGCGAGGTGGTCAG